>CAUJNA010003766.1:185446-225446 GCA_963377175.1 Effrenium voratum | reverse complement strand
CCAAGCTCTGTGGATGAAATTCTGCTGCAGGTTCGTCCAAAAAAAATAGTATTCCGCGTGTTGAAGGCAAAAACACTCTATATTGGCACCTACAGGCGGCGGGTAGGATGCAGATTCTCTTTCCAAGGGCAATCGCTCTTGAGCGCTGGCACTTCTCAATTTAAGTCTGCAATCAGTGAAAGCGCGTGTGGCTACTTCCCTAAAGTCGGCTGAACAAGTTGACTTCATCATGATGAAATAATTTGTCATCCTACATAGTGGGGGTGTCAAAATATGACCCTTTTTTGGACCCTGGTACTGCCCTGTGCCGGCTTAAGAGGCGACCACTCCTGAAAACGTGACACGGAAGCGAAAGAAGGGAGAGTTTAGCATAAATTCAAGAGTGGCTTTGCCGTGTCAATGAAAAAACCATGGACTACTGAGCGGTGTCCCAAAAGGTCCCAATGTGTGCCTTCTGCCTTGCCTCAAGCATCGGAATGCACCGGGCCGCTGGCCAGTCAAAGACCTGCACAAAGACTCGATTTGGCACCGACATGAAACATCTCATGACCGAAGCAAACGTCCTCCTTGGGTAGACTAGTCAGCGTCATAGCTTGAGCATTGGTTGCTGATTCTTGATCAAGAAATCAACTTTCAACACCATGTCAACCCTAAGATAGTGGCTGGGTTGCGCAAAATCAGGGATGCAAAGCGTCGGTGGTGAACAAAGGAAGAATGCTACGTGGGATCTCAAATGCGACGAGTCAGCTCGCAGGAACTTGTGCTATGCTTTCAGCAAAAGGCGAGTCAAAGCTCACCTAAACAACAAGTCCCCTCCCGCTAAACCAGTCTGACATGCCCCTTGGCAATCTGTGATTCAATGGAGATACGGCAAGGCACCTCAACCAGCTGAGAGTCGAAAGTTAAGGGCCCTATGAGTGGTCTGCGGATACAGCCTACTGCCGCCGCATGCAGCTATCCGCTTGGACTCCGGAAAACAAACCAGACCTGGTGGATGGGACCCCTTCTCAACCACAGCCATTTGGGGTGTGTCTTTCTTACGTTTGGACGGTTCCCCTTTTGATGTCCCTTGAAAAGCAAGCCAAAAAGGGGTACCCTCAGCAAAACATCCCTCAATATAACTGGCTGAACAACTCTTTCCCACCCCCCCAAACAAAAAAGAAAAGCGGCGCCTCGATTCGGCCCCAGGGCTCATCCTCGCCGCCCCTCGCCTGGCGCAGAAGGCTCAGTGATGAAGGCAAAGTGAGTCGTAATCGAAACCGATCGGTATCACCAGACGATTTTGAGGTTTCCACGCTGCCAAAATGGTCTACCCAGAACCATGTAAAGAATCAAAAAGGCGGATGTTGCCTACAGTAGATGCACAAAATAATCAAACTCCTGTATATCTTTGCACTTTCACCCCCTTACCCCCAAAGTTCAATGTTGCGCAGAGTCCCTAAGTCTGCTGATGGGGGTTTGATTTCTTTCGTCCACTCGTCTGGATTCTTCCCAAACGCTCAACAACATTGAACTTTGGGGGTGCGGGGGTTACAATTGATACAGGGGTTTTAATATTTTGCCCATCTACGCTAGCAATCACGTATGGAACCTAGTCATTGATTTCCCAGGTTGGCCGGAAACACGAATCTTCCGCGATTGCCCAGCAAAAGCCCTCAGTAGTAGTTCGGCTCAAATCATTGCTTGAGTTGGCTGCTGCCTCAAGAATTAACCTTGGATTCCTTGGCCAAGTTCACCAAGAGGCAAGGGGAAACAACTTGAGGGAACAAACATCGATCCAAAGCACCCCAAAAGCTGAGACCTGCGTATGGTTCACGCTCCAATGTGGCGTCAAACTGGCGCCGTTTTGAGGTGAACTCCTCCATTTCAAACGTCAGAGCATGATCGGTTCTCTCAACATGTTCACTGATCCAAGTTCGGGGTTCTTCATCCTTGATCCTAAGTCAGACTGGGCCATCCACCAATCCCCGCCCAAGGGGAGCCTTCAACGAACCTTAACTTGGCATGTCTGAACCTCGAGTCACGGACAGATTCGGGCAGGGGCCGGCCGATTTCGCAACATGGACCCCCCTGTTGGTGTTCAAACAAACACCAAAACAGAAGAACAAACCATTTTGGGGCACCGACTTCTTGAGAAACCTGTCCCTCCGTCTGGGCCAGGCACCGCCGGTGCCCAGTGCAGTCGAGGCTTTGGAGCGCGCCGCCGCCTCAGGGTGGCGCTCGTCGTTTGCTTACTCGACTCATGCGGTTCGTCTGAGCGGGAGGCTGGTGTGATATGGGCAGCGATCTCAAGACAGCGCCTTCATATCAACATGCACTTCACATTTTCAGCAGTTCAAGGGTAACTCGTGCACCGAGCATACTGTATTAGGGGGATCTTGCTTGATTGCCGGCATATTACGTCTTGCTCAGCAATTATCATGCATGGCGATTGCATCAAGTGTGTTCAAAAAGAGCGCTTGCGTCGTGCAGGTGATTCAAATCATCTGGTGCCACAACGATCATGCGATTCACGCTGTCTAGGCCAATTACACAGGGATAGCAAAGGATGTGCTGCTTTGCATTTTCCCGTGCTGCAAGTTCTCCCGCCAAACAAGTCGTCTGGGAGACCACGTTCTACAATCCGTATCAAGTTTGCTCATGCGAAATAGCCACGTGAGGCACATCCTGGGGCTTTGCTTCACCGAAGGTGGCTTCATATGCGCCAAGGGCGCGGGTCACCAGCTGGCCATGGATGCTGTGCACACAAAAATAATAGGTGTTCATTTCACGTGCATTGGCAAGCGACCAACGGTAACCTTTTAACAAACAGGACGTGCTTGAATTGTCAGGCAAATTCATCGCATAGGTCTAGGTGAGCAAGTTTGCTGCTTCGGGCTCACACTCATACACTGCACACATGGCAATAAAATCCCTATAATATGATTTGACGATGCAGCTCAACGCACATGGCGTCCTTTTCGGGCGGCTTCTGGCAAAAATAGTGTCTTCTTCCTCCCGTCATCAGGCCAGAATTCACAACAGGAGTCCTGCCAATAGAACCAGAAGACACATACAGTGACAGGCACAACCACTTCCTTGAGCGGATGGCCGATTCGTGCAATCCCACTGCCTTTTGCTTGAGTCTGGCTAGCTGTGTATGAAAATGGCCGCACCAGTGTCTGTGCTCTTGCCTTCCCAAGGACATGTCTGTTCGCGACAACAGCTGTGAGTATTACATCTAGCCTGTGCATAGTACGTTTAAGGATCGCTGTTCATGCTGATTGATTGGCGGAGAGCGTATCAGTGGCGGGCGAAACATGTAGACTTCTGAAACACACGAGCCCAAACAGCTTGCAATGATTATGCTGAGGGAAGAAAGTAAAGTGCGGGAGAAAGATTCACTCTTGCTGCAAGTCAAGGCATTGACTCAACCGTCCTTTCATCTGGGCTTACAAGATGTTAAAAATGCCTTCCTTCTGTCGCATCCCCAAAACATGCCCTGGTATCTCATGTCATTGCGGCTGGATGTGGAGCAAAGTGCTTCCGCAGAGGCGAACACAGGACCATTTCAGGCCCTGTGATTGCAGCTGGATTGCTGGATTGAAGGACAACGGGGTCAATTGCAGAGGCGCCGCTGATGCCACGCACCATGCACAACTTCAATTGACCCTGAATTGATGCATTGCGCACACAGTGAGCAGGGGCTTTACACAGCTTGGCACGGCTAACATGCATAGAACTGTGATTCAGCATCTGCTTGGCAGACAGTCATGCAGCATGAGTAGTCAGAAAGGCAAATACCGATGCACTGCCCCATGTTGACAGCTTATGTTGGCACATACCCAGCTACCAAGGTGGCTTTCTGAACAAACAGCCTCTCGCCCTGGACATATGGTGGCCCTGGGCACAGTAGACTTTTTGTGGTTACTCCAATGCTGCCCATTCAAACTCCACCAAAACATCCTGAAAAGGCAGCCCAGCCGGTGTTGAATTGAGTTCACGGGAAACACATACACTCAACATTTGTGAGGGGTTCTTAAATTGCATGATGTGACTATGCAGCGTCAAAATGCTGCATCTTCTGCTCGCTATGGGCGCACGCGGTTTGGGTCATTGCACCCAGTCGATATCACTGGCCTGGGGATTCCTGGGCGCGGGGGCCAACCTGGGCCAATCCTTAGCCCAACCTGGGCAAAGCCTTCATGCCGCTAAAGCCTTTCTTGGAGCTGGCCATGCAAGGACCCCAATGAACCGCCATCGAAGACCGAGAAGTGATTGGGACCAAAACAAAACTGTCGAGTCTCGGGGCAACTATTAAGCCAACCAAAAAAAGTCGTGGTATCATGTTGATGTCGAGGAAAGTCTGAGAAAAAGAGAAATCACCACCACTAGAATTCAAGAAGCAAGATATCAACGTGACCGGCCTGGGAATGCATTTGCCGTCTCTGCCTCTCTTTGTTTCCAAATGTCCTAAACGCATACGATTTTGCGATTCAAAAAACAATGGTTTTTAAGCTCAAGGGGTACCCCGTTGAATGTTGGTCCATACAATAAGTGATACAATACCCCCGCGCTTGCGCGCAGAGTGCGGGGAACTGCTACTTACCTGTCCATATCCTGGCCAAACAGAGGGCTGGCATGCTGTGAACAAAAGACGTAGGATCTGCACACGAGAAGCCGTGGCTGTATCGAATCCAAGTAGACTCCAACCAAACTCGTTTCATGGAAAGAATCAGCAAGACATGCCGTGTGCTCAAACCTATCTGCATAGAGCCTATCGGTGGCTGCCCACGGGTCCTACGTTGGGGTCAAGTTGATTAGATTTGATGAGGAGACTTCGGAGACTGACTCAGCTACAGCTGCATCTTTGGTAGCAAACAAACGTGAGCTTTGCTCTCAACGTCTGCAGACTCTTTCCATGTCAATGTGACCCAAGTCAGATAGTTCTCAAATATCCCTCAACTGTTGTAATGACAAGCTGATCTATCTGTTGGCAAGAAAGCGCTCACAAGCAGCAAATGTTGCACAACGTGCGCCTCCTCAAACCTGCTCCCACCATCCCAATCTCAGTCCATGCCTGCTCACTCGAAAACAACCTGCAAGGCACAAGGCAGACCACCAATCTTAGGGCACAAGCTCAAGCATACTTTCACAACAGCGTCTTGTGAAGACCAACCAAACATGTTGCAATCATGATCCCAATGAACAAGCTGGACAACTCTTAATCGTGCCAGCTGCCTTGGACGTTACAGCCTTCTACTTTATCCTCGCAAACAGCGAAACGCATCAGCGCTTCTGCTAGGCAATTGCCCGGCATAACACATTATTGCCCAGCACGATTGCCCAGCGCGACTGCCCAGCATGATTGCCCGACCATGAAATGATTGCCAAGCATGACTGCTCAGACTGATGGCCCAGCATGCTTGCCTGGCATGATTGCCCAGCATGAACGCCCGCCAAGATTGCTCTTCATGATTGCATACGTAACTGACGAGCATGATTGCTCAGCATCATTGCCCAGCATGATTGCCAAGCATGATTGCCAAGCATGATTGCCCGGCATGATTGCCTAGCATGACCCAGACTGATTGCCCAGCGTGACTGATTGCCAAGCATGACTGCCCAGACTGATTGCCCAGCATGACTGAACAGCATGACTGCCCAAAATGATTGTCCAACATGATTGCCCCACCATGAAATGATTGCCAAGCATGAATTCCCAGACTGATTGCCCAGCATGCTTGCCCGGCATGATTGCCCAGCATGATTGCCCAGCATGATTGACCGCCAAGATTGCTCTTCATGATTACATACGTAACTGTCCAGCATGATTGCTCAGCATCATTGCCCAGCATGCTTGCTCGGCATGATTGCCCCACCATGAAATGACTGATTGCCCAGCATGATTGAACAGCATGATTGCCCGGCATGACTTCCCAGCATGACTGCCCAGCATGATTGAACAGCATGATTGCCCAGAATTGGCGCGCCATGAAATGATTTCCAAGCATGACTGCCCAGACTGATTGCCCAGCATGCTTGCCCGGCGTGATTGCCCAGCATGATTGCCCGCCAAGATTGCTCTTCATGATTGCATACGTAACTGTCCAGCATGATTGCTCAGCATCATTGCCCAGCATGCTGCCCTGCATAATTGCCCAGCATGACTGCCCAGACTGATTGCCTGGCATGATTGCCCTGCACGACTGCCTAACATGACTGCCCAGATTGATTGCCTAGCATGATTGCCCGGCATGACTGCCTAACATGACTGCCCAGACTGATTGCCTAGCATGATTGCCCAGATTGACTGCCTAACATGACTACCCAGACTGATTGCCCAGCATTTACCCAGCATGATTGCCCAGCATGACTTCCTCGCTTGACTGCCTAGCATGGCTGCGCAGCATGATTCATGCTCAGGTGCGCAGGACGAATCATTCGCATCAGCTCCCATTGATAGCATCCCCCTGAGGACCCAGTCACGTGTCTTTTCCCCAGCCTCCTCCTCGTCCTGGCTCAGAAGTTCCATGTTTGCCTCCGCAACGTGGCAAAACGGGCCAGTTCCCTGCCAAGAGGGAATCCTTAGTTCACTTGTTGTCATGGAAGCTACGCCATGATTGCTGTGCCCTTGCCCTTTCCTTTTTGCAATGGGAGACTGCAACAAGTGTAAGAAACCTGTCGCAGATCAATCGCAACGAAAAACAAGGATTCCAGTCATCTTGGAATGATTGCTTGCGTCTTACAGCTTGCTTGTTGTGCATGTTTGACATTGGCCGTTACGTTTGGTGGTAGCTGTTGCTGAACAATTCCCCTTGAGGGAGTAGCTCCATTGCTTGGCCTTGCAAAGGCCTTTGTCTCTAGCACTTCCATCATCCAATGCAAATTTTTGAATGTCCCAATGTGACACACGCTCACCAACGTCGGTGAACATCTGCACCTCCAGTTCAGAAGCAAGATGCAGATTTGCGGAATGAGCATTGCTTCCAATGCCCCGTGTGGCGCATCCAACATGCCAAGGAGGATGGCGGAGCGTGTTTTGCAGCGCATTGAACAACAAATCGGGGGAACCTTTTTTCACCCTCCAAACCTCTTTTTCAACCCTTCCCGCTTTTTCAATCCTTCACCATTTCTACTTAACCCTCCCCCCTGTCTTTTTTAACCCTCCCCCCTTCTTTTTTAATCCTCCCCCCTTTCTTTGTGACCCTCCACCTTTTCCTGTTAACCCTCCATCTCTTCTTTGCCGGGAGGTGTTGGATTGGGTTAGTTTAGGGGTGGTTTTGGATTCAGGGTTGGTTCAGGGTGGGTTCAGGGCAGGTTCGGTGGCTTGGGGTTGGTTTCGGATGGGAAAGGTGAGATTTGGTTGAGGGTGGGTGCATGTGGGTTTGGCCTGGGGCACGGGCGTGAGTGGTGGATCCAAGTCGTTTGTGTAGGGTGGGCTAGCGTAGTTTTTGGGTTGGTTCAGAGTGGGTCTTGGCAGTTGTTTAAGGTAGGTCTGTGGTGGGGGTGGGTTGGTTTAGGGTTGGTTATGGCTCGGTGGGCTTAGGATTGGTTTAGGGCTGGTTTGGGGTGGCTTTAGGGGTTTTTAGGGTTGACTAAGGGTGGGTTTAGAATGGGTTTAGGGTGGGTCAGGGTTGGGTTTTAAGGTTGGACTAACACCGTGCTAGTTCAGGGTGGGATTAGGGCTTGTGTCGAAAGGCTTCAGGGTGGATGTGGGGTGGATTTAGTGTTGGCTTAGAATCTGTTTGAGGTGTGTTTAGGGTGGGTTTGGGGTCGGTTTCGGGTGTAGGGTTGGATTAGGTTGATTTAGAGCAGGTGTTGTTTGGTTTTGGTGGTCTGGGGTAAGTCTGTGGTGGCTGTAGGCTTGGTGTAGGATTGGTTTAGGGCGGGTTTGCGGTTTGTCTAGGGTGGCTTGGGGTCGCTTCAGGGCGGCTTAGGGTTGATTTGGGGTGGCTTGATTTCAGGTGGGCTTAGGGTTTGTTAAGAGTATGTTGTTTGTTTGCTTTGGGTTGGATGTAGGTTGGTTTAGGGTTGGTCTGGGATGGTTTTGGTGGGGGCTGGGGTTGGTTTAGGCTTGGATGTAGTAAGCTTAGCTTAGAGTCTCAGGGTGGGTTTAGAGTTGGATTAGGGTGGGTTCATTGTTGGTACAGGGTGGGCTTATGGTTGGTTTAAGGATTGTTTGGAGTGGCTCAGGGTTGGTTAGGGTTGGTGAAGGGCTGGCCTAGGTTTGGTTTGGGTTGGGCGGGTTTAGGGTGGGTTCAGGTTGGATTTAGGGCTGTTTTTTGGGTGGGTTCAGGGTGGGGGCAAAGGTTGGTTTAGGGTTGGTTTTTGGTGGGCTTGAGTTTAAGGTTGGTCTTCGGGGCGGTTCGGGATTGGTTATATAATGCTGGGTTTAGAGTGGGTCTGCGGAGGGTGAAGGATTTGGTTTGGGTTGGCTTAGGGTCGGTTTAGGGTTGAGGGTTGGTTTTGGGTCCGTGGGTCTGTTCAGGGTCGGTTTTGTGTTGGCTTAGGATGGGCTTAGGGTTGGATTAAGGCTAGATTTGGGATTAGGGTGGGTTTATTGTTGGCTTAGGCTCGGCTTAAGGTGTGGGGTGGGATTAGATTACGGTTGGATCAAGGTTAGGGTGAGTTTAGAGTTAGTGTAGGGTGGGTTTGGGGTGGGGTTAGGGTTGGCTTGGTGTTGGTTTACGTTGGTTTGTTTGCTTTAGGGTTGGTTTCGGGGCAGTTTTGGATTGGTTACGGGTTGGTTATGTATGGTTTAGGGTGGTTTCGAGTAGGTCTGTGGTGTGGGTGTTGTAGGGTTGGTGCAGGGTTCATTTAGCGTGGCTTGGCTTGGGGTGGTTCAGGTTGGATAAGAGATGTTTATGGTGTGCTTAGGGCTCGTTTAGGGTGATTTAGGGTTGGTTTGTGGTTGGCTTAGGATGGTGTAGGGTGGGTTTGGGGGTTGGTTTGGGCGTGTTTAAGATTGATTTGGAGATATTGAGGGTTGGCAAGGTTTGGCTTAGAGCGGGTCTAGGGTTGGTTGGGTTGGGTGCGAGGTGGGCTTAGGTTGTTTTGGGTCGGGTTTAGGGTGGTTTATTGATCGGCTTAGGCTTGGTGTAGGTTGGTTTAACCCGGGCCGAGGGTGAGAAAAACAAGGTTGGTGGTGAAAAAAGCAAGCTCGCGGGTGAAAAAAACAACGTCGGTAGTGGAAAGAACAAGGCGGATGGTGAAAAAAACAAGGTGAGGGGTTGAAATGAAAGGATTTCTCCGGGTTAGACAAACAAGGTTCCTGCAAACGGTTCCCAAGCAGGCTTTGAGGGTTGAAAAAAAGGAAGGGTTAAATAAACAAGCTTGGAGGGTGAAAAAAAAAGGGAGCCCAAAAAGCCTGAAGCACGTCACAGGAACTCGAACTTGAGTAATCTGGGATGATGCTGCCTTCAACGTGCTTTTGCAGATCGTAGCAAATAATCACCCTACACAGCCCCCACACCACCACCAAAATTGCTTGTGCCAGTCTCGCATCCTTGCATTACAACTGGGCATGACAACACGGATCTTGAGGTTCATGTTTCCTGACTCTGGTTCTTAAACAAACAATATTGTACAATTGTCTACAGTGAAAAATTGCCACTGCGGAGGCTGCAAGATCTCCTTTCTTTGACTCCGGCGCCTCACGAGGGCGACGCAAGAAGCGGAGGCCGCGGACGATGACCATAACAAAGAGGGACGCGCAGCCTGGCAATGGCAGCCTCTGAGCAAGAGCATGGGCAAGAAGCCGCGCTGGCTCAACGATTGCTGACAAAGCAAGAAACGCTCTAACATATTGACTTGTGTCCAAAGCGAGTGACAACATGGAGCTTGCTGTGATTATGTGAAGTGTGTGGTGTGCAAACCTTGACTCTTCTTGCTCCGAAAGCTGTTTAAGCCAGAAACTGGTCAAACGTATCAAGGGTAGTGGGACATCCGGACATTGCGTGACGATGTAGTAGCACTAAAGGAAGTTGCAAACTTCATGTCAGGAATGCTCAGAAACTGGAAAACAGTCTGATCGATTTTCTGGACTTGGCTAATGGTTGTTCCTTGTCAAACAAAATCCAATGCCAAGTGACAGGATGCACACAGCCACTGATTTACCTGCCTCTCAGAGAGGCATAGAGATCAAGCAAATCGAAGGAGAATGAAGGTTGACTGACAAAGCCGCCGAGCGATGCGAATCGTATATTCACTCACCTTTGGTATTGATGCCCACATCCAGTTTGATGCTCAGTCCTGCATAGCATGCGAGGGCGATCCATCCGCTGATGTTGAGCACAGGCTGGCGGCAGGGCGTCGTCGACTTCTCAAAAAGCTCTCTGCAGAGTGGAACCCACGGTTGGCAGGGAACACAGTGATTCAAACGCATCAACACAACCACTGCTGGAAAGGAGGTTCTCGCTATCAAGCATGGATCGCTCTGAAACTAGGAACAAGAACAAGCTCCATGTGAAAGGTGGCTCAGGGCTTGCCGGAGTTTAAATAATAAGTCACCTAAGACGTGATGTCAGCTTCTTTGCTTGCCAAATGTCAGCCACATGATCCCCATGGCGAGCTCTCGCAAAAACCATTGTCAACGTCGTTCATTACTTCCACAAAGCTCTTTAATATTTTGCCCAACGGACACAAGCAGGTGACAGGTCCTCATGACCTTTGGTGGGGCCCTGCTACCAACGAGCCTCTGCCGGAGAAGCATCCTCGTAGAGGCGGCTGAAGGAGCTCATCTGGGCGCATCGGTTGTGAACTGATTTGTACAGACCTCCTGCCGTGCAATCACTTGGAGGGGCGGCTTGCGCCACAGCCATCAAATACTGACCATCATTTCGTACATGGGCATGAGGCGGAGACACACCAAGCTGACACATGTGACGGGCACCAAAATCCAACGTCCGCCTGAAGATACATGCCCCCAAAGGGACATCGTTTTGTCACCCCACATGACAAGAGCAGCGCAAGCCGAGAAACAACCGATGTTGTAACGTGGGGTCTGGCATTGCTTGAACGCATACGTAGATGTTCGGCAATCAGCTTCTGACCAAGTAGCACGTACAAAGGGCCCAGCAAAATGAAGAGTACAGTAAAGAAACAATGCGTTTCTCGTGCATCAAACTGGCAAAAGGTACGAGTGCCTGGTGCACATTCACGCATTGTTCAAAAGTGCGGCATACGTGCTTGTTGTAAAATGCTTACCCAATCATTCGCGAATGAGCAAATGGCATTGCGGATTGCGGAATGGTCTGCATCTTCATCTTTCGGGGACTCTCTTTTAAATGTAGCATCCATTTGACAGCAAATGGCATTCAAAGCCGGTGCTATCCTTCCTGAAGGGATCCTGGGTTCATGGACTCTCAAGGGGAGCTATGGGGAGGGGGGTTAGCCCTTTCTAACCCCTTCATACGGCAAAATTAAGAGCTTATCCTTGGCTTATCCTTGGCTTATCCATGGATATTCCCCCCCCCTGGGGGGTACAGAAAGTGGCAACCGAAGACTCGATTTGCACGGTATTGCCCCGTCTGGCCAAGCGGCTGGGCTCACTGGAGACATGGTCGCAGGCGAGCACCTCTGGACAAACCCGCTGAACAATGGAAAGCAACTTCGGCCAAAGGAATATGTAAATCTTAATAGGCTAGGCTCCTTTGGTGAATATGCTGGGAATCCACCGAACACTTTTGGATCGCTGGTTCCAACTCCAAAAATCCATGACCATGTCTCGTCCTCAGCCTCGCTGGATTTAGCAGCTCTGTGGCTCGAGAGACGAAGCTCTCGAAGGCTCCCACAGCTTAAAGGGCGACCCGCCTCTTTTGACCAAAATGAAGCTGCCTATGTGAAAAGCTTGGGCATGCATCACAAACACCCTTCTGCGGTGTGCAGAGAGAGAGAGAACAGCTTTTTGGGGTGTGGCTGGGCATCTCTGATTGACAGGATTCAGCCAGAAAAAGCACTGGAGAAGCATTTGTTACACATCTGACAGCCTTCTGACTCCCCACTCGTGTCTGTCCCTCTGCATTGCCTGGCCAACTCTAAAAGTCTGCCGGTGTCAACGCACCACAACCTGAACCAGTTTCGGTCTTAGGATTCCGTGCGTGTGTAACGCCTCGTATGCATACATGCATACGTGTGTATATATACATAGAGAGAGAGAGATATACCTGAATGTGCATATGCTACAAACATGTGTACACACAAGTACACCTATGTGTATATGTATATATGCATATCTCTCTATATATATATATACACATGTGTACATGCCTACATGTGTATATATATATATACACAGATGTATATACTTGTAGATATCAATAAAGATAGACTGAAGTTTATGTGCATATGCACCTAGATGCAATATGTAAATATGGGCGACTGTACATATGTATACATATATATATATAGAGAGAGAGACAGAGATGTATACATATGTGTGTATGCATATGTATAAATACACATGTCTATATACATATATGTATACATATACAAATATGCGAGTATATATATATATATATATATATGTGTCTGTGTGTGTGTCTCTGTGTCTCTGTGTCTCTGTGAGTGTTGTCTGTGTCTGTGTCGGTGGAGGTCTATCATCGTCCCACCCCTTCTTCCTGCCAAGCCACGAGGCCACTGTGCCCTCAGCTCGGGATACCGGACTGCCCTTCTTTGGTTTAGGAAGCGAGAGCGATACCATCATATGGCTGTGGGTCAAAAATAGGTACCCAAAATGGAACCCTGGCAAGAAACATGGACTAAAACCTGCGGTTCTCTGGTGGTTTCGTTTTGACACAGACCCATATTGGGGTTCCCCCTGGAGTTCCTTTGCGGCTCCTTTGGCAACGGAAAGAAGCGCTCCCCTCCCGGGGAGGAAGCGTGGCCTTGTCAAGCGAGGGCCAGCAGCATGTCTTCCAACGAGTTGTATGGCACGCGAAAAAGGAAACCCTGTCAGACAGACTCGGACGGCACATCACACTAGAACGACACCTGGGCTTTGCTCCAAATCCCACCACTCGATGTTCCAATGTCCAAAGTCAGCTTGCAATCAATACAGGGAACAAATGACCAAGCCAAAATGCTGATAACTTGCCCGAGTTGCTATGTATGCTTGTGGTCAAGAAGCATAGGTAAGCATGGCCCCATACGACACGCAGAATGAAAACAGCGTCTAAGCATGCTACAATCAGCACAGAGCGAATGCCAAACTTGAACCACCGGCGAATTGCATCATTGCAGATTTTAGGTCAAAGCGTGCGCTGGCAGTGACGCACACGCACGCACGCACGCACGCACGAAAGAACGCACGCACGCACGCACGCACACACCCACACACACACAAACACACAAACAAACAAACAAACAAACAAACAAACAAACAAACAAACAAACAACTTCAACGAGCCAGTCTTGCATGAGGACTGTCCAGAAACGCCCAGAAACGCCAAGGCGAAAAGGCGGCCATCTTTCCCATCCGAGCGGCACTGCCCTGGCAGGTGTGGCCAGTTGGGCACATGCACACGCCCACCTTCTCCATGGAGGTCATCACCTCAACTTGCGAAAAGCTTGCCTTGAGCAAACTGGACACCACGCAGTGGGCTATCATTGTTCAAAGCTTCAAATCAACAGAGCGCAAACAACGAAGCGCGTGCCGCTCCGCGATGTCACGAAGGGCAAAATCTGGCAATCCTGATTCACGTGTTGTAGCTTTGAGCTCGGTTGTCAAGGCTGTCTAGGTTTAATAAAGCTCCGGTGCCGAAGAATCTTTAGCGAAAAAGTAGCTATTCGTTGAGCGTGAGAGGTGAATGGGCCGAGTCCAAGTGGAATGTCTCACACAGCTGGCCTATGAACCCGCTTGGGTCGGCTGTCTTGAAGGAACCAACACGACAAACACCAGGAGATCCCGCAACCGTGCCTCAACAAAGCAGCCAAACAACCACGGAACTAAACGCACATTGATCAACCTACGCCGACAAAAAAAAAGAACGGCGCAGCCTAACAAACAAAGAACGGCCAAAATGCACTGCTCTTCCTTTAGCTTACGTGGAATCGTCCTTCACCAACGCTAACGTAAGAAAGTGAATATGTGTTACATATATATATATATATGTGTGTTTATATATATATATATGTATATATACATATGCATGTGTGTGTGCGGGTGTGTGTCATCATGAATTGTGGAAGTGGCTGCCTGGCGTGCTTGATTATTTGATGTCTGGTTTTGGTTTGCTCTTTTGGGCAGTGGCTTGAGGAGGAGCCGAACACATTTGCTTTAGCTGCAATCTTTGTGCTGAGAACCCTTCGTGAATCTTTTGGTTTTCTTCTGAACGGAATGCAGGCCAGCATGTTCGAAGCACAAAGGTTCTTTCAGCCGCCAGCCCTTTCAAGCTGAGCCATCGCTCAAAATCCCTCCTGAAATTGCGTGCAGCCCAGAAATTGCGTGCAGCCCAGATACAGAGCCCACGCACCTTGGAATCTGCGCTTTGCTCGCTGTCTCGCTACTGCAAACAACCCAGGGTCTTCTCTCCCTTGTTGTGTGGCATCTTCTGTACCAGAAAGTGATGAGAGAAGACTAAGGAGAGCAAAGTGAGGCCCGGCATTGCAACCGTCTTTTCAAGGCCCCATTTGCTAGGCCTGAAACAGCTTTGGGCGTGAAGGTCCCCAGGCAAGCCATAATGAATCTGCGGTAGACCCTCCCCTTAACTTATGAAAGACCGTCCCTGCCCCCCTCCCCCACAATGAAATCCAATACAACTTTAAAGATGGCCCACAAGGCTGTGCCAAACCAGCAAAAATGTATTTCTGGCGCCCGCCAGAACTCCCCCATGGATCAAAAGATGCCTGTCTGCCTCAACTGCCAATACTTCTCTACCAACGCCAATTCCGAGAAAACTGAAAAACACCAAAACTACAGGGGAACAGCGGTTTGACAAGCTCATAAAAAGGCCTTTCAGGGCCAGGCCCCCCCCCCTAGTATATAATATAAAACATATTACTTTCCTATTGGCCAGACAGGGAACAAGGGGGCTGCACAAAAACATGCTTACGAACCAACGTTGGCATTGCGTGGCTTGCATTCCAGAGTCTACAAATGCTGAAATACTGTTTTTGCTGGCAACGCTCAAGGCACTGGCCTCTCAGGACAAAATACAAATGACATTCAAACAACTGTTGATGAAGCAACCTGACGTGTGGACGTATCGTTTGCAGGTAGAAACAAGACTGGTGCTCTTGAATATCTTGAAGCTCTGCCGAATAGTAGATTATGCAGTTATGCTTGCCTCAACTGCCTCGAATATGTGCGAAAACACGAGACACTGCAACTCGACAGTGAAATAAAGTTGGCGACAAACCGCCGTGCCTGCCCCACCAACCAGTTTCCAATGGTACTTTGTTTTCGTGCAATGACCCTGGCAAATAGCAGTGAATATAAATAAACCGTTGCAGCCATATGGCTTAGTTCGCACAAAGGATTGCAAGGACTTTGATCAAACCTGAGCCTCAGGGCCCCTTGGCTTTGGAGCACTGTTTTGGCTGAGGGCAGTGCTCTGTTCACGATGTGCTTATGTTGAATTGCCACCCTCCCCCTGGGTATGCTTGATCTCCAACGTCGTGCAAGTAGTGAGCCTGGAATTCCCACATGTCGCGAAGTTGCCGTGGTTTGCGGCTGGTGTACCATACACAGGGCATTCGCACCCTTCGCGGTGCGGCCGAGCTGCTTCACTCCATTTCCCATCTGCTTGGGGCAAACTGGCGAGCGGAGGACGGCGAGGCAAAGACCGTTTGTTCATCGAAGCAACTTTACTGTGAGTTGTCTGGAAAAATCCTAACAGGCGTCGATGTGTGCTGCCCTTAGAACACAAAAAAAAATGCAAAATAAAACAGCTGCGCGCTGAATTGCAGCAAGATTGGTTGGCAATGCGCTGACAAAGCATGTCATGTTATCAACAGAACAGGGCCGACTCAATGCATCAGCTTCCTGCTGGTAGCTTGCATCTGGCACAACAGTCCAAATTCGTGATGCATCAGCACGATGCCCCCCCCCCAACAACAAAAACAAACACCGGTCTTTCCCACAAATACGAGCTTGCACTTCACATAGTTCCTTCTACGTCCTGATCAGCTGAAAAAGGTGTCTCAGCAACCAAAGCCTGTGGGGTCCTTTGGAGAATTCGAAGGCAGAGGCCGTTCTCGCACCCTGACAAAAACAGAAAATGGGTTCAACCCTCAGACTTGGCAGTTGAAAGCACGCGTGAAGTGGGGGATGGTGATCCGAGAATAAAACCAGATTGCTTGCAAAGGGTGTGACATCGCCTGTGGTCCCACCTGATCCGAACATGCTGAAAGGATCGGTGTCGCTGCACTTCTGCACTGCCTCCTTGGCTGCCGGGTCAGGCTGGAAATCGCTGTCGGAAGTGTGGCTGAATGAGACTGATGGGTTGGAACCAGACCTCGATTCTCAGGCACAAACTCATGCTCATTCAAGCAGTCAAGCGTACAAATAGGCCATGACGTGCTTTACTGGACTCGGGTGGATTGTTGAGTTGCACCTCACCAAGGTTGCATGGTTGCACTCGAAGAAATGCCAATCTGAGCTCTAGAACCGCATACAGCAGCCGAATAACACGCATCAATCCAATCCACTGAACAGTGGCATCTTTCAGTTGTTTGGTTGACAATGTTTTTCATCGAGATGGCGCTTTTTCTTGGAAAAGATGCTTTTGCAAATTGAGCATTTCAGGCGGGCGCTTGCCAAATCAAAATGGATATGTTCCCAGTCGAATCAACTAACCCCGATCATTGGACGACCTTCAAAGTGGCATTTGGTGAAACGGCAGTTCTTTGGGCAAACGGCTTGCAAAAAAAAACATATGTCGACATTAGGGTTTCTGCAAACTGCAAAAAATAATTGCTTCTTATGCAGCAAAGCCAAGTATTCGGAGCTCTAAGACACAAGCGGCTTCAGCCCAAGCCGAAGCCAGGCATCCCGTTCCCTTTTCAAGCGGCTGGGCAGCATCGGTGCGGCTCGCGCTTGCAGTCCGCGTTGTTCATGCCCGCGCCCTGCACGCGGTGCTCCAGTCGTGCAACACTCTCTTCAACCCACCGGCTGGCAAGGTTCCCATTGACGAAGTTTTGCCCAGTGGGGTCAAGTGCGCCGAAAGGTGAGCAGGGAGTTTGTGAAAAGAACAATACGTTGGGCAACCTGTTAAAGTCCAAGACTTACTTGGACGCGCGAGAGCGAATATGCGGCCGGCGCCCACTTGCACTGGGGGTGAAGGTTCCAGACAGTTTCACACTCGCTCAATGCGCCTGTGCGTATGTCAAGCCTAGCTTTCCTCAAGTTGAGTGTCCCGCTATGGACATGAGAGAAGGCGAATTGAGCCATGCCAAACCGCACGACAAAATATATTCCTAGATTCTAAAAACATCCCGCCTTGGACTTGCACACAACCGGCACCTCAACCATGTCCTTAGTGGCCAGATCAAGACGCCATGACCAGAAGAGTGTCGGACACTCATGACCACATAGATTCTTCATGTGCCATGAAGTGGCTGTACCCATTGCAAGCTGCGCCTGAATCAATGAAAATGTAGTGGAAGCATGAGCTGCAATTTCAAGGCCAAAACAAACACATGCCGGGGGGTGCTGAAGCTTATACTGCATTCTAAGTCCCCTTCACCGTCTTTTGAATCTTTTGAGGCTTCCGCAAAGGGCGAGAAACAAATCTGTTTAGCTGGGGTTTGGCGTTTGCCGCGTCCAGCTTTCAAAGTCGACGGCGTGTCGCCAATACAATTGTTGCACTTCTCATGATTTAGGTCGCTCAAAGCGGAACACCTGCGGAAACTCTGCAGCCTGAACAAGCTTCTTGGATAGCTGGGATCCGCACGCACATCATCTGGAACATGTCCTGGCATCTAGGTAAGCTGCCTCTGAGAATCATCACGCTGCAAACCGCAGCAGAGAAAGAAAAAGGCTCAGAGGGTAGGGAGCAGCAACTTCACACAAGGTCAAACCGAAAACAAACCAGCAGCGACCGCCAAAAAGAGCACACTAGCAAAACTTACGCGAGCCACAAACAGAACTAGTTGTCACGCACAAAGCTCTGCAATTGGCCGACAAATTCGTCATTGTAATCATGTTTAAGGCACTCCCTCCCGTGCAAGCAAGCATCAGCAACAGCTGCACAAATCAACACCTGGCACAGCCCAATTATTATGCAGTCAGCGGCGCTATTGGCGGGAAACAAAAGCGGCTGACAGCTGATGCCACACCCAACAACGTCAGCACCAACTTGCTCCGAAGACACTTTGGAAAGTGTGTTAGCACCTCAGGGTTGCTGGATCGCATCGGCATCTCTGTCAAAGAGAAATAAACTTTAACCGATTGAAGGATAGAGGTTCAAAAACAAGTGCCACAAATCACAATTAATCCAACGCAAACAATTTTGTTTCTCAATGTTCAAATGTATAAGCCCGGTCCCCGACTGGTGCAGAATCAACCAACAAACCGCTGGCTGCACTTTGCCAAAGGCTGGCGGAGACTGGCTGTGGACTTCCGGCTTCTACGGATCCCTGGCTAAAACCAATTTTGTGGGAGATGTCATACCCTTTAAACTCGAAGAAAGTGTAAAACTCTAACGGATTCTAAAGCTATGGCTAGGGACCGCTGAGAAAATTAAACCAAATAACCAATGGCAAGAAGCTGGCAGCTCCGCGGGTCAAACTTGAGGCCAGCTACGCCCAAGGCCATGGTTTTCTATCAAGGGCTTTCCAAAAGCCACAAAGAGACCGTCCCTGCTCACTTTGCAACAGCCTTTCTGCAATCCAGCCGAAGCTACATACCCACCAACGTGCAAATGACAAACTGGGTTTTTTTGCGATTGTGTATGTAAATAGGGCCTTCGAGTCAGCTTCGATTGGCCCCCTCCGAACTCCTGGTTCTGCTGGGCGAAAGCCACGGCGATCAAGTTCAGAGCGGCAAGGCGGAACCTGCTTGTTCTGGTGATTGCCCCCATGTTAGTGAAACGGCACGGGTTGTAGAAGAAGGGCGACCCAGTCAACTTCAGCCCAGTCCTTCTGATTTCAGCCAGCTTTGGCGAGCCCCCGCCGCTCGCACTCAAGTCCCTCGCAATCAGTTGGCGCTGTAGCCCGCTGGCAAGGCCTGATCTCCGTCTTGACTGGTTTCTCCGCAGGGGTGTTGTAGAACATCATCCTCAAAAGGGAGTGAAGTAGTCGTCTCCACCTGCCTTTGAAAAGATCTCGCTTGCGCTTAAGCTCGGGATCACCTCCTGCGTTGATGCCAGTCGGCGCGCTGTTGCCGAGATGAGCACGGGCACTCCACCATGAATGCCTCATAGTGATGATCTTTCGTCTCTTCCAGCCCCACGCCATCGACCCCGCCGATGGAAGCAAACCAGATGTCCAGGTCAGTAGGGGACCCTGTAGTTGCACAGACTGGCGCAGCATTGTTCGCTCTCGTAACTGTCCGTGTCCCTCTATTGTCTTTGGGAGGATCGTGTCGCTCTCGCTGTGGCGCGGTGCGCATTTTGAACATCGAAGTGGGCCCTCTGCGCACTTTGTTTGGGCGGGTTGGGGCGCTTGTGCTGCGGCGCGCTCACATTTTCCCTCGCCACCTTTCTTGCCATGAGACGCCGCTCCCGTCAAAGTCGACAATTTGCCCCCCGTTGCGCTCGCCATGTGCCCCAAGCACTTTGTAGATGCCGTAGAGCTATGATGTCCGCCACGGCGCGTGGCAAAGCTCGCGCGGAAGCCTTTCGGTTGGCCAAAGCTCCGTGGACGTTCTCGTTCACGTGAACATGTTGCGTGACCAGCTCTATTGGCACAGGGTCCACTGTCATCTGGACCTTCAGCTTTTGGTCCGATCAGATGGCCGGACCATCTGCTTCCTGATGCCTTCAGCACCAGGGCTTTCAAAGCCATCTTGGCCACCAGTGGTCCCTTCTGCCGGCCCTCCAGAAGCTATGCCATGTCACTCCTTGCGCAGGACCAAGGAATCGCTCCGAAGCTCTCCGCATCAGACGGCGGCAGCAAAAGGCCCGAAGGCCATTTCCATTTTGCCGCGTGGCTTGAGGCGGGTAACGCGGCAGTGTGCGGTGATGCCCGATGCCCAAACCAGGGGACCTTCAGGGATGCTGACTTCACATGCATATCCGTGGTCCTGGCTTCTGGGCCCTGCCAAATGATACATCTACGGACCAAAAACCAATACAAGATATATACATTTGCTCTGAGTGGAAGTGGCATTGCAGCTCAGGTCCGCAGCTTCCAGGTCGTTAGCCCCTGGAAGCCTTACAGCCAAGTAGAAAAAGGGGAAACTCCGATGCCTCCGCAAACCACAAATTTGCAGCACCGCTTTTCACATGCAAATTGAGGGAAAGCGACAATGCCAGTCATCATTGCATCCTGGTGAATGATCGGCAGCTCTCGCGTCTGGCTCGACAAAGGCAAATCTATTGAGAACGTACTCAAATCATGTTCGCAGCCGCAAACTATCAACTCACAGCTTGAAAGATCACGGCCCGTGTCCAAATCTCTCTCTCCCACTCTCCCTCTCTCTCTGTCTCTCTCTCTCTCTCTCTGTCTCTGGGCTCCCGAACATCCTTACTACAGCCTGCGGACGATTGGCCGGTTTGCGCATGGGGCGCCTTTGCGGGAAAGCCGCTGGTCGCAGGAGAAGCCACGAGCTGTTCGATAGAATGAAACTCGGAATTGAGAAGAGATCTGCCACTGTGTTAAATCAAAGCAGGCCGCGCTTGCTCGCAGCATTGCACATGCTTAAGCCCCCTGTGCGCTTCGCGCACAGCAGACAAGATTTAGGAGCTTCAACCCAGGCAGTGCTGTAATGATACAACAGAAGAGGGGTTGTTGATACTTGTCTAGTCGATTCCCTGGGTTGCATCACCCCAACATAAGTGCCGCGAAGAGTTGCTAACATATGTGACAACTGCAGTCAAAGATGCTGCATGTGCCTCAGCCAGTGAAGCAAATCAGCAAATCCGGACTGGTCTGGTAGCCATACAATTTCTTTGCTGAAAGCATTGCAGCCAGCAATTGCTGGTCCCTGGCTCTGCAGCCTTACACACACACACACACACACACACGCACACACACCCTTCACCTCTTCCGCGCCTTGAGGGAGATTTGCAACAGGCAGGATACTTTGCGAGGCAGACTCTGAGCCGATATGACAGCGAATGCTTGGCGATAGCACGCGAGATTCAGACACTACTTCAGACCCCATTTGCAAAAAGGAATTGTTTGTGCAAAAAGGAATTCACTTGAAGGCTGGACGGCAAGGCATCAAAGAGAAGCACGCTACATTCTGCGTGCTAAGGTATCAATGTAGCGTTGGAACATGTTGAGCCAAAGCTCTGCTTGCGTTGTTTTCCCCTTTATTTTTCGGGAAGGCGGATAAGACGATGACCGTTGGGGATTGAATGTGTCAATATCAAAGTCTGCTTCAACAGGCTCTTGTAAGCCCGGTCCCGCTGGTGCTTTCATTTCCTCTTTCAGGTCCCGAAAGCCGTTCACCTCCCGTGGCTAAGGCTCCTCGCCTAAGGAAACGCCAAAGACCGCCGAAGACTCCTGCGAATGCAATTGGGGCTTGCGGAGCAGGCATCAAATGCGTCCCTCAATTGGATGCTGTGCTCCAAGTTTGCTGAAGGTGCCGGAGGACTACTATTGGCTAAGAAGCCGCCAAATGAGCGGAGTCATGATAGCAGCTTACGTGACAAAGACCGGCTGGGGTACAAGCTATGTCGAAGGATCCCGGTATTGCACCAAACCGGAGCTCCAAGTCTTAGTTTGCTTGTCAATGGTTGCTTGGCATTGGGCCCTCCCCACAAACGGTCCGTCCTGAAACGCTGAGTATGCCGCCAGACGCCTGGCTGTCGAAACCTCTTGAACAGTTGCTTCATCGCAGTTGTCGCAACACAACCTCATGATAACATCAGGTCTGGCTCCGCAATATGTTGCATCCACAGGTGACCTTTTGGAAAAATAGATGGCCCTGGTGAATGGAAGAAAACCAATCTAAACCAGTAGAGCTCATCTATCTCTAACCAAACTAACCGAAAAAGGACACCTATGCTTGTATTTGTCTGGCGGTGTTGTAAAGCCAGGAGAACACAATGCAGCTTGCCTCACTGGGCCGGTGAGGTCACAAGCGTGAACCCCCAAAAAGGGGGGGCACGGTCTAAGCAGACTTTTTGGACTCGTCGTAGACCTAAGGGAACCACCATTTTGGGGGTTCCCTATTTGAGCCAAACCCAGTTCAGTCTGAACACAACTTGCTTGATTCGGCAGTCCGAGGAGACAACTCCAAGTGCTGGCAAACAATCCGACAAAGGGTGATGATGCACCGTCCTTCACAGCCGCGTGTCCGCTCCTCTCATGCTCTCTTATGCCCTAAGCTCGAGCACTTTCATCTGCTGTCCTGAGGCTCGAGTCTGATCAAACAGAGATTAATCTGAAAAGGGCCAACAGTTTGCCAAACTTTGAAGAACAACTCATGTTGTGAGAAAATATGTACTTTGACTTCCGGCCAGTAGGAAACCAACAATCAGGTCGCCTTTGCAAAAGCTGCCGGAACTTGGCATCCCTCCCCAGCCCTTTGACCCCTTCTGTTTGAAAAGCTCCGCGCGAGGGCTCCTGAGATTCGAAGACCTCTCTTTGGAAGACATGGCGAAGTGTCACCTCAACCAACCGGTCAGGCCGTGTTGGCCTCAGATCAGCCCAGGAAACAACTCAAAACATATCCCTTAGGTAGATACGGGATGGCAAGAAGATATGCTTGCCAGCAGAGAAGAGGCAAGGACGGGCACTTGTCTCCATGGAGCTTGCATTTCCGTGGCTGACCACTTGCCGGAAGAGGATGTCAGAAGCACTGCCACGCTGAAGCCGCAACCCAAGGCCTACAAAGCGAGCCAAGACAAAAAACACTGAAGGCAGGTCTCATGGTTGCGTCATCTGTGGGACATCCACATGGGAAGGCGTCAGCTTTGCCGTAGGGGCTCCTGCGCTTTGTCCTCATTTCTTTGCCTGTTAAATCAGGGCCCCGGTAACACGTAGCTTGTGTCGAGCATTGATGTCCGTTTGTCCACCAAACCTCAAACTTATTAGAGGGCACCTGTGCCAGCAAGCCCTTGCCAAACGCTTGAGTGGGCGCAAGCGCCGATTCGAGGTCAATCAGGCAATCTGATTGAGCCTTGATTGACTGGGGAATGACAGGTGGGACTTGGCCAGTGCTACCTTGCAACCTTCAGGGTTGAGGCTTGCACGTCCCATTGTGCGAATTTAGAATGCCGGCACTGCCACATGCGCTAATTCCATTGACACATGTTGCTGCCAATATCAGGAACGCCTCCAAGTTATCTTCTTGGTGCTGTTTCTTAAGAACCGACAGAATGGGTGTCCCTTCTTGAGAAAACGACGCATTTGCAGAGCATGCTCTATCGGCGATGCTGTGTCACAGCATCAGTGGGGGCTTGGAGGGCCGCAAGGCGGCTCCTCGATTCAAGAACTCCAGCAATCAAAGGCGAATGGACATATTACTCATGGAACCCCAACGCAAAGCTGCTCTGGCCATCCGACACTGAAAAAGCAACTCAACTCAGAAAGCCGGGGTCGCAGAAAAAGATTTATGTAGCTGTTATATGCAGGTGTTTGGATGAAGTAAATGTCTGTAAAATAGACACATAGGTTGCTTCCAACCGAATGATGGCATTGCCAGTGATCGTTGTGAGACCAAGCCCCTCTGGAAGCTAAGATCATGAGTAAGATGCCCAAGGCCTGAAAGGCCAGATTGACGCCTTTTTCGGTTGACCGTGGAGGGCACATGGAGAACATGAAACGATGGAACCGCCATTCAACTTTGCTGCGGAGTGAGCCTCAACTCCCATACTGCAAGAGGGCATCGATCACCTGGAGGCTGCAACTACAGCTAGCCTCTCCCAGCAATACCTCGGCACATCTTGGCATTGGGACTCTCAATCCAGTTTCAGGTGCTTGGTTGATTTGCAGCAGCTCTGAACCATAGGCATGTTCTGCGTGCAGTCTGCACAACCAACAAGGGAATAGCCATGCCCCGATGACCATGGATAGCAGCCAAAGTTACGCGGTGCTTCTAGGCAAAGGTGTGGCGTGGTGTTGGTTTGGTTTGGTTTGGTGAGGCGGCGGGGTGGTAGAGGCAGGGCGAGCAGGGTTGGGTGCATGGGTGCGCCCGTGCAGGACCGCAAAGGCGCTTGGGGTGGTGGGTGGGTGGGTGGGCGGGCGAGTGGCTGGGTGGGGGCATGGCTGCACGGATGCGTGGATGCGTGGATACATGGGTTCGTGGATGCGCGGATGTATGGATGGTGGGTGGACAGCTCATGCATCCGAGCCACGGCCAAAAATTGAAAAGAAACTACAGTACATAGCAAAGATCCACAAGGATGCCCCAGCCTTGTAAGGGAGACCTACTTTCATCACAATCAACTTGACTTGATACTGGACGAGGCTGGTTGATGGAATGGCTCCTGCAAAACTGAGACATTGTTCTGTCACATTGGAATGCAGTCAACACAGCCTTCGTGAATTATGCAGCGAAGAAAAAACATAAAGCGCAATCTCCACAAAAGGTTTCCGCTGACTAGCCTGTTTCTATTGACTCCAGTGCCTCTTGCTGATTGGCCTCATTTATCATCGAATCTTCTGGCACCTTCTGGTGTCTTAGTGATTGCGTGGTCTGCGTCAATCCCTCCCCCAAAACAAGCTAAACAACCTGCAAATCTGCCTAGCTTTGCCTCCTTCTATGTTGATGGTTTCAAGTAATGCAAGATTTCACCGGTCTCAAGAGCCGTTCTTTCTTCCATGGAGTTGCGCTCCTGTGGAACAACCAGCAGCATTATTGCAGCCTGCCGCGCCTCGAACGAGACAAATGTGAGGAATTGGGGCTCCGTGCTAGTGCTGCCACGGATGGCCTGGCAGGTTGGCAATGCGCAATATGTTTGGTTTATGTACATGTATGTACATATATATATATATGACAAACGCATATACGTGTCTGTAAATATATATATATATATATGTGCGCACGCATCGGTGCGGCTCGACAACCGGATATTGGAGACTTGAGCAACCAAGTGAGCATGCAAACAAGGACAGACAAACATGTCACAACATGTTGGCCAAATCCATAGCTGCCTGGCGCATTCGGCAGATGTGCAGGCGGCCACACACAAGGGTAAATGAGCTTGGGTCTGGGTAGCAGTTTGCAAACATCAAAAAGAAAAAGGTTATACTACGAGATAGCCGACCGCTGTTTCACTGCTGCTTGGGGAGGCGCCTGAGGAAGTGCAGCATTGCCAATAGCTTTTCAACTGACCAGTCAAACGCCAACTGTGCCCAAGACGGGCAAGACCTTGGCAGGCCCGGGCACGGGCCATTTGGCGCCTTCCGGCGCCTCGACCCGCAAAACATATGCCAGGCGAACTGATCATCTTCAGCGACAAAAGGATCGCGCCGCGCCCACAAAGCTCCATGGCTCCCGAAGCATTGAACCGCAACTAGCGGTTTGACCACAAAACCTGTTGCAAAGAAGGGTCGGCGCCACAGGGCGGCACTCCTCACTATCCGGCTACATTTGGGTCGTGCGGCTGACATCATCGGGGTGTGGGGTTGGGCTTGGGCGATGCTTCAGGAGGGCTTGGTCTGCAGCATCAAGACTTCCTTCCAAAAAGCCTCTCAACCCATGAAGCACAGCAAAGGTGCCAAAGCAATATAAGCAAAGCTCATTTTCGCGCATTTTGGTGCCAAGCGCTGCCGGGCATGCCGGCGATGCTGGGTCCTTGCTCTACTAAACGCCGTAAATACCGTCAAAAACTGCTACGCTGAGCGTTGGGCTGTTGTTCTCTCCGTTTTGCTTTTGTTGAAAACGCTGCTATTCGCGGTGTGTTGTTGCGTTTGCGTTTCCGGCCTGGCTTGCGGGCTGTTCTTTTTGGGCTGCTCGTTCTGGGGGACCAGACATATCACAGCACAGCATACGTTTCTGAAAAAAAACGCGGCATGACATAGTCTGGCTTCAAAGAGGCGTAGCCGGCTAGAGGCCGCAGGCCCCAAAGATTGTCATTGTCACAGAGTCCTTGCAAGAGATGCGATAAATTTGGCGCAGCAACACCAAGAACCCTGGCACAACTCTTCACAGGAGACACATCTTGGGAAATCGCGGGAACTTCTGTAAGAACCTGTTTGGAGCAGCGGTAGCCCTTGCCAGGGAGGGCTAACCAAGCTCTTGCCCATTGAGCGTGAGAATCTTGGGGCCGCAGGCCTGAACGACGGGAATTGTCTGGGTACACGCAACGCCGCCGGCCCGCCTCAGAAACCAGTGTGGCGGCAAGCTGAGCGCCTAGCCGAGCGTAACTCAAGCGAAAGCTTGCGACTGCGCGTGCGTCTGCTTGTGTGTGTGTTTTTCAGCTGTCAAATATGATGTTTCCCATTGTCAAGGCCCATTCTTCCAAAAGGTAGAATGACAACCCCTTGAAATAGGAAGCCCTAGGTGTGGGCGCCGTGCTTCCTTGCATCCGACCCTAACCTATCCTGATGCCCACGACGTAAACTGTGACGGTATATGGCATCCGGCGTTGCTGAGAAAAACGGTGCGGTGTGAATCGTTTTGTTGTGATCAACCTCTGGAACCTATTAGCAAGACGCCGCGAGCAAGCTTTATCTTGACCACTGAGGAATTGCCCGACATAGTTGGCTTGATGGATCTGCTGTGCACAAAATGCTGATTGAGAAAACCGTCTCGAGAGAAGACTCACAGCACAGTATTGACAACAATACAATGCTGCATTATGCTCTCTTCAACAGGCATTTGCCAGCTAAGCAGGTCCACTTGAACTCCACCTGGTGGAGGCTCTCAGCCCGTGTGTTGAGAAGCACGTCACTTCCGGGCATATTCAAGTGAATAAGCGTTGATCAAGGGATGGCAACTGAATTCATTGAAACTTCTCACAATCTCTCGCTTCTGGACGTTGGCCTGAGATCTGGCAGCAGCTGGACCTGCGACTGACCAGGCTGGTGCAGTCCATCAGCCGCTAGAATTCGGGTTAGGTAGAGCAAACATCAGAGCATGGCATCAGGAGTGCCAGGCTCAAAGGAAACAACTTGCCAGGGTGTTGGGAGTGAACCTAGGACCTCATTCCCTGCTGAGAACCAGCAAGACAATATTCAATCAAAACCAAAGCCAGCCCGTCGTCTATTTCGCTTGATGATAAATGGCTGTCTCTGTTGCACATCCATGGGAAGATGTCTAAACATGCACCGCGGAGTTCAACTGAAGCCAACATTCAGGCATAAGTATGCATTCATGTAGAGTTTGCAGTTGCCGAGTCAAGTCAATGCTCGGCATTGTCAGTGGAACCCTGGATTTGAGTTCCAGCTGTCACAGTTCCGCAGTTGGACAACATTGCTGCATTGGTGCCGCATTTGTTTCATTCAAGCTTTTACTTGTTGCTCTATGAAATCTGGGACGTGGTATTTGCGGCTGATTTTGCAAAACATTTGGCCACCCCGCAACGCGCATCTCGGACATCGGTGTAGTCTATGTTGCCTACATTCATTCATTGCCAGTGGCTGATTCCGCTTGGCCCGCATTGCGACAGCCAGTGTTCTGAATTGGCCAGCAAGACGTTTGCTCAAGCCTGAGAGGGCTGTTGGCAGTGATGGTTGAGTGGTGGTTTGACGACTGTATCTTTGTCCCCACAAACTTGTCTAGTAAAGAAGCAAGATGGGTGATCCTTTCTTGGCGCTACCTTTTTTGTGGTTTTGGAGGGAAACCAAAACGAAAACCACCATTTTCGCCGCTACAAAAACAACACATCTGTATCTCAAAGCAGTAGTCAAAACACGTCCAAATCAACGCTTGAGGCCATCTGTGGGCAAATCGGCCCAACTTGCCCGGAAATCAGGCAACGCATGAAATTCACCTACGGACTCAGCCTTGCTCTGAGTGTATTGGGTGTGACAAACCAGTACCAAAAAAGGCCGTAACCTCCTCCGCTAACACCAGCTCGCGCGGCTGCAGAGTCTCCTGGCACAAAAAGTACTAGCTCAACAGCCCAGGCTGCCGTACGCACCTTCACTCGAAGGAGAGGTGGAGGAGAGCTGAGAAGATGAATCGTATGCAAACACAGAGAAACGAAGCTGCCAAACTCAGGCCTCAGACCTGGTCATCCACAGAATATGTCCCTCGCATAATCCTTCATGCCATGATTGCCTTCTACTAAAGCTCTGTCCTGCCCAGCCCAACAACAAAAAGCATTTGTACGCGGTGGTGAATTCGTCAAAGGATCCCTTAACTTCCCGACACTGACCGCGCATCGGAGCACCTTGGGCTCTGGACGTCGAGCACAGACAGACCTAACGGGGCGGATTGGCCGACGGTCCATGCTTAATGTTCATGGCACCACTTGCTGATGGTGCTCACAGATCGCTGACGGATTGCTGAAATGCATAGTTCACATTCACATGATCGTGCCCGCGGCTCGAGCCGGGGGTGGGGGTGGCGGGGTGTTCATATTGACATGAGCTTGCGTTGAGGTTTGCATTCACACCGCAAATGAAAATTAACTGCAGAGCGCAGGGGGCATGCAGACTAAAAATTCACGTGCTGTCTGAGAGTGCCGCGAAAACAAGCCAAGCAGATTGATCAACCCGAACTTGGATTTTCTCGAGGCAACTGCGGCGGATATCTGCGGTCTCCTATGCCCACCTTGAGATATAGCTGGGACGGTTCCGTGTTAGACAACAAACGTTTCAGCCCAGTGTCCCCCCCCCGTTCTGTGTTTTCCAGGTTTCACGCAACACTTTTGGCCCAAGACTCTTCTTACTTGCGAAGACAAAGGAGCCACAGCTTGCGCTTACAGGACTGAGATACGGACATCATCTTGAGTTTCCTCTACATCCATCACTTGATGCTTCCTTACCAGTTCTGAGGCAAGTGCAGGGACATTTCTCCGGGGCTACAAGCCCCAAGTACGCAGGCAGAAGCACAAGGAAACAATCAGTGTGTCAATGACTGCCAAGTTGCCGCCCTTGTACGACAGACGTGTGGGCTGGTTCAATATGAGGAGCTCATAGATGACTGGGCCACACTCACATCAGTGGAGCCAGAAAAATGGCGACCTGTCCTCCACAGCAGATTTAGCGGCGACGCACTCATGTACTGAGTTGCTACAACGACCAGCTCGGAAATCCCAATGAAGGAGTGAGCTATTCAAGAACACACGCTCAAGAAGTACTTCCGGAAGGGAGCTACAAATGTGTAGTCTTCAGCCACCGTAGACACAACAACGAGTTCCTCGCATTAATTTCCAAGTTTGAGATTTGCTTCTCCAATCATCATGGAACGACCTGATGCGTACAGGAAGCAAATGCAAGACAAGCCGCACAGCGCCATCCAGAGCCTATGCGGATCCAAATGACCCTGAGACACTTCGGCAATACGTTGATGCAATGACAGTGAGGCACCGCGCGTGTTGCTCAAACACAGCATTGTGACCAGAACCTTCGAGAAGTGGAGCAGCAAAACAGAACGTTTCTACACCCTTACAGGAGGATAATATGAAGGTCGCTGGATTGCGCGCCAGCGTCCCATTGACCTGGTGCACCCATTGCTCAGGCTTGCGCAGGTTGGATTCTGCTGCGGGTTATGACCGGCGCCGACGCTTGGTGGCTGGCAGGCTCTGGGAGGGCTTGCGCGTAAATCAGTCTTCAAGGTTCCTTTCGAACGTTGACGCTCCAGCGTTGCAGAGGAAGGCGTTCTTGTAGAAAGGATCGCGCGCAAACACAAGTCAAGGCCCAAACATCACAGATTTCGAAGTAGTTGGGCTGTCAGCAGCCGTGTTCGCTTGCTGGAGCGCACAACCCCTGGTCACGCTAAAAAAAAGTTGCTGCGTGAGTTTCCGAAAATCTGGCACTTGACATGCTGACATTGGTGCGCTTAACCATCCACAGAACTCAAGCAATGGGTGCCTGCGAGCCTGGCCACGCACGCCTCAGCGCCCCACCTGAAAAAGGAGATGAGCTCAAGATAGATGACTCCAGGATGGTGCGGAAGTGTCGCGAGTCTTCCCAACGATTTCTTGGAACTGGCAGGTCCCTGTCTTCTCAGACCAAGACCAAGGACAATCTATGATTAGACTTCGCCCATGGAGATGAAAGAGAAACAGAACCCGACACAAGAAAGTCTCAAGCACGTCAGGTCCGAAGATCACCGGGCTCAACACAGACCAGTCTCAAGAAGTCCAACGGCCCCACTTCATCTTGTATCCCAGGAAGGACAGATGAAGATCAGGAGCTTCCTAAGGTTGGGACCATCGTTCTTGGCGTAAGACCTTCAAACGGCATGAGAATGAGACAGAAGTCAACCCGGGGATCTCCCTGAGGACTAAGCGTTTCATCCGGCGACACGCAACCCGACGCCATTTCAGCATGGTCAGTTTCGGTCCCTTGTCAGACACTACGAAGTCAAGCACCCAGCTCATCATCAACAATCCAGAAATTTAGAGGCATGGAGACCAAAAGCCAGCTTTCCTCCAGCGTAGACTTGAACACCGGCAACAAACGATGCGAGGAGCATGCAGGATTTTCAGAGCGCAGGAGAAACGGCTCACTATTCACGGGCCCGGGCCTACGGGGCTCGCGAACCGGAGGGGCGCTCAACCCGCTGGGAAGAGATAACTAGATTACCATCGGCCCCAAACAGTGCGAACCACGCTCAATTGCAACAGTTGTTCTCAGCACTTGGTCAGCAGAAACGGTCAGCTTTCGCTGTGCGGCCAGCAGAGTCGTTCCCGAGCCTCGCTGCAACTTGCAAAAGTTTGCGCCGCTGTGCGGCGAACAGTTGGTCAAAGCTTCCCACCAAGTTTGCCGACTCAATAATCGCTCGAATGTTCTCATCCAGGCCCACTGAGATCAGATCATCCAGCTTACGCACCCGTGAAAGTAGGACATACACAATTCAATCTTCGTCTCTGCGGAAGCTCTTGTGGGCATGTCAAAGTGCGAAGGAGTAAAGGGAGCATGTTTTTCTTCTGGTATCAGAGGAAGCCCCGTTCGCTGCACATATGCTGTGTGACTTAGGTAGCTCTTGCAGTTTAAGCAATCCGTAGTGAATGCTGCTCACACATGTGTGGTGGGCATTCCACGTTCAAGCCATCCAGCCGCAGGCAAATGCCTCTTGGCATGCGTGTGAGTGCAACTTCATGGGAAGGCGTGTCAGTTGTGTGAACTGAACTTTTCTGATGGGTGGAAATCTATGGAAACGATTTCACCAGCGGCATCCCGAACTGCTCAGGGTGGCAGCACTGACGTTGTGAATCGGACACGCCTTAGCGGCGTTTCAATTTGGAATTTGCAGCATCTCCTTGTAATGCTCTGGAAGGAATGTCCTGTCTGGCGAGTCAATAGCTTGCGCGATAAACATAGCTTCGTTTGAGCATCGCGCAGTCATGTTGGCTTTCAGGTAAGGTGCCATTGAAACAATGGACCATAGGCAGGAGCTGTGAAAACTCTGCGCATTCGTCGAGAAACAAAGCACCACATTGCGTGACGCTTTGTTTGCGGGGGCTGCGGAAATGCAACCTTGTGCTCCGAAGTATGTGCGAAGTATGGCGACTTTCCGAAGCACAATAAGACAAAAATTGAGTAGGCGTTTATGTTCCACAAGTGCGACGGGTCACTTCAGAAGAGATAAGATGAGGAGCAGGTCATACCTCGACGTTGATAGGTCAGCAGCTTGCTGACAAATCAGGAGGTCAACGTCCACACTTTGGGCGACCCACCCATCATCAGCAGCAAGATGAATGCTATGACTAGCAGGGTGACCAGCAAAACCAAGACTGGTTCACGGAAGTCAATCTTTCTGGAAGGGCCGCCACCAGCGCCACCAGCTCCACTTTCAGAAGTGCCACCAGCCGCAAATCATGACCATCCTTCAAAGCCATTCGCTGTCGAGAAGACTTCGTCATTCGTGGCACACGCAACTTCTGACAGGGATTCGTATGACACTCTGTCCACATCACGCGGCTCGTCTTCTACGCAAAGAAAGGATAGAGCCACGACCGAAGAGCACGGCGACTATGACATACGATACAAGACGCGTGAGAGCATGGAAGAAAGGGAGCTTGATCGCTTCAGGCAACAATGAAGCGCGAATGAGTGAGACCTGTCATTCAGACCGACATGCGCCCCAAACGGTCTACATCAAGCCCAACAAGCCGAAGCGGCCACGACAGGAGCCTGGCGCAAGTCTCAACAGAGCGACCAGGAGTGGATAGACTGGTCAGAGCACAAGCTACAAGAAGGACTCCTGGACACGATACATCAACCGGCCCAGGCACAACCTCAACAGCTGTTCCATTCGGTTGACAAGTCATTGCCATGAACATCGTCTATAGGAATATGTCTGATGAGGTAAGCGGGTCAGAGTCACACACGGTCGCGAGTTGTCAAAGTATGTCAGTGCGGGTAACATCAAGCAAACTGCAAGGATCATGGTTTTGGAACAATCACGTGGCAACGAATGTTTCTCCATTTGATGCAAATATGGCGAAGAAGCACAATTCAATGCTGATTGTCAAAGAGAAATGTGTGTCTGTGGTTGGTCGACTGATCTTCACGCAATCACATGTTTCACGCAACCATATTGGCCCAAGGCCCTTCTTACTTACATACCAGTGCGACCGCTTCTGCTTACAGGAGTGAGATAAGGACATCATAGAACCAGGACACATCCTGAACTTCTACATCCATCACCTGATACTTCCCTACCGATTCTGAGATAAAGGGACACAGTGAGCCGTGACAACAGTGGGTACATCCCTCCGTTAGCCCCCTGTACGGGCCATCAGCGCCGCTCATGGCGGCGTGACCCGGTGTTTCTAATGCCGATTGCAGAAAGTGCAAGCTACCAGTACAGCTTGGAAAAGTACAAAAGAGTTTTGTTTTAAAAAGAAACAGTAAAAAGAAACAGGCAAAAGTAACAGAATGTCCGGTGCGTAACATACAAAGTAAAAAAGAAGAGAAGAGTAAAAAGCAAGAAGCATCTAGTTTTTACTGTGGACGGTGTGTATGGAAACATGGATGTTTTATTGTTGACTTTGGGAAAAGGAAGAGCAAAAGGTCCCAAGCAACAAAAACTATGTGAATGACGCAAAAACATACAAAAATAAAGTTGCCAGACCCAAGCCACCCAGAAGTAAAAACTAAAAGCAAAAGGTACAACCTGCCTCTTTTACCTTTTTGCTTTGGGCATGTCTCGATTTCTTTGCGCGCTTGCTTTCACTTAACCAAATGAAGCCACGGCACGGCATTTCGCCTCTGAAAGTGTGGCATTGTCAGTCACCGAGAGGGTATAGCATGTTCACTGGATCTGCGTGCAGAGTAGGGTGCAAGCCGGCAGTGTGCAACATGTGTGGCTTAGATTCAACAGCATATGCAAGACGCCCCAAGCATGCCAAGCGCAGAGATCCAAGAATTGCAGCTTGTCGTGGGCCAACGATTTTCTCTGAAACTTGCATTCCAGACTTCAACGCACAGTGCAAAGGTTTTGCCCACATCGTTGCTGAAATGGAAGAGCATTTTGCTCGAGCTTGGGCCCGCCGGAGTCTCGTGCCCCCCCCGAAGAAAGGTCAGAGGTTCCCAGGTCGCTCCCCTGTCCCTTTCGAGGCGAGCGCCCGAAGCTCTTTGGTTGATTTGACCTCCAAAAAGAATGAAATCTAAAGGAAATACAGCAATGCAACCCGATCAACATACTCGAACCAAATGATGTAACCCAAGTCCTCCTAGTTGCTTCCCCTTTGCGTGAGGCGGCAATTATTTTCGTCCGCAGGCCTCCCAGCACCACGGTGATCACATCAGCGATCCTGCACGTAACCTTCCTCTATTTCGGTTGCACGCCAGGCGACCTCAAGCGAGCCTGGTGGGGACTGGCAGGTGAGAAAAAAGTGCTTGAACATGCACGAAGTCGGAAGCCCCGTAAAAACCCAGGCAGCCAGGCATCAGGTGCTCCAGTTTCCTCCAAACTATGAAGCTGAATGGCCGAAATGCTGTTGCCCATTCGCCCAAAGTTCCTCTTCTGCTCAGCCTAAATCTAGGGAACGGGCAGGGGGATCAATGCGTGAATTGTGGTCTGACTTCTTTGTTGCCTTAGAACGAGGGGACGGTTGTCCTCGGCTGCTTCCAGCTTACCAGCCCTACTTGCTGCAAACAACGTTATTCTCTTGCAAATCACAAACGGAGGTAAGCCCAGGCTGGAACACGGCTTTCAAGGAACAAATCCAGATAAAGCAAAACCCCATAAGCTCCACTCCGCCAACAGCTGCTTGGCTCTGAAGGAAGCACAAATGCCCCGATCTTCTGCCCAGCTGCAAGAGAACACATGCGTCTCTTGGACAAAATGAAGGACTTCAAACTCACAAGGTGTTGAGTTCATGTCCCCTTCAGGTATTTGAAGTCTTCATTCGCCGAGTCATGGGCCCCGAAATGGGCCACGAATTGGGCAGGTGTTTCGTTCTGTGAAGCCTTGTCACTGTATATTTGCATACATGGCGCTGAAAAACGTGAGTCTCTGGTGCCCGGGATTGTCATGAATTTATTGGTTTCCTCCCTTGGAGATCGGATCCTTTCATCCGAAACCTCGCGTGTCAGATAGTTCGAGCGGAGCGTCTCGTTGAGAAACACTGTTGCAAAAGCACCGATTGACATGCGCCCTGGCTGGCGAAGTGGGGTCCATAGTCTGACTAAACATGATCTGGCAAGCCACAATGCTGAGGCTTTCCGAAGAAACTGAACCTATTGCCTGAAGTTTCAAGCTGGCAAGATGCTTCAACACAGGGCCAAAGAAATACGTGCTAAGAAAATGAGTCCCAAATAAGCAAGCTCTTCTGCCAACGAATTCAATATCCCTAGGCTTGGGCTAATTGTGCTCAGGCGGCGTCTCGTTTCTCTTGACATTTGACGTACAGCATGAACTTGCGTTGCGTGACATAGCATGCGCTCTCGCATATCTGACCGACGAGGACACGTGTCACAACCGCGATGGCTTGGCTGCGGCTGATTTGTATGTACGCGATGAGGCGCCATCTGTGCCGCCGTGCTCTGGCCTTCCCGTTCTCCGCTACCGTTGTCCTTTTCAGAGCATGGAAAAGAATCATGGGAGTCATCGGCTGGGGCAACACCGACTTGCTTAAATAGACAGGCCAGTTCCAAGCCTCCAGCTTGCAAACTGTCCAATTTCTTCAAGTCAAAGGCGCTGCGGCCGAGCAGGCAGTGTTTTACCCCACCCGTACATGGTGCATCGAAAGAGGCAAGTGCCAACAAAACTTAACACAACAACTCTGACTGGTGTTGCTTAAAGTTTTCAAGCAAGTTGGACATTGAGTCACAAAATGGGATGTCATGTTGGCTGAAAATGGCATTGGGCGCGGTTTGTAACAAACAAACTCGGTGTCAGCATAACCATCCTCTCCTCTGAGCCCCGCACATGCCGCCTGCCAATCGCACGGATCGCCTGGCCTTCGAGGAGAAGAATTGGGTCCATACTTAGCGACCCTCTACAATTTCTCCGCCTGGCTCCTCACTTCCCTCCATCTGCTCCATCTGCTCAGGCCATCAAAAAGGCTCGTTGCAGTGTTGCACACGTATTTTGTCCCGTGCGCGGCCAGTTGCGCTTACTTCAGTCTATGAGTATTGCAAAACAAAATTCGTTCTGAGTACCAGTAGAGCCGGCAAAGCCGGTGGGCGGATTTGTTAAGCAAGATCAAAACTATAGATAGACTGTTCTTTATGATATGCTGTCCTTTTTCTTGTTGTTTCTCCTCATCTTTTGCCGTTGATTGTTTATTCCTTTCCTTCTTTCCTTCCTGCCTGCCCTCTTTCCTTCTTTCTTTCTTTGTTGGGTTCTATCGTTCTTGATCAATTTTCTTTCGTTCTTTCTTGCGCGCTTGTTTTCTTGCTGTATTTCTTCATTGATTGATCTACTTGGTTTTCCGTTTCTGTTTATTTCTTTATTTATGTCTTTCTTTCTTTATTTCTTTCCTTTCTTTCTTTCTTTCCTTTCTTTCTTTCTTTCTTTCTTTCTTTCTTTCTTTCTTTATCGCTTTCTTTCTTTCTTTCTTTCTTTCTTTCTTTATCGCTTTCTTTCTTTCTTTCTTTATCGCTTTCTTTCTCTCTTTCTTTCTTTCTTTCTTTCCTTCCTTTTCTTTCTTTCTTTCTTTCCTTTCCTTTCTTTCTTTCTTTCTTTTCTTTCTTTCTTTCTTTCTTTCTTTCTTTATCGCTTTCTTTCTTTCTTTCTTTATCGCTTTCTTTCTGTCTTTCTTTCTTTTATTTCTTTCTTTCTTTCTTTCTTTCTTTTCTTTCTTTCTTTCTTTATCGCTTTCTTTCTTTCTTTCTTTATCGCTTTCTTTCTTTCTTTCTTTCTTTCTTGCATTTCCTTTCTTTCTTTCCTTTCCTTCCTTTCTTTCTTTATCGCGTTCTTTCTTTCCTTCTTTCTTTCTTTCTTTATCGCTTTCTTTCTTTCTTTCTTTCTTTATCGCTTTCTTTCTTTCTTTCTTTCTTTCTTTCTTTCTTTCTTTCTTTCTTTCTTTCTTTCTTTCTTTCTTTCTTTCCTTTCCTTTCCTTTCCTTTCTTTCTTTCTTTCTTTCTTTCTTTCTTTCTTTATCGCTTTCTTTCTTTCTTTCTTTATGTCTTCCTTTCGCCCCGAGATCGCTCCGAATGCGCTCCGACCAGGCGTCTCGAGCTGGCTAACTTTCGAGCATTCCAGAGCCCGGAAACCCGTAGAGGGCTTCACTTTCTTGTCTTTTCCTTGACCCCGCCACACGCGCATATGGTTTTTTGTTTCCACGTGCCTTCTTCTCTTTTCATCTGTCTCAAAGAACTAGCATTCAAATAGCAGCTGTACCACGGAAGTTCCTTCTATTCTTGTTTGATGATTATGTTATGCTGTTGGGAACACAACTACAATGTCTTATGGTGAGAATGGGTGGCGAACTGCGCATGTTGCACTCAACCGAAGCAAAAATGGAGGGGCAATCAGAGCCAGACTGGTTGTAGATCGGCAGTAGAAAAGTTTGCACAGCTTCGTTGAAAGCGTTGCCGACCTTCTAGACGCCACTTCTGGAAACAAATTGCGCAGCTGCCCTCTTTCAATTGGTTTGTCCACACAAACAGTCGCACGCGCAGCAAGCCAGGCATCGTGATCTCTCTTCTTCCCCGAACAGCCCTCTGGCGACCGGTCCAGCTCAACCATCTCCAAAAACAAATATAATTATTGATTTCTGTAGGCAACATTCCCCAAAATTCAGCCCTTCACAATTTGAAGCACGCATTGCTCAAGTCCGCCAAGAAAATGCCACAACAAAATGAAGCGAGTGTCGAAATAGCCACGCCTTCAAACAAATGAGATGTTTACGTGCTCTTACGGCCCGCAACGTGGCCCTGGAAGCTGTGGCGCTGCTCTTTGTCCAAAGCCTGATTGGCTTTGCCAATCAAATGGGACATCCTTGCGAGCCTGCACTGATGCTCAGGTGTGATGTTTTGAACAGTCAGTTCGAGGGCGAACACAACTAGATTCGACAAGAACGTACCCAATAAGAGCCGACTCCGAACGTTGTGCAGTTTGTGCATGGGTCGGCTACAGTGTTTCGCTTGTTCGGAGGACAGGTAGTGTTACGAGCAATGAATCAGCTGAGCTTCAGAAGCCGCAAGCACCCAAACTACTGCGCATTGATGGGATAGCAGGTGCAACAAGCTAATAAGTCCATGTCAGTCCAAGCATGCTGGTTCCAGAAGAAACTACCAATGTTCCATGTTCGCGACGTGTGTCATATATAATCAACCTGTGATGGGGTTCCATCAAGACATACTAGAAAAGCACTTGATGAATTGTAGAACATGTGGGTCAGTCAGAATGGTCTCGCCATCCCTTTGATCACCAGCTTCTGGAAGGTTGGTCAATAAATATGTTGCAAGCCTTACTTAAAACATGCATTTCTCAGAAGCGACCCCTCCAAGTCTCTTCTCACCTGCACACCCTCCCGCACGCACAAACATGTACGGAGCTGCTGAGGCTGCTAAGGCAACGGCTCGATGCAGCTATTAAAACTTGCTTGAGCACCAGAATTGCATTTAAGGCTAATTACTAGAAAACAACAATCTCCAGGTGTCGCCAAACACTCTGCAAATGGATCTATTTGCATGAAAGCAGTGTTATCAACGATTCACGAAAACTAAGGTGCTCAGCACACTCCTTCTCTCCTCAGGCGCTCTTTGTAAAACTCTGTTCTCAGCCCGAGTCGCAACAACACTGCACTTCTCATAGACAGTCTACAATGTTGGATACATCTACATGTTCAGAGACGCAGTCGGAATGCAGGAGAACCCGGCCTTCCTATGCATCTTCCTAGAATGAGCTGCCACAGCCCTGCAGCTGACCCCTTTCTGGAGCTCATTATTGAAGAGCCTGGAATGGGCCAACACCAGACTTGCAGGCACGCTAAAAAGACATCGCCCAAAACACCCCAAATGGTTCGGGGAGAACTTGCGCATCCCAATGCTTCGCGCTGCTGCAATGGATGGCTCTTGCTCGTGGCTGCAACACCACCTGGCAGTATTTGATTCTGTTTGCGCTATGTACGTATTGCAAATCTGTGGGCACAGCTTGTCCGCTGCTTTGCTCGTCTGTGTGTTTGGGATCCTTCTTGCTGAATAATCTTCTCTTTCTCTGACCAGTTGACAGCTTGCCAGCTTGCCTGCTTGCTTTCTTGCTCGCTCGCTCGCTCGCTTGCTCGTTTGCTTGCTTGCTCGTTTGCGCTTCCGCTCCCTGGCCCGCTCGTGTGCTTGTTTACGTGCTTGTTTGCTTGCTCGCTCCTTGCTTCCTTGCTGTCCTGCTTCCTTGCTTACTTGTCTGCTTGCCTGGTTGCTTTCGCACATGCGTGGTTGGCATGCTGTTCGCTTTGCATGTTTACTTTTTGGCCTGTGTGCGAGGGTATGTTTACGTACCGGTGCGTGCGTATGGGTGTGTGTGTGGTTTACGCTTGCCATTGTGGCCGAACGTCTTTGCTCGCGCGTTGACCTGCGCTGGCTTGCACTGTTTTGCAGTTGCCCGTGTCCGTGGGTGTTATTGGGCGTGTGTCTGGGTCTGTGGATGTCTGTATCTATGTTTAACTCTGTAAACACTTCCCCCGACTAACATGTATGTATGTAAATGTATATGTATATGTATACATATACGTGTACGTATATGTATCTGTCTATGTATAATATGGAGTTGTATCTATATGTATGTATATGTATATGTATATGTATATGTAAATGTATGTGCAGGTATGTATATGTATGTATATGTATGTATATGTATGTATATGTATGTATATGTATATGTATGTATATGTATGTAGATGTATGTATATGTATGTATATGTATGTATGCATGTGTGTGCTGGTGTGCCTGGCGTGCCTTGTGTGCGCGGTGTGTGTGGTGTGGTGTCTGCGTGGGTGTGGGTCTGGGTGTGGATGTGGGTCTGGGTCTGGGTCTGGGTGTATGTGTGTGTGTGTGCGAATGTGCGTATGGGTGCGTGCGTGCTTGCGTGTGCGTGTGTGTGTGTGTGTGTGTGTGTGTGTGTGCCTGTGCGTGTGCGTGTGCGTGTGCGTACGCGCGTGCGCGTGCGCGTGCGCGTGCGCATGTGCGTGCGCGTGCGCGTGCGCGTGCGCGTGGGCGTGGGCGTGGGCGTGGGCGTGTGCGTGGGCGTGGGCGTGGGCGTGTCCGTGTGCGTGTGCGTGTGCGTGTGCGTGTGCGTGTGCGTGTGCGTGTGCGTGTGCGTGTGCGTGTGCGTGTGCGTGTGCGTGTGCGTGTGCGTGTGCGTGTGCGTGTGCGTGTGCGTGTGCGTGTGCGTGTGCGTGTGCGTGTGCATGTGCGTGTGCGTGTGCGTGTGCGTGTGCGTGTGCGTGTGCGTGT
>CAUJNA010003766.1:130446-172946 GCA_963377175.1 Effrenium voratum | reverse complement strand
TGACCTCCTCCTCCGTCCTCCACGAGCTCAAACGAAGACACTGAGGCAGAGGATGCCATTACGAAATGGGAGGGGCGAGAGCGGAAATATGAGAGCTTTTTCACTTTCACCAAGGCTTGAGCCAAAATGGCATAGGGCCATGTTGGTCAAGCATTCCTCACACAAGCCATGTTTCCACACGCTCCAACATTAGCAATGAATGAATGAATGAATGAATGAATGAATGAATGAATGAATGAATGAATGAATGAATGAATGAATGAATGAATGAATGAAAGAATGAATGAATGAATGAATGAATGAATGAATGAATGAATGAATGAAAGAATGAATGAATGAATGAATGAATGGATGAATGAATGAATGAATGACTGACTGACTGACTGACTGACTGACTGACTGACTGAATGAATGAATGAATGAATGAATGAAGGAACGAACGAACGAACGAATGAACGAACGAACGAACGAACGAACGAATGAATGAATGAATGAATGAATGAAATGAATGACTGCAAGGAATGGAATGAATGAAATGAGTGACTGAATGAATGAATGAATGAATGAATGAATGAATGAATGAATGAATGAGTGAATGAATGAATGAATGAATGAATGAATGAATGAATGAATGAATGAATGAATGAATGAATGCATGCATGCATGCATGAATGAATGAATGAAAGAATGAATGAATGAATGAATGAATGAATGAATGAATGAATGAATGAATGAAATTAATGAGTGAACGATTAACCAATCAACCAATCAACCAATCAACCAACCAATCAACCAATCAACAAATCAACCAATCAATCAACCAATCAACCAATCAATCAACCAACCAACCAATCAACCAACCAACCAACCAGCCAACCCACCAATCAACCAACTCAAACAGCCAAATGAGCCAAATGAGCCAAATGACTAAACAAAACAGTTCTTCAAGCAAACTAGCAACCCCGCCCACTAGCCAACCGACCAACCAACCAACCAGCCAGGCAGCCAGCCAGCCAGTCGACCGACCGACTGACCGACCGACCAACCAACCAAACAACCAACCAACCAGTTAACCAAGCCCGGGATCGACCAACCTACCAACCACTTAATTGCAAACCAACAAATCAAACAAAAAAAGTAATAGCGATGGCAGGAAGGAAAGTATATTCGCAGTGAACATAGCTGTGATAGACATAATGGTGGCAGTAGTGTTACTTGTTCTTGTACCGGCACAAGCAGTGCACGCCAAGCACTTAGAATGATAGCGTATATTGTACTCATACACCCTATGCACATGCTGCACATGTGCCAAAGACAGTGCAAGAAACAACTGGTCTCAATGGTCTGTGCGCAAAGAAGGCGAGCTGCATGGCTGTACAAAATCAGGATCCCTTTAGAGCCTAACCCCGTCTCGGGGTTGAAAAAAAGCTCATCCTCAAGGCACGTGTGCCCCACGGCCCAACAAGCCGATGGACAACGTGCTGAGCAAAGGTCTTAGGCTCCACCCAAGCTCCTCCTTCACAAGAGGAGCTTGAGGTAGACGGCATTCCTGCGGCACACCTGGCGGATCGATGTCTCGACTTTCGGGGCAAAAGCTGGCCAAAAGCATGTTTGCCTCTTGGACGCTGCTTAATATAGAACTTTGCAGCAACCTAGAAAAGAGTACGGCGAAAAGATACTTAGATGCGGGTAGATGAGTATCCCGTGGTCCAATCACGCATGCAAGGGTCACCGGATGCCGCTCAGTGTCAATCTGACTTGAGGAGGTGAACGAAAGCTAGCAACTGTTGTATGAGACGGGTCGGAAGCAGAATAGACTTCATAGGTCCGCCGTAAGGATCCTCAGGAGTCTTGCAATCTTTGTGATAAAATCAAACTTTCAGCATTTCAGCCCCTTACCTTGCTTTCGCAAGGAGAAACTTCAGCTAGCTAAAGCTAGCTTTCGTGACTTGCAAATGGAATGTGTTTTGTGTGGTTTTGTGTTACCCCAGTAGTGACATCTCGGCATGCAAATGGCTTCAGTGCTTGCAGGAAGTCTCTTTCAAAGGACTTCCGCTCTGCTTACTCAGCGCAGAGAAGCCCACGCACTCCGCATGCGAACAGTGTACACATGTGCAGCATCAACAGTTTGCAGGTGCGTTCAACTGGGGCCATGTCGTGGTCTTGAGAGGGGGTGATACCTCTCAAGAGCCATTGCGTACACACCGCCAGGGAATCTTGTCCTGCCTTCCAGCCAAGATGGAGAAAAGGTCTTGCAAGAGGTAAGCCAGGCCAACACTGTATCCTCAGCTCGCATTATGGAAGCAGTGAGCACAGATTGTCCGTCTTTAAGAAGACATGGCTTCCACAAGCTGGGCCGGAGGGAAAATGTTGGCACGACACAATGCTCGGCACCTTGTTCCTGACCCCTGCACTTTTGGCTTTTGCTGTCAATAGGCAAGATTGGCCACGACGGATGTGGTGTCTGCCCCCGGGCACAGTTTCAACACACAACCACAGCTGTCATGACAACTAAAAGAAGGCAAATTCAATTGATGTCATGGTCAAACAAGGCAGAACGCTGTGCCGCCATCATGCCACAAACAAGCACAGGGTGGTTTAGCGTTACCATTTTATTCTTGGCAAACTACCACAGAGGCTGAGTGCTCCCATATCGCAAAAGAAACACTGGTTATATTCCTTCGTTGCCCTTGACTGGCAGCTTGTGGAGGCAAGCTTGATTTGACAGAAGCAAGAGCGCAAAATGAAGACTGCCGCGGCTCAGCTTCGGCATTGTGTGCCTTCAGTATCGTCTTGGGGCAATCCACGTGTTGTTTACACCAAGTTACCAATCACGTTGGGAACACGGAACACCTGCTGCTTTGGCAACGAAGATGTGGTTAAAAACAAAACCCTGGGGAGACCTTCTCATGGCACGAGTCTGCAAGGTGCAGAAGCACCAAAGTCATGACAGCATATGATGGCTACCACGCGTTGGAATGGCAACAAGTAACAAAAACGCTGTAAGAACAGAAGGCTGCCTCTGTCAAAATCAGAGCGTACAGGAAGGAGCGCATAAGGCTTGACAGCCGCAATACGCACTACCACAAGTGGCCATTTCGCGGAACCAGTTCAAAACGCGCTCGTCCAGGAAACATGTCGGCTTTGCCATTAAAACTCGTGCTTCGATGCGAATGCAGATATCATTTCTGAAGAGATTCTGGCAACGATTTTTGTCATCCTGATTTAGCGCTTCTTAGCTTGCAGCATCTACCTTCTGTTACACTGTCTTCTCACAACTGGCATCTGCTGCAATGGACAATCAGTCAAGATGAAGTGAAGCGCCGAAATGACGCTCACATCAAAACCCGCAAAACGCAACCTGGTCCGTGCAGCACAAGTTGCACGATAGCTCTGCGACGATCCCTGCAGTTCGGCAGGATGGCGCCCGCGAGTTGTGGAAACTACACTTCAATCTCTTCATTTAGCAAATGGAATACTTGTTCTCAAATAATTGAGCTACTGGCAAGAGGTTATAATGTAGGCTTGCATTCCCAGAAACGAAACGGTCATTCTCAACAACGAGCTTGGACCTCACAAAATACAGCGAAATCTGGCTTTATGTTTCAAAGACAGATGATTCCACGTAGCAAAATAGAATGCAAGTCTCGCAGAGAGCGTTGGGATGGCCAGGTGAATTTCTGTGGAAACACTGATCACGTGGAGGCAAAAGAGGTCACTGTAGGCATGTTTAAGGAAGGAGACAATCACATGCCCGTTCTATGAGAAACGATATTGGGTATGTATACGCAAAAAAAAGAAAGAGTAGGGGTGCTGTTTCGAAGGCAACGCTTTGTGTGGTGGAACGAATTCTGACTGAATATATTTTCATGCAAGGGCAAGTCGTTGTGTGTTGGTGTGTGTGTGTGTGCAGACTATGCTTGCGGGTGCATATGAACAAATGTGCAAGTGCAAGCTTGAGTGTTACCACATCATGCCATATTGTACCGTACCATACCATACCATTTCATACAGTGCCAGTGCTGATTAAAGGGAAAAAGAAAGAAGGAATAAAAACAACTACATATAGACAACAAAGGGTGCGGATGTTAGCCTCGGCACACTCGCCATCGACCGAGCCCCGCCTGGCAGGCTCTTCTGGGCCTGGCCAGAATGGCTCGCCTTCAAACCCTTTTGAGCAAAAGATGTGTGGTTGCCTCTTTACGGGGGCCTCTTTGCTTCCAGAGACCCCCTGCCTGTCGGACCGACCCAACTGACGTTCTGTAAGCAAAGTAATACAGGAAAACCAGGCAACCCTGGCAAACGGCGCAGAACTAGGCCCAACTGAAAGAACACTGGCTGAAAGTTGAGTGACACACACATTTTTGCTGGTGTTGTTTTGCCTGCCAGGGCTTGTATATGTTGACCTTGCCCTCTTGCTCCCCGCGCCTCTCTAAGTTCTGCCCCGGTACTGTACAAACAACAGCCAGTAATCAGTCATGACGCAAGCTGCTTTGCTCGTTTAGATTCAAGCACTTGGACTGGCCAGAACACTTTTTTTCAGACGAGCACGGGCGCTACCGCAAGCCCACCAAAGCTCTATGAAGCCTCAAGTTGAAGACACCCAGCACAGCAAGCTCCTGATTCCACAATCACCGCAAAACTGGCAGGCCACACGCACTTGCCCGGCCTTCCCGCCCATCAAAGATGAAAGGTCTGCCCTGAGGTAAGCACCATCTTTGAACTGCAACCTCAACTCGGGCCGATCTGCGCCATGCTTCCACAAAACTTCTTTAGCAAGGCCGGCCTGAAAGACCGAGGGACCCCTCCCAGGCTACCGAGCTGGGAGACAAGCACCCGACTCTCTCTTTTAAACGTCCTTGGCCAAAACATCTTGGTGCGAGCTTGAGCTCCAGTTCGGAGTTAGAGGATCTGAAAAATCGGGGCCCGTGGAGAATGGGGCCACTAAGCCGAAGGAGGAAGGGATCTCAAAGGGCGAAAGCCAAAATTGGTCGGCGGTCGGCGGTCAGGGGACCCATCATGTCGAGGTGTGAGAGGGAGCGTGTATTCGTCTGGAAACAAACAGGCAGGTCAATGCAAATTGGAGCTGACCCAGCATGTCAAAGTTGATCTGGTGTTTTTTGGAGTCACATCCATGCAAGGCCTGTGAAGGATGGCACGCAGCGCTGCTGCAGTACACAACAAACTCTTTCCAACAAAGTTGGATCACAACTCCTACGATCAGCTGTATGCTCCTCTTTGCCGTGTTTTGCACAACCAGCCGTCAAAAACACACCCCTCCTTCAATCTATTACTATCACGAGACAAAAGCTGGTGAGCAAATTCGAGTCAAGCCAACCGAGGGTCGTACATGAGCCAGCAAACTGCCTCCTGAACGGTAACTCGCCCCACTACCTTCCAATTGTCATTTAGCAGTGGGCGTTTCAGGCCCAACCCAGCAAAACGGCATTCCTCCAAATTGGCCCCCAAAAAAATGACAGGGTTTAGAATAACATTCTGCCAAAGCAATCCGAAGGCAAGCATAAGCTCACGTACCGATCCCAAAGCTGTCCTAAACCGAGTCCTGAACCAACAAGACACCAACACCAGCGGTCAAATCTCCCAACAAATCTGAACCACGTGAAACAGCGTGAAACCACGCACATAGACACGCCAGTGGGCTGCCTACTTCGGCAAACCCAGTGCGCTGCCATGAGCTAACCAAAAAAGTGCAAGCACTTGAGACAGTGCCAAACTCACACGTAATCAATGAAGTCTCAATGAATCACCCCCCTCGGAAGCTGCGCAAAGCAGCCCAGCTCTGGGCACCACTACTGTTGCCTTTTCAGCTGTTCGACCCCAGGCAACGCCGCTGTTGTTCACTGCATGGAAAAACCACCAATTGCTAATTGCAAGCCACACTGAGTAGCACGGTTCACACTGAGTGATTCCAAGAATCATCTGATGAACAGGACATCCACAAGCAATTCCGGAGCCTCAAACCTGACAAAATGCCGGCCACATTGCCCCTTTGCAGCCAGGTTGCAGCGGTGACAAGATGTGCACTGCAGGCCCTCCTGCGACAAATTTCACGGCAAGTGCGGCCGAAAACACGTACTCGGATGGATGGCTTTCATGTTGCATCCTGTGGGCCCAAGGTATTGCTTTTCCGCTACCTGAAGCACACCCAGCTGCCATGGGTTGCCGTCAACATGCCTGTCAAGTCACAAACTGCTATCGTCTAAAACGCGTGTAAGGTAAAGTTGTCTGCGACAACGAGGCTGAGGAGTGAAAAGGACCGAACTCGGCTGGCGCACAAAGCATTGCCCTAGCATAACAGAATCAACAATGCCTTTGATACAAGCGCAACACAGGCTGAAGTTTCTAAAAATGCAAAAACTATAGTCTCATGCCCCTTTCTCTTTTCATTTTTCTCTTTTCTCTTTGCTCTTATACCTCTTTTCTCTTTTCTCTTATCTCTTTTCTCGCCCCCTCTCTCTCTCACTCTCTCTCCGTCTCTCTTTTTCTCTCTTCCTGCCACGAAACTCCGTACCTTACCTTGCGAAAGCGCTACGCTACGCCTGCCACGAAATCTGCACCTTACCTTGCGAAAGCACTGCGCCTGCCACGAAGTGGGAGGGGGGGGGGCGACAGCCCCTCCCATGATGTTCGAAGAAGCGCAGGCGTACAGACCTACATATACGTACATGCATACATACATACTTACATACCTACATACCTGCATACCGACGTACCTACATGCCTACATACCTACCTACCTACCTACCTACTTACATACATACATACATAAACATAAACATAAACATAAACATAAACAGAGAGGAACTGGTGATGCTGAGGATGTGGGAAGCCAAGGCCAAAAACCAACTGGAAAAGCAGAGAATGCGAAAAGCCAAACCCGAAAAAATCACCGTAAACAAATAAATAAGCGGCAGAAGTCAAAAAAGCCGAAAAGCCACCCTCCCCCCCAAAAAAACACTTTACACAAAACAAAAACACGTCCTAAACAAAATGGCCCTCCTTTCTATTCCCTCACCACACGCCAAACACACATTCATTCCTTCTTCATCTTATCTGTGCGCAAACTATCTGCATACGCTATCTTCTCGCATAGGCCATCTGATCTTCTGTAAGCTATCTGCAAGAGCTGTCTTTTCGCTTGCGCCATTTGATCTTCTGAAGGTATCTATAGTTTCAGTACGGAAGTGTCTTCTAAACTTCCTTTGATCAGTAAGTGCTAGTGCCAGCGCTACTCACACTGCGAGCAAGCATGCTACAACGACCGCAGCAGGCTCCAGCCCTTAGTGCAATATCACTGCCAGCGCAAGCTCCCGACAGCACGTATGGGAGGTGCAAGCAAAAGCCCGGGCTGACATGCCGGCGATGTGGGTGGCTGCTGCGGGAATAAACATTCCCGTCTTTCCTGCTTGCCGTGCGAGTTACCGCGCGCCTGGCAGTTGTTGTCGCCATGATCCCTGGCCGGGATGCACAGGAACACCCCAAAGGCAAGGCCTGCTGCCTCGACCCGTGCTACGTGTACCCGCCCATGTAAGGAACTCACTCCAAAGGACAAATTTATTGAATTGCGCGAATTGCAAATGCAATCATGGTCAGGTTTCAAAACGAGGAATCTCAAATCTGGTTCAGTTGTTTCTGTAGCCAATGGGTGCACAATCATGACTGTACGCAACTGCCACAAGCGATGGGCCATTCTACCTAGGCAAGGTGATTCACCGATTCAGGGGCTTGCAATCTGTCAATCTTTCAATTGAAGTGTTGCAAGGTGACTGAAGCATGAGCAGGTCACCCAAGAAAGCCCTGCTACAAGCGCTGATGCAAAGGGACTCACGGCGCGTTACAACGCTCGAAGTCTGGAAGTCTCTCTGCGACCAAGCAGCACGTCTCCCAAGGAAAAATGAGATGCCTCCGGAGCCTCCGGCCCCAAAGAAAAGAGCTCGGACCACAAGTTGCATCCAACCCACTGGACACAGGGCGCAAAGCGAACGACGCAAAGCGAAAGACCCGCACCTGCAGGGGGCGGCGCAGGTGAAGGGATGTCCCAGTGATCCAATCGATGGCAACATCTCCAGCGACCTGAGACATGTCCGACCCTCTTTTTCTCACGGCTGGCAAGCCCCAAAGGTGCAAACACATAGAAAGCGTGCCCTTCAGCTTGAAGTCCAGTTCAAAGGAAAGCTGTGTCGGACGCTGGTGTGGATCGAAGTGCCCGCATTTGTGGGGATATGAGTACGCCAGCAATGAAAGACTGAAAAGCAGAAAGCGGAAATGACAAGCACTGAAGGACCCTGCACACGGAAAGAGACTCCCAGCGAGCGCACCGATCAACAATAGTCTAAGCCGTTGGCACAATTGGGTCCGTCTTCTTTTGTCCACAAAACCCCCTATTTGAGCCTAGTTGATTGGTTTTAAACGAAAACCAGAAGGAAAACCACCGGTCCAATTGCGCAAGTTTCGCCCAAAAGCTGCCTTTCCTGGCACAGAGGCCTCCTCCAACCCAGGAAAGCCTGGCATATCAAATAACACTGGTTCGTCCAAGTGAATACCGCGAAGATTACAGCGACAGGTCCCATAGCACAAAGCTTCGAATCCCAAGCGGTATGGAGGTGCAACGAGATGTCCCCAAAAGGAATGTTGAGGGCCGCAAAGGCAGCCTTGCAGCTATCTCTACCTCTACTGTACTCGTAACAGTGCACAGAATCAAACAATCAAACTGAGTGATGGAGAGGCATGCATGCCAGAGCTGGTTCGTTGTCTCATGATTCATCACTTCGCCATAGTAAAACATGCGCCATATGTTTTTCCCAGACTCGAAACGTCCCAACACTCAATTAGACTTGACAATACCAAACCAACTCCCAGGTTTCCCGCCGACCCACATTTGTAGAACCCACACTAGAAAGTACTAAACGACTACTAAACCGATACAAGACAAATCTGACCCAAGGACTGCAGTGAACCCCCCACCCGCCCCGGTGCACAAATGCATGTTATTAACAAATATCGTTTGGCTATTCATTAGGGGGGGGGGAGTCCATATCATTGTTCTGGTGGCACCGAGCGCCAACGCAAAGGTGCGGTCTGCACACGACTCTTGCCCATATTGGCCTCGCAAATGCAGCCAGAATCCAAGAACTACGAGACTTTATATATTTTTGCGCATCTTGGAGAGATTGATGGTAGTCCCAATCCTGGTGTTGACATGGGTGTGTCTTTTTTGAGAATCCCTTTTTGTTGGTTTTAAAGGGAAGCAACACGAAAACCACCATTTTGGGAGTCCAACATGTCCAACCTTAAAACAGACACACCCATATGCCGCCCTTTGAAGTGCGTGTGACCTGGATGAATAGAAGCCAGCTGTAGAAAAAAAGCTCGACCCCTGGCCGTCCCTCAGACAAGCTGCTCTGCGCACTGCGACTCGCTAAGGAGCTTGAGTGGCAACGGGAGAGGCCTCAATGACCCAAGCCGCAAGGAAGCCTAGCCTCAGCCCCTAGCGGTTGAGTCTCCACAAAAGCTGCTGGAAGGGAATCCAGAAGTTGCTTTTTGGATTGAAGTAGATGCGCTTTTTCTGGCGAGCTGCGTCATGCAAAAGCCAACTGGCAAAAGCCTCCATTCATTCACATCCTTTATTGGCGGCCTCCTTTCCTCGCATCTGTTGGCATGAACACGAAGCCTGGTGGAATTGCCAGACAGGTTCCATTGTGCCAGTGGATTCCACGGCACTGAGCAAGGCTCCACTTGGGGATCCCGGCGAGGCATGCGTTCCGTGCTCCTCCTCGCAGTCCTGTCGGGATGTACATTGTCCGGATGGGCTCGGATGGGCCATTTGACTCCGAGTGCCTGGGTGTCACTGGCCATCACATTTAATGCAAAGCAACACACGGGAACTCGTTTGCGCATCTTAACCTTCAGTCGGGCCATCGAGACCTGAGCCATTCTAGTCCGAACGTTGGACTGTCAGCCTCTCACCACGCGTCCTCGGAACCAAAACTGGGGAGGAGCCCGGGAGCATGGACGCTGAAGGCCTGGCCAGAAACAGCGAGCAAGCTTCTTGAATGGAAGGTGGCTGGTGGCTTCGAAAAATGGAACGGGCTCCAGGCATGAAGCCCCGGATGTGACAGATAGAAAGCACACCCGTATCTGCTCACCACGTTTCACCTCATTGCAAATTAGGCAACCAAGAGCAACAAACAGCACTGGACGTCACTAGAGACGGAAGTGTTCAGGTGTTTCACTGAATTGTCCTCCATGCTTTGAAACCTGTATCATCCCGGTTTGCAAAGCAAAAACAACCTAACAACATGCTGTGGTCGAGTGCCAATGCCTGCGTGCCGTTCTGCTCAGGCGGGTTCTTCAAGCCATCCCGTCGCCATTGGCAGAAGTGGCCTTGAAGTGAAGCGAACAAACTGACATGCTAACTCCAAACAGGCCGTGCTCGCAGAATCTAGAAGCCAAGGTGTATGAAAGCAGGCGAAGGGCTGCAAAAGTCAGCTGCTCCTCACTCATCTCCTTGCTTCTAGCTGAGTATTGATAGTTGACCGTCAAAGCCATCCTATTCTTGCAAGCCCCGCAATATTACAATGTATTATGCACAAATGCAGGCAAGGAAAGCGCGAGGTAAAGAGGGTGGTCTCTCTACGCGTCCACAATGGCCAGGAGACACTTGGGGCAGGCTGCCCCGTCTCTGCAGCCGCCCTTGCGACGTACATACTTGCCTCAGACAGGAGAAGCGGACTAAACAAGCCATGAAGTCTGTCATCCCGACAAAGAATACTTGTCCTACATGCAAATTGTCACAGGGCAACCGCCTAACCATTGGAACACCGGATGTAAACAAGACAGGTCTGCGACAGGTTAACCTGTCCACAAAAGCCGCTGCCACATTCTTGTGCTGCCCAGTCGCAAGCACCAGCACACCTGAATGCAGAGCGGCAAGCTTTTCAGACCCTACACGCTCGACGGACAGCAAGACGGTATAATTTCGATAGTCACGTGAGGGAAATATGTTTTCGTTCGCCATAGGGTTGCAAGCCGAAAGGAAAAGGATCTCTCCCTATTGTCTTGCATCAAGCAATGGGAATCAACCAACCGCCAACCGTGTGCAAAAGCCTCTGCCAGTCTGCTTATTGCCTAGCCCACAAACTTGACTCTGGAGTATTTTTTGGGTGTGGGTGGGCATTCTCTGATCCAAGCTCGCTTGGAAAAACACAAGCTGTGGATCTCCACGCACTAAACATGCTACGAGCCTTCTGGGACATAATGGATGATTGTTTGTTTCTTTTCAGCGGGCGCCGAAACAAATCACGGCATGTATCCAAACGGGCTCAGCCTCTGAAATGGATACAAACAGGGTTAGTATTGCTATTATTCCAGCCAGGAGGCAACCATCTAACATTGCCATCCTTCAACATCAAGTTGTCACAACATCTTGTTCAGTACGCCCGCTCAGAGGCGAGCAAAGAAGGAGCTAGGCTTCCCATCCAAGTGGGACTCAAAGGTCAGTCAACCACCTTCGCACATCGAAGGGACAATCCAAGCTCGAGGCTAAAGTCCCGCGCCTGTTTGGATGGCCCTGGCTTCCCTCTGATAGGGGCAGCACCTGAACCGGAATGTGAGACACGCGCACACACACACACACACAAAGACACACACACACACACACCCACGCCCGCCCGCACACACGCACAGAGAGAGAAAGAGACACGGGGATCTGTGAAACTTCGGGACGCACGCGCGAATCGATTCGAATCCACATCTTGGGCGAGAGGGTTGGTTTCCACTAAAATGGTCTTCCAAAAAAGTGTGAAGTCCATGAACTCAGGAAGTGAGTTCATGATCCTGGAAAGCAGAGCTAAGATTCTCATGTCGACGCTTCCGTTGGAAACTAGGATCAAGCTTATTCTACCTCGATTCCTCGATGACGTGGTGGAAAACATTCAAGGCTGTGATAACAACTAAGTTTGCTGACCGAGCACTGCACCATGGACTTATGATAGCGCGGGGTGCTTGAATTGGAAAAGCATACGCTGATATGTTTGGTCCTTTGAGTTCTGTTCAGCCCCAGGCCAAGCCGGCTTGGACTCACATCGACACTACGTCTGACCCAAGGGAAGTCAGCCTGGCGTGGACATCGAATCACCACCAAACTCCAAAAGTTGGAATTTCCAGCCTCAGGGCCCATGTGGGACGGATTCGGCGCTTTCTCCTCCCCTCGAGCCTGGCGCTCGTTGACATGTTGGATGTGCTCAAAGGATGAGACGAGCATTTCGTAGCCCGGGCCACAAAGCACGCCGAAACAACTATTGCTTCGTGAGATCTGGAACCTAAAACTCTCTCTGCAAACAGAACACGAGATTCCCATGCGCCCCAAGCAAGAAGTGCTTCTGACACGGCTGTCTTGACTCCGCATCCTTAAAGCCAGCAACCGACCAGAAAGTGACTGCCACCAACCCGCGTGCTTTCTGTCTTCACTATGTGGAGTTCCGCCGCCTCACTGAGCAGACCACTGAAGAGAACTGTGAAAAGAGAACCCCCAGTGCAAAGAACCCTGGGCAAACTGCGATCAAATAACACTCTTTCCTAGCAAACTGTCTTGAAGAATTCATCACCATGCCTTCATTCTGCAAGCCTGTTTAAAAAGAAATGCTTACTTGCATACAGTGATTCCATCAAGTCTTGAAGAATCGCTCATGAATCGACGATTGGCGCCTTGGTCCAGAAGCACTCATGACAGCACGGGCAGTTTGCTCCGTCTCGGCAGCCGCCCTTTCGCTTGACCTCAAAGGCAGCACCACACGACCCAGCACAACGGACTTCTTGCATTGAGCTCGCTTTTTCCCTTGGAATGCCCACTCTTCGCTTGAGCGAAGTGTTTGCTTGCGCCTCAGCTTGATGGTCGCCTGCGAACGACCTTGTCAGGTCTCCAGGAATGTATGTTGGACGCGAAGCTGAACTCATTGGCCACATACCGGAGCTTTCAGGCTTGTTATATTGCTCAAAGATGTGATGGATGCTGAATGCTGAACCTCACCTTTGATTGTCCCAATTGGGCAAACAATTGCTGCAATGGTTCACACAAAATGGGCACTTCCACGATTCCTTCAATTAGAAAAGCTAAGACAAAGGTAAACATTGACAACTCAAACAAGCCAGCACAAGTAACCTTTTACGCGCCGATGCGTGCCTTGAGCCATTCATGGAATGGCCCTGTCATGCCAAATGACTGGGCTTCATAGCCAAAGGTATCAAAACTTTGCCAGTGAACTGAATTCAGCAAAGCGTTTGAGAGGACCGAACGCCTCTGTGCATGCAAGTGGCATATCTGCAGGGTCGTGCACACGTAAACGGGTGGCCGACCTCGGGCCGTGGGAAAAAGAACAAAAAACTAACTTCGCGGTCGAATGGAACCGCTGATATGCCCAACTCGTGAGGGAATAGCTCAAAGCCATTGATTCGAGGAAAGCTGAGGAACAGGGTCAGCATGGCCAACCCGCTGAATCTTCGACCGGCAGAATTGCACTTTAAATTGTCTCATCCCTGCCAGCTTATTAGCAAACATGTTGGGTCCTGGATGAACATTTATGGCATACATGTATACACCTGCGCATATTATCTCTCTCTCTCTCTCTCTCTCTCTCCATCTCTATATGTATATGTATATATATATATATATACATCTCTCTATATATATATGTGCACCCCACCCCCCGCCGCCAAAACCCACGCCTGCTGCTTATGTACGAGGGCCAAGTCATTTTGGACAGATATTTTCACAAGTGGGTTCATTTCACAATTCTGGCAGACTTTCACAGAGGAGTCATTAAGACTTTGCAACCCATATGGATAGCAGCTGCCCCTCCAGAATCTGAGGAAATTGTCTGTGGTATTCCTCCTCTTGATTGTTTTCCAATTATTTCATACATATTCTGGTCATGCACTCAAGCTATTTCGACACAAATTAATTGGACAATTAGAATCATGAGCAAAGTTTGGTACAGTGTGAAAGTGAAGTTAGGTAACGTGTCATGTAAAACAGGGTCTAGACCATAATATGTCATACATACATCTCTGAAGTGTTCAGGCATACCCCTTCTGCTTCGCCTACACATCTTCGATTTCTCAATCCAACTGATGTGCAAACTCCTCTTGGTCTGTCAACTTACAAGCCTGCAGCAATACCAAAACATCTGCTACGCATGCATCCTCCATCTCTCATCTCATCTCATCTGCAAGTCCCCTTCGTCTGTCAGCTCACAAACCTTGGCCCATACCAAAACATCTGCTCACACCTCATGTGCCCTGACCGGTGTTTACAGTGTTTGTTCATGTCCAAGGGTTAGTGTGGAGTGTTTTAAGCCATTTAAAACATATCCAATGTCCATATGCTGAACTGTCAACTGTATTTACCGCGCACATGTCATAAAAGGAGCATCAGGAATGACTGAAAGCAGATGCTTGAAGGCGCTTTAAAGCACATGTTCTCATCTAAGATTCAAGATTCAAGATTCCCAGGACTCTAGATCTTGAATCTTGAATCCAGTATGCGACCCCCCAAAACGCTTTAAAGCGCTTTAAAGCACATTTTGATCTAAGATTCAAGACTCCCTGTATTGGTACATAGCATTCATACACACCTGTAGGTACATACATGCAGTCATTGCTGTTGTTAGTATACCCCTAGTGGCTGCGCACGAATGCTATCAACCCGAGTCACGGCTGCATCCCTTCCTCGCGGCAGCCCCTTGAGCGGGCTTGCGGCAACTCAAAACAAATTTGGTGCAGTGTTCATTTGAGAGACTTGAGGGTATTGAAAAGGAAAAGGAGCAAGTAACCTTCCGTGATTTCTCCTTCTTTTCTTCTCCTGCTCGTTTTGGGGGGGCGGGGGTTTGGCGAGGGGGGGTTGCCTCGCATTTGTGCAGGAAGCCTCGGGAGGCGGGGGGAAGGAGGTCGCTTTGCCGCCGCGGCACGGTGCCCAGGGAGCTCACCTCAGCGAAAACCGAAATCGCAAGTGGGAGGGACTTGGTTGCTGCTAACCCCTCTGCAAAAATGTTTAACTTTTTGTGGGGTCAATGGAAAACCCGTAATTTCCCAAAAAGTTGAAGTCTAAAGATTAACCCAGTAGCAATCCAGGGGAAACACCCCAAATGTTTCCATGTCCCAGGGACACGAAGCGAGCAACGCCTTTGGGATAATGTCAACAGAAGACCATGGTAAGGCGGGCTACGGTCTAGGGCCTGGGTCATGAAAACGGCCTCTGCATTCATGAAAGCCTGAGCCATGCCACACCGTATCCTGCCGTTGCATCCTTGCATCTACATGCGGCGTGTTGACACTGAAAGGGCACCCCATCTTAGGGAGTATCCCCTGGATTCCAACGGTGAAGCACGATCTCCGCCAGAGTGCTGGATTGCGGATAGTCAGAGTCAAACCGAGAACGAGGTGCAAGTAACCGTTCGTCTTGTCCTGTCGCTTGTTGTATCATTCAAACGATCAGTGGACGTTGCAGGGTCACCAATGAAAAATCCACAGTTGTCAGAGTATGTATGGTCACCGCTGAACAAGAATCCAGCTCAAGTAGGGCACCACTGTTCCGTGGACAGTTGGTAGGATCATGCGGGAAGGGGGAGGGGAGAGAGAGAGAGAGAGAGAGGGTGAGAGTGAGAGTGCGAGTGAGGGTGAGAGTGCGAGTGAGGGTGAGAGTGCGAGTGAGGGTGAGAGTGAGAGTGCGAGTGAGAGTGAGACTGAGACTGAGACTAAGAGAGAGAGAGAGAGAGAGATATTTTAAAAAAAGACGTTCAATCTCCGTGGCCACATATTGGCCACTCATTGGCTCAAAGAAGGGAGTTGAACACTCCCCTTCTTGGAATCACTCCCTTGCCAACAAGCACAATAGCAATTGGAAGATCGTCTCAGGAGTTGCTGGCGCAACCCAGTGCTTCGAAATCAGAAGACATGCGCTGGGACCACCCGCCATTAGCTGCTGCCCAACCTAGCTGTGCGTTCCAACCGAAGTCGTAGGCAGCAAAGGCGAACTGCCGATATGGTGTTTACACTCATGGACAGCGCATGGGGGTTGTCAAAAATGGGTGCCCTTTTTGGGCTGGTTTATGTGCTGCCTTTAAAAGGGGTCCAAAAAGGGATCCATATTTTTGACAACCTCCCATGTGCACCCACGCAAAACAATGTAGTGGAAAATCATTTGCTGGCGGTTCAACTCATACGACTTCCCAATGTGTTTTTTCAGCAAAGCGATGTGATGACCGCCGCACTGGGACCAGCAAGCTGGGAAGAGGTGCCACACATCGGACCGGACCCGTGCTGTCTCAACCAGTCTTGTCCCGTCACTTCGCTCAGGTTGTGCTAAAATCAAAAACAAAACTCGCTACTCTGCCTGGCCTTTCTACGTGGCATCTGCCTTAGGGGGTCCGTCATATGATGGACGAGCTTGATCCCTCGCAATCGAAGACACGGAGCAAGTTGTGTGCAACTTACAATTTCGAAGGGTGGTTGTGTGTGTGTGTCAAACGTCCAAGGTCTTGCCAAGGCTGTCAGAAGCATCAAATGGCCAAGTCGGGCCTCAATAAACAAAGCGCTGAACATGTTGCCTTTGGGATGCCGGGGAGCTTAGCGGCCCTTCTCCCAATCGGCCAGAATGTCTGAACTCCCAACTGCATCCTGCCTTGGCAGGCCGCGAGACAGGGTGTGGTGGCGGGGGCGTATCGGCCTAACAGGCGCGCTTTTGCACCATACCACTCCAGACCCTCGGCTCTTCGTTTCCATGGGCTTCTCCGAAACAATCGAAGAGCTTCCTCCACATCTTGGGGGCTTTCATCCGTCCTTTCAGCCGAGCCCGCGTCTGGCGATTGATGCAGCTGGGCTAGTACGGGGGATTGATCTCACATTGCTGAATGTCCGTGTCACTTCAGAAGCTTCCATCACCCTTGCTTTGTCACTGAGGGAAACTCAAAACTAGAAAGCCCATTTTGAACTACTGGGCTCCAAAATTTCAAACATTCACTGTGAGGGACCCAGTGGGTGTCAAGGCGTCAAAGGCCCGACCCCTGCCCCTGCGCCCTGCGGTGCTGCGCCCCGCCTCGAATATAAAATTCCGTCCGGACTCCTGAGTCAATGCCAGCCGTCCATTCCGAGCACTCGAGCGCTTGAAGTTTTGTTGTCTCGCAAACCAGCTAATGGACAACTCATCCCTCATGCGGGCCGGACCCTCCAGTATGCAAATGGACACTCCCAAAAAACAAACTCCGGTCAAGCTACAACTTGCAAAATAGGGAATAGATATCCAGCCTCACCCATCCAGCAGGCAGTGGATGGCGATAAAAAGGCCAGCACCAAAGAAGCAGGGGAAAACGAGTGCACAGTACTAACAAGCTTCAAACACACGAACTTTCAGTATTCCAACATGCCAAACTAATACTACATTGCGCGCGGCACGCCGGATCCATTTCGGGCAGCGGTCCATGTTGGTTCAATAATGGAGCTCGCTGAGCTTGGCGAGTCAATTGTGTACACGAAGGCTTGACCAAGTTTCTTCGTGCTGGCTCGTGCTTTGTTTGAGCAGATAGAACTTGAAACAAACAGATTGTCAATGTTTAGGCTCTCCCCCACATCGCACTCTTTCACAAACCCCCTGTCTTAGTCAGCACCTTCCCATGCTGACTATTGCCCGTAAGCCAGCATTCAAGGAAAGCCACATCGGAGGCTATGACATGGCCCACCTGGCAAACCTCAAACTCTGCACCCGGCTAGCGGCTGGCACAAATTGACACCCCCGCGCCTCAGGCAAGGTCAGCCTGGAGGTCGAGATCATAGTCTCGTTCAGGGCCTCAGCAAATCCCGCGATGTGTTTTGCCTGATGCCCAGTCGCGAAGTGGTCCTGAGGGACACCCTGGAAAACATCGGCATCAAGTTGCGGCAAGTGTTGTGCCGACGCTAAAGAGCGCAACGTCATTGATAGTGTGCGGTCACCACATGGGCCCCAAATCAAGGTTGCTTCGGCAGTGAGACGTGGGCCACATGCGCCATAATTGCTGTGCCCAGTAGTAGGAACCTTCAGAAGGGCTATCACTGCACTTCTGCAGTCTCCCAAACAAACCTCTGGCGAAAACAACACAAACGTTCATCTAACTGAGAACCCGAAACAAGGGCCAAATTGAGAAACGCCCTGTGTGTGTGTGTGTGTGTTGCTGATTGGTCTGAGTTAAACGTGAAAAGCAAAATCGCAAACTCTTGTGATATAGGTATTCCATCTCTCTCACCATCGCCAAACGCTGCCAACCTTGAATGGTTTTGCTGCAGGTGAGTCTCGGTCTTGTCCTTGGCATTTGCATTAAGACTAGTAAGACTAACAGGTGACTAACATGAAGGGGGTGCAAGAACCTTGTCCCAGAAAGCGACGGGAATGGGAAGGGGAGTTGGGACTGGGCTATTCTAAATCGTCGAAAAACCTGAGCGCCGCGCCTTGCAGGGAACCGAGAAGCTTGTCATGCCTGCCTTGGCTGCGCATGCACCCCCAGGCAAAGAAAGCTCCTGTTGAACCTTTGGAATTCTCCCGGCCGAAACCAAAAATACACTGAACAGGACAAGAAAGCTGACATCCAAGGCGTGTTCATGTCTTTTGAAGGCTCAAGCGCCGTTGTTGCGGCAGGGCCTGCTTCAGCTGGCCCCTTCCACATGCATCTGAAACCTAGCCTCGCCGCATGACAAGCTTGTGAGACAGGGCATATCCCGCCATCGCGTGCTGAATCCCACACCAAGAGCCCGTGCCGAAGCAAACGCAACAGAAAAGATGCCCGTTTCCGGCCAAGGCCCAAAGCCCATGAAGCGAATGTAAGGGCAAGCCTGACCTTGCCCTCTCAAAAGCTTGCACCAAACTTCGTTCTCAAATCGGCATCCCCAACCTGTGAATTTTCAGCTCTCCGCAAAGGCTCCCTTTTGACACACACGCGGGCCTGAAGCTGAGATATCTTGTCGAGAAGGTCCACTGTGTTCAAAAAGCCTGCCGAGAAACCACGGTGATCCGCATTTCACGAGGGGTTTTCATGAGCCACAGGCTTGGCAAGGAACCTTCCATCCATTTCACCGGTGCCTATCGGCAATCGAAGCATATGAGCCAAAGCTCCTTACCATTTTGTGTGGCTCCCTTATCCACTTGGAGCGCGTGTCATGATTGTCTGAATTCCCTCTAAGGGGGGGTGATGGCCATCACTACAAACCTCAAGTAAAGGGAGCAAATATCGTGGCAGAACTATCAGGCTCGAAACATATTTCACTGTTCATCCAATCCAGCCCCCCCCAAAAAAAAAATGTTTGAAACAAAAAAAAAATGATACCCCAAAAACACAAGGGATAAGGCGGCCCCCGATGAAGCTTGGGGTGAGAACGGGTTCTTTGGTAGAAAGTGCCTCTTAAAAGGGCGTTGCTGCAATGGATAGTTCGCGCCGCTTGTACCGCCTTGTATCTGCGTGCCTACTTTCAATCCACCGAGTGCAGTGTAAACAAACAGTCGGCTTTGGCTGAACATAACAAAAGGATCATGAGAAAGGAAGCAGCCAGAGTCGCTCTCCAGTTGCTGCTTGAGTGACTGTTCTCGCGATTATGCTGAGTCCGAGAAGGTAGGGGTTCATGCAAAAGATATTCTCTGAGTTGCACGGGAACGAAACTGGCCAGCAGTTGAACCCATAGCTCGAGCAGGTCCAATACTGTCCAAAACCGATCGTTAAAATGCCAAGCACACCGGGAATTTGATAGCATCGTGCGTAAGGTCTACATTCTCCATCGTGATCAGGTCTTCAAGCCAAGTGGAAGCATGATTGCTACGGGTGGTCAATAGTGAGGCCACTTCTCCAGTGAAACACACAACCAGGATACTCTTTGTGTCGTATGCGCTCAGGGTCCCTCCGTTTACTAACGTGGCCATGACAGCTCTCGTCAATCCTTCGGCGCCGCCTGCAGTTCCAGTGGGTGTCTGCTCTCCGTCCGGCAAAGCTCCGGTGCACTGCGTCTGAGCGGCGTTCGTCGCTGGGAGTGTGGAAAGCTGCGCTGGGGCTTGCTCTGCCCATGATAAATGAGAGGGGATCAAGGCAGCCTGTGACTTTTGAATTGGGTAAAAAAGAAGCAAAGCAAGCAACATCCACGCTCAGGCCTTCCTGTTTCCCAGCCTCCAAACCCTCTGCATGAATTGCTGCCAGTGCCTTGATTGCTCCAAAGATTGCCACCATTCAGCTGCTGTCATGTTGTGTAAACGAAACATGTGCAGGCATCTCTGGAAACGCTCGCCTTAGACTTGGTTTCATCCGATCCTTTGCTTTCAAGCTGGGTTCGCCGGCCCACGGGGGTGGCAAAGGCGTCATGATACCCTGGGCACGATCCGCTGTTACGGCGCGGCTTTCCGGGATGCCAAAGACCTCTCATGCTACATCAAGATGGGTCTGCCTTGGGGTTAAGCCAAGGTATTTCCCCGTTTGGCTTCCCTTCAGACAGCAACACACATGGAGGACGCGATGTCGGCTGTGGGCAAAGAAGAAATGCCATCGAGCTATCAACCTGGGATAGGTCTGAGTTTAAAAAAGGAGCATGCAAACTCTTCCATTTCCGAAAGCTTGGCATTTCTTGCAAAGCCCTGATGCAAGATGCCACCAACGTGCCACCAACATGCCACCAACGTGCCACCAACGTGCCACCAGCATGCCACCAACATGCCACCAACGTGCCACCAACGTGCCACCAACGTGCCACCAACGTGCCACCAACATGCCACCAACATGCCACCAACGTGCCACCAACGTGCCACCAACGTGCCACCAACGTGCCACCAACATGCCACCAACATGCCACCAACGTGCCACCAACATGCCACCAACGTGCCACCAACGTGCCACCAACATGCCACCAACGTGCCACCAACGTGCCACCAACATGCCACCAACGTGCCACCAACATGCCACCAACGTGCCACCAACATGCCACCAACATGCCACCAACATGCCACCAACGTGCCACCAACGTGCCACCAACATGCCACCAACATGCCACCAACGTGCCACCAATGTGCCACCAACGTGCCACCAACATGCCACCAACATGCCACCAACATGCCGCCAGCGTGCATAGCATGCCACCAACATGCCACCAACATGCCACCAACATGCCACCAACGATGCCACCAACATGCCACCAACATGCCACCAACATGCCACCAGCGTGCCACCAGCGTGCCACCAGCGTGCACCTGCGCGTGCCGCAGCACCAGCGTGCCATAACATACCACCAACATGCCACCAACATGCCACCATCATGCCACCAACGTGCTTTTGTTGGAATATAAATGCCACCAACATACACCAACATGCCACCAACATGCCACCAACGTGCCACCAACGTGCCACCAACATGCCACCAACATGCCACCAACATGCCACCAACGTGCGTGCCACCAACATGCCACCAACATGCCACCAACATGCCACCAACATGCCACCAACGTGCCACCAACATGCCACCAGCGTGCCACCAGCATTACCTGGCGATGCCACCAACATGCCACCAACATGCCACCAACATGCCACCAGCGTGCCACCAACATGCCACCAACATGCCACCAACATGCCATAGTGCACCAGCGTGCCACCAACATGCCACCAACATGCCACCAACATGCCACCAGCGTGCCACCAGCGATGCCACCAACATGCCGCAACATGCCACCAGCGTGCCGCAGCAGCTACCACCAACATACCACCAACATGCCACCAACATGCCACCAACGTGCCACCAACATGCGCACCAGCGTGCCACCAGCGTGCCACCAACATGCCAAATCATGCCCACCAGCGTGCCACAACGTGCCTTCAACATACCGCAACATGCCACCGCGTGCCACCAACGTGCCGCAATACCACCAACATGCCACCAACATGCCACCAGCGTGTACCAACATGCCACCAACGTGCCACCAACATGCCACCAACATGCCACCAACATGCCAACGTGCCTGCTTGTGCCATAGCGTGCACCAACATGCCACCAACATGCCACCAACGTGCCTGGCGATGCCACCAACATGCCGCCAACATGCCACCACCCGTTGCCACCGCCACCAGTGCCACCAACAGCGCCGGCACCAACGCCAGCACCGGCGTACACAGCGGCGCCAGCACCGGCGTGCCACCAACATGCCACCAACATGCCACCAGCGTGCTGCCACTTAGCGTTAACACCAGCGTGCCACCAACATGCCACCAACGTGCTGTCTCAATGCCACCAGCGTTGCCAGCACACCGCGTGCCACCAGCGTGCCACCAACATGCCACCAACGTGCCACCAACGTGCCACCAACATTCCGCCAACATGCCACCAACATGCCGCAACCACCAACGCGTGCCACCAGCGTGCCACCAACATGCCGCAACATGCCACCAGCGTGCCACCAGCGTGCCACCAACATGCCACCAACATACCGCAACATGCCACCAACATGCCACCAGCGTGCCACCAACATGCCACCAACGTGCCACCAACATGCCACCAGCATGCCACCAGCGATGCCGCCAGCGTGTACGCACCAACATGCCACCAACATGCCACCAACATGCCATAGCATTGCAACATACCACCAACATGCCACCAACGAGCCGCCAACGCGCCACCAACATGCCACCAGCATGCCATAACATGCCTGGCGTGCCACCAGCGTGCACAGCGTGCCACCAACATGCCACCAGCATGCACCAACATACCACCAACATGCCACCAACGATGCCACCAACGTGCCACCAACATACCACCAACATGCCACCAACATGCCACCAGCGTGCCACCAACGTGCCACCAACATGCCACCAACATGCCACCAACATGCCACCAGCGTGCCACCAACATACCACCAACATGCCACCAACGTGCCACCGACATGCCACCAACATGCCACCAACATGCTACCAACATGCCACCAACATACCGCCAACATGCCACCAACATGCCACCAGCGTGCCACCAACATGCCATAGCGTGCCACCAGCGTGCCACCAGCGTGCCACCAACATGCCACCAGCGTGCCACCAACATGCCACCAGCGTGCCGCAACATGCCACCAACATGCCGCAACATGCCACCAGCGTGCCACCAGCGTGCCACCAACATGCCGCAGCATACCTGCGATGCCACCAGCGTGCCACCAGCGTGCCACCAACATGCCACCAACATGCCACCAACATGCCACCAACATGCCATAGCGTGCCACCAACATGCCACCAGCGTGCCAACAGCGTGCCACCAACATTGCCAAGCAACATGCTACCAACATGCCACCAACGTGCCACCAGCGTGCCACCAACATGCCACCAACATGCCACCAACATGCCACCAGCGTGCCACCAGCGTGCCACCAACATGCCTGCCAGCGATGCCACCAGCGATGCCACCAACATGCCACCAGCGTGCACCGCCCGTGCCACCAACATGCCGCCAACATGGCACCAGCGTGCCCACCAACATGCAGCCCAACGTGCCGCCTACGTGCCACCAACATGCCACCAGCATACCCGCCAACATGCCACCAGCGTGCCACCAACGTGCACGCCACCAACATTACCAACATGCCACCAACATACCGCAACGTGCCACCAGCGTGCCACCAACGTTTACCAACATGCATAGCGTGCCACCAACATGCCACCAGCGTGCCACCAGCGTGCCACCAACATGCCACCGAAGTGCCACCAACACCACCAGCATTACCAAGACCATGCCCCCGAAAAGGGTGCGTGCCACCAACATGCCACCAACATACCGCAACAACCCCACTTTGGCATAGCTGCCTTTCCCAACGCCACCAGCGTGCCGCTTGAAGGGAAACGCCCACCAGCATTACCTGCTCACCACCAACGTGCCGCCAACATGCCACCAGCGTGCCACCAGCGTGCCCACCAACATAGCCTCACCACCATGCCACCAACATGCCACCCAGCGTCCGGGGCTGACAAGGGCGGGTCAGGTGTGTTGTCAGTTGTTTGCCACCAACGTGCCACCAGCGTGCCACCAGCGTGCCACCAACATGCCACCAACATGCCGCAACGTACCACCAGCCTACCACACCCACCAACATGCCATCAAGAAGCAACCAACAACCGCCACCAGCATTCACCACCAGCGTGCCACCAACATGCCACCAACATGCCACCAACATACCGCAACGTGCCACCAGCGTGCCGCCAACATGCCACCAACATGCCACCAACATGTCCAGCCTCCAACACCAACGTGCCACCAGTGCCACCAACATGCCTGTAGTACCACCAACATGCCACCAGCGTGCCACCAACTGCCACCAGCATTACCACCAACATGCCACCAGCGTGCCACCAACATGCCACCCGCGTGCCACCAACATGCCACAACGCTGCCACCAGCGTGCCACCAGCGTGCCTGCGCGCATTACGCAACATGCCACCAGTTGCCATTCACCACCAACAGCCATAGCATTTATCACCGCGTATGCCACCAACATGCCACCAACGTGCCACCAACGTGCCACCAACATACCGCAACGTGCCACCAGCGTTCAGCATGCCACCAACATGCCACCAACATGCCTGGCATTGCCTGTAGCGTGCCACCAACATACACCAGCGTGCCATAACATACCACTAGCGTGCCACCCAGCGTGCCACCAACATGCCACCAACATGCCACCAGCGTGCACCAGCGTGCCACCAACCATGCCACCAACATGCCGCCAACATGCCACCAGCGTGCCACCAGCGTGCCACCAACATGCCACCAGCGATGCCACCAACGCCGCACCAACATGCCACCAGCGTGCCACCAACAGCGCCACCAGCGTTGCCACCAACATGCCACCAGCGTGCCACCAACATGCCACCAACATGCCACCAACGTGCACCCACGCACTAGCGTGCGCAGCGTGCCATAGCATGCCACCAGCGTGCCGCAACTGCTGCTGGCGTGCTTCTAGCGTGCCGCCAACATGCCACCAACGTGCCACCAACGTGCCACCAACGTGCCACCAACATGCCACCAACATGCACCAACATGCCACCAACGTGCCACCAACGTGCCACCAACATGCCACCAACGTGCCACCAACATGCCACCAACGTGCCACCAACGTGCCACCAACATGCCACCAACGTGCCACCAACGCCACCAACGTGCCACCAACATGCCACCAACGTGCCACCAACGTGCCACCAACATGCCACCAACGTGCCACCAACGTGCCACCAACATGCCACCAACATGCCACCAACGTGCCACCAACGTGCCACCAACATGCCACCAACATGCCACCAACGTGCCACCAACGTGCCACCAACATGCCACCAACGTGCCACCAACGTGCCACCAACATGCCACCAACATGCCACCAACATGCCACCAACGTGCCACCAACGTGCCACCAACATGCCACCAACGCCACCAACGTGCCACCAACGTGCCACCAACGTGCCACCAACGTGCCACCAACATGCCACCAACGTGCCACCAACGTGCCACCAACGTGCCACCAACATGCCACCAACGTGCCACCAACGTGCCACCAACGTGCCACCAACATGCCACCAACATGCCACCAACGTGCCACCAACGTGCCACCAATGTGCCACCAACGTGCCACCCTGCAACTCTGCAATGCACAGAGAAAAGCGAACTCGATCCATCGACTCGTCTCGGGTCTGCGCGACTGTCGGACCCGGACCCTGCCTGATTGAAGATCTTTGACATTGGATCCTCGAGCTCTGCACAGAGGCCCCTGCCGCAGCGTGAAAAGTGAGTGACTTGGCTGTGCTGAAGCAAAGCAAGCAAACAAAACAGAACGTCTGACCAAAGTCTCATTGCAAGCCAAATGCCAGTGACATCAGGGATTGGGGCGGCAACTTGTGGGACTTTGAAGACGCGTGAAGAATTCAGAGCCGCCAAATCCTGCAGATTCCATGCAAACGGAATTTGTACAAACTGTGTGTTTGTGACAAAAGTGAGAAAGGCGCGAGGGGAAGAAGATGCAAGTTTGGGACTGAGGACTATTTGTTTGTCACGTCAAAACTGCCTAGCAGGACGTGGAGATGTATCAAATGTCCATGGTTACTGCTATGCGTCAGTGACTGGTCGCTGTTGTCAATCAACCCCTTGGAACCTCTGGTAGGTTTCTGATCAAGATGTGAGAGCCTATGCGACCTGGCTTCGCCGTGTTGGATCATCCACTCGGGTGCTTTACACGGCTGGGACAAGCCGAGCAGGGTTGAGGCAAGCATCAAAATGGTGAAGATGTAAAACGCTTCTGGAAATGCGCGCAACGCGTTGTAGTGCAACGCGTTGTAGAACAACGCGTTGTAGAAACCATTGCTTCGTGGCTTCTCCATCTGCCCTTTCAGAGAAGGCCACTATTATGCGCCTTGGCCCACGCAGGCAACTGGGACATGCGCGTTTCACTAGTATTTACAGGACAGCCTCATACAAATGAATTGCGAGGCCAAAAGTGAATACAACGGCCTCGTTAGAATGAAGTGTTTGGCCGGATCTCATGTGCGTGTTGCTCAGTGTGCGGCTGGCTTGTGTGTGTGTGTGTGTGTGTGTGTGACACAAGTAGAAGCGACCAGTGCAGCAATAACGCCAAGATATGCCACGCCAAGCATGAGCTTCAAACAATGCTAGCTAACTCAGTGCAGGCTGTCGAAATCTAAAAATCATGGAAAACAAGTGGCCCTGCCTTGCCAAAATCAGCACAGGGCAGCCAGCACCGATCCAGAAAAGCTGCGGACGAAGCTGCTTCACACGCACAACGCCGATAAGAGAAGCGCAACTGAGTTCCTTCCTTTTCAAGTTGTCCGTTCCTGATGTTTGATAGGCCCAAAATACAAGTGGCATGCTTAGCTGAGACGAGGCCCGTTTGAAGTGTCGAGTTTGCTGCTTACCGTAGTTAAGGCGACGTTCGCCCTGGCCTAATGGCAGATTGCCCCGTTTAAGCGCCTCCTTGGGACTGAAACCGTCCATCCGTTGAAGGCCGGCGCCCGGGAACAGTTCGTCTACTAGACTATGCATGAAGCGAGCAAGGAAAACGGCCCACCAAGAATGATTGAAGATGCTCTGTCTGTTTGAATTGTTGTGCTCTAGGACTCTCCGACACATGGGTTTGGTTTTCAAAGATACACCCAAAGGACCATCTGCCCTAATTTCAAGACAAACCCAATCGGCTGTTCTACTTTCCCTTGTTCATCAGGGATCCCTGCATTATACACCTGAACAGTGCATTACATGGTTTCCCTTTATTTTGGTGGAAAAGGCCATTTTTCAAATGGGCAAAATGTATCTTTTCAGGCTTCATGGGTCCAACTTGGGCTCAGCGCGGCTGGCAGCCACCCAGTGTGGCACGCAAGACCTCGCGGTGCTGCGTCCTCGCTGAGGCAATGGCAACGCGACGGTACCCCTTTTTGCGGATTTAAATGGAAACCGGATGGAAAACCACCACCACCCCACCACCCATTTGGGGGGAGGAATCCCCTAAAAAAAGAAAACACCCAAATGGGTGTTTCTCCAAATCAGGAAGCACTTTCTCCAGGTGGGTCCCTTTTCGTTTCCCTATAAAAACCATCCCAAGGGTCTCCTATCAGAATCCAAAGGCGCCGCCAGACATGTCAAGTATAGTGTTTCCCCTACCTCTCACAGCAAAGGGCATATTGCCTGGAAGAAGACAACTTCACAACAAGCTTGGCCAAATTGATCGCCCCGCTCTCCTAATCCAAGATATGCCCTGCTGCAACCGACACACAACACAATTATGAAGACAGGACATCTTGTTGCATCCTCCGCATCTGCTCTTGGAACCTCATCGTGTCCAATGTCCACCCTCAAGACAAACGGCATCATCTTCAGAGGGCTTTCGTCCAGTTCTGGCACCTTCCTCCAGCGTTGTGCCATGAACAGCTCCGGTCGCAACATGAACACTTCTGTGCAAGAAAGCCATTTCTGCCGTCAGACTTGGAAATGTGCCCTAGATTCCCCCATTTTGGATACCCTGCAAACCAATCCAGCAGTAACCATGGCAACCGGACACACCGTCCTCTGCTTGGTGCTGACGCTGGGTGGCCGCCGAGAGGCTCCTGACAAAGAAACCAACGCCTTCCTTACGGAAAGAAGTACCAGCCCAGCCCTTTTGCTCCCCGGAGCCTCTTTGGCTGGTTGCCCAAGTGGACAGGGACAAGAAATTGAACAGCACCGGCCACATTCTTAGTGCCATTCTACTATGCCACCTCTCTGGTCCGATTAATCTTTCTTCTGGAACAAGCAAACACACCCCAAAGCATTCTCAAGCCAAAGACCATAGCTGTGACAAATCCATGTGAAATGTCAAATGACCAAGATGTCAATCCCGTAGCGAAGTCCTCGTTCCAGCAGTAGCTCGAAAATAGCCCAGCAGTTCCAGCCGTGCATGCTGCAAGGCTTGTTGTGTTTGGGAAAAAGTAAGCCCAAGAGCTGGCAAACTCCGAGTTTGGCCAAAATCCCACAGAAGCCTCTGGTCTTGTCCGGATCCATTCGACGCCTTTCCCCAAACTCCGCCAGGAGCACGTACTGCGCGGCGCAGCTCAAGTTCTTTGGAGCCTCTTGCGCCCTGGCGTACAACCCAGGCGAACCGCAAGACTTGGACATTCCACGTTGGACAATTGGCTTGCCTTCTGGTTTCTTCTCAAGTCCAACTAGTGGTGCCACATCCCAATTGTGAACCTTGGATTGATGGAAGGGTGAGCAACTTGTTGTGAGTTGCATGAACAGAGCCGGGTAAGACGTAGTAAGCGCTCGAGAAAGTCAAGAGCCTTGCCAACTTGAGCAAAGGGAATACTCGATGTAGCAGCTTCCGGTGTCACCAAGACTCCTTGTAGTGCTCGGGTGCTTGCATGGAAAGTTCCACGTGTCCGAAAACATGCACATGGACTGCGTGGAGACTATCTTCAAATCTGCATGAAAGCGGAGATGACATGAACGGTGACCGCGGACACCTTCGCTTCGGTGCAAGTCGGCTGAGCAACGGTGCCTGGAAAGACAGCTACAAAGCTTGCCAGAGCATGTCGGTCGTTTCAAGCTTGTACAAGGTCAACGGGCAAGCCGTAAAGTGGAGCAAACAACAGGGAGATGAGGATCTGTCTTTGCATGTCAAATCTCCAAACGGGATGAGGGATTGTGGCCAATCCACCGCAGCCAAGCTTTCTGAACACGGAACCTTAAGCAGCTTGGAGGTGTGTCTGGGTTGGTGTCAAGGTTCCATCCTAGCTACTGCCAAGATGTATAGTATGGAGTGCAAGGGGCCACAAGAAATCTGTCGCCGATCAGCCATCAGTGATAGAATAGTTACAAGCGCCACCAAACAAGTGCATCAGTTGGCCATGCACTCAGGGGTGGTCTCGAATGCGCCTCCTCCTGCAAGATGAGGTGCCAATCTCCGCTGCCCAGCCTGCGGGGGTTGCGCAGCAGGTCAAGCATTGATAGGAACACAATGGTGGGTCAAACATCCACATCCTTCGCTGTAGTTGAGTAGCCCAAAAAAGCTTCGAGGAACCTCTCGTGACCCGATTCAGCCCCAAAAAATATTCAACACCCATACAGTGGTTGATGTGTTGCTGGCCAGGCGAACCCCGAATCATCTGTGAACCAGCTATGTGTTTGTTCAGTCGACAATCTGATAGGGCACATGCTTCAGGAGCGCTCCGGTTGACGATCGGCATGCACAAAGAAACAAAAACAGTCTTCGGAGATGTGAAAACTCAATATGACTTCGAAAGCAAAAGGCATAGACCTAACACGCCAAAATTGCTGGTTGCTCAAGCTTGTATCTGAAACCCGCAGGTTTCACTGAGCTCCAGGCACCGGAGCGTCGCACTTCGTGGCCCCTGGCCGGTTTGCACGTCTCAGGTATGAAATTCCACGGGTGCCTGCTCCCGGTTGACAGCATGTTCGCAGAGGTTGCTGAAAAGGCAAAAATGCCCTGAAAACTGTTTCCCTGATCTGGTGCTGGACAATGCAGTTTGTGAACTCGCAAGCTCTGCAAGTTGGAAGTCAAAGACATACTGGGACTGGGATCAAGGTGACTCGCAGATCAAAGCAATCGGATTAAAACAAAAAAACAAAAATCACTGGGCGCAAGGTCATGTGTGTCGACATTCAATCACCCACGGACCCTCTTTCATCAGAACACCCCAAGGCGACTCTCCAGGATCTGGTAGGAAGAAAGTGGCTTCGCTGCCCTGGAAAGCTGCAACACAACACGACAAAAATCAGACGCAAAAAGGCAAGAGCAAAGGGTCAGTCATGAGATTTAAAGCTGGCTCCACACCCCTCCCGCTAGTTCTGGAGCCTTGATAATATTTCCGAGTTGGCTCGGAGGTCGAAATGGCAAACGTACACTTTGCTTTTTCATCAAGCTGGCATTCAATGCTTCCACGTCCCTCAGTCTGCCCTTTCCCCTCCTGGCAGCACCAGAACCCCCTGCTCCATGGCCAGAACCAGCTGCAAGAGCTGCTGCATCGCCGCCTCCGTCATCCTGAGGCAAGGTGGCCAGCAGTAGGTTCTGACTTCACTTTGACTTTGGCGACCACAGAAAACTTGGTCTTTGGAAGTATTGGGCGCCGAACCTCGGGACACAGGCAGTCGGAAGCAAAACACCAGCGCCAAACTGGTCCCCAACTGGACCCCTGTTCAAAGGCGAACCGTGGATCGTTCGGTTGCACCGACGTATCTTGGAAATGTCTATGCATGGCTCCTCCTGAGGCTAGGCCCTGCATCCTCACAGAGGTCGGGGCTGCTGTTGGCCTGGACTAAAGCAAAGAACTGGTACCCCCTGAGCCCCCTCTTGACATATTGAAACTCAAGACCATGTGGTAGCTTTGAAGGGGCTGCACGCACACTCACACGCGGACACACACACACACACACAACCACACACACACAAACAAACACACAAGCACACAACACACACACACACAAACTCACAACACACACAACACATACCAACACATACCAACACATACCAACACATACCAACACATACCAACACATACCAACACATACCAACACATACCAACACATACCAACACATACCAACACATACCAACACATACCAACACATACCAACACATACCAACACATACCAACACATACCAACACATACCAACACACACACACACGAGAGTGCTAGAGCATAACCGCAATGAAGAAATCGTTCGACTGACTGGGCCAACCTAAACACTGTACTCGCTTTGCGCAGCAATCCTCCTTGTCCCTTGGGCCAGAAATTCCAGACTGAAATGAAATCCGTCTGAGCCGTCGTTTTGGGCATTTGCGGCTTTATCTTCATTCGCCGTTCGGACTTCTCACCTTCGAACCTTCGCCCGGCCTCAAGCAGCCAAGGCCTCGAGGCGGGGCGTCAAAACTGAAGCGCATCACCAGTCCAGACAGAACTGCTCCTAGACTGATTGTAACAGAAGGGACCCGGCAGTTCTAGCCACCATGGCAATGATGCACAATGAGCCAATGTGACAAGGATAGATCTCGGTTCACCAAGCATTGCTCTCGGACGATGTGCTAGATATTCCTGTTGAACTCGACCGGCCACCCCCAGGTTTGTCAGAATTCATGCGCTGCACAATCAGTTTGGTTGCAATCTAGTTCGTGTTGTTGGTCCATGGGTTTTTCTAACCGGGTGCCGTCTATGAGCCTTGTTTACAACCCACACCGGGCTGAAAACTCTGAGCTGAGGCTGGGCGCCCCATGTCGCAGTCCAGCAGAAAGTCGAAGCCGAACAGCTCGAAGCAACCGCGTGGATGAGCTGGCAGCCATGCGGTCTTTGTTTACTCGTTCTGGGTCTCAGGAGCGATTTGTTTGCTTGTCAACCTCTCGCATGTATCCGCAGCGAAGAGTGGCTGAGACTCCTTGAGAATACTTGTCCCACGCACGCGAGTAAGCCCGAACACGCCATCCCAGCGCAGATGAATCTGTAGCACCCTGGCACTGCACAGCTCCCGCCTCCCACATCTTCCTTGCAGCTCAGTACACAAGTACGAACTGCCTGGCGAAGAACCAAATTGCGCTTGGATTGGATCGACAAATGTCAGAAATTGAGCACGCGGTCTGGAATGGCTTGGGAAAAAGTAACAGTAAATGGGCTGTACTCTCCACAGACATCAGTAAACGAGGGAAACACATGCTGCCGAGCTGCTCCTTTTCTCGAGTGTAATGCCAAGTGGCATCCGGCTTTGCTTCATAACTGCACATAAGCTGAAGAGCGCAACGCAAGCCCCCAAGCCTCCAGCATCTTGGGCCAGGTGTACTCCTTCCATCGCTTCATGGCCTTGGCAGGGGTCTCGAATCTGCACCCCATACACTCGAATCACGGGTGTCTGTGGGCAAAATGCTGATGTGATTACACCAAGAAATTTGTGCTGATGGACAAGATGCTCATGCCAACGGTAGTAACAGCAAGAATGTAAGAAACTAAGTTGATTGCAGAAACATATTCTGCCTTGACGACTTCACAGCTTGGCGGAGAAACAGAACTGTAGCGTTGTCATTGGGCGTGTTAAACACAGAATCCAAGCAAAGTCTGCCCCTTGAGTGTTATATGTCTGTCATGGCAAAGCAGTCACCTCAGAGCAAGCACGTCACTTTGAATCACGAAGCACAAGAAGCTTCAGGTTCTCCTTCTCCGGGGCGGCCTCTAGATCGCATCAACATTGACATGGCTCGATCCAAACAGCGTACGTTCCGTTTGCGCCACCTCGAAGGTTTGGCGCCCGGCGCCACCGGGCACGTCCTTCAGCTCTTCCTGCAATGGATTTGCAGCAGACTTCACGGAACTGTTACTGCAGTATGCGGGAAAAAAGTAGTCACGTTACACGTCCCTCATACCGCATCTAGGTTTCCAGGGACTGTGTCGCTTGGCAGGAACCCATTTTCTTTGATGTTGCGCATGTTGCTGTCGACGATTTGACAAACTCCCCAGCACCATGATTGCTGACTTCTCGCCACTCTCCACCTCGCTCTTCTTCTTCTTAGAGCTCCATCCAATCAACATGTCCAGACACCTTCCAGGTCAAAAGCCAATGTGCAAATCTACCACTTTCAAGGCAAACATCAGCACACTCGTTCTCACATGCCATACATCATCATCATCATCATCGTCGTCGTCATCATCATCATCATCATCATCATCATCATCATCATCATCATCATCATCATCATCATCATCATCATCATCATCATCATCATCATCATCATCATCATCATCATCATCATCATCATCATCCTCATCATCACACCCTGTGCTCCGGTTGTGTCTGCAGCCGGCCAAGAATTTCAAGGCAAACATCAGCACCACCGACAAACAAAAAGCTGAGAAATGAGTGATGCTATGTCTGCAGCTTGCCAAGATTGCCAAGGCAACCATCAGCACACTTCGTTCTCGTACATCATCACACACCGTGTGCTGCTGCTCATATGCCAAGTCAGCCGCCCACCAACAAACAGCTGAAAAGGTCAACCAATCTTGCGGTATCAGTGATGTTGTGTCTGCAGCTTGCCAAGACTGCCAAGGCAAACATCAGCACACTTCGTTCTCATACATCATCACACACCGTGTTCTCCGGATCATACGCCAAGTCAGCCGCCAACCAACAAACAGCTGAAAAGGTCAACCAATCTTGCGGTATCAGTGATGCTGTGTCTGCAGCTTGCCAAGATTGTCAAGGCAAGCATACATCATCACACACCGTGTGTTCCGGATCATACGCCAAGTCAGCCGCCCACCAACAAGAAACTCACAAGGTCAACCAATCTGCCGGTATCAGTGATGTTGTGTCTGCAGCTTGCCGAGATTACCAAGCCAAACAACAGCACGCTTCGTTCGCCGCAGCATCATCATCATCATCATCATCATCATCATCATCATCATCATCATTATCGTCATCATCATTATCGTCATCATCATCATCATCGTCATCATCATCATCATCATCATCATCATCATCATCATCATCATCATCCATTATCATCATCGTCATCATCATCATCATCCTCATCCTCATCTTCGTCCTCGTCCTCATCCTCACCCCTCATCATCATACCGTGTGCTCCAGATCATACGCCAGGTGAGCCTGAGTGACATTGTGTCTGCAGCCGGCCAAGAATTTCAAGGCAAACATCAGCACCACCGACAAACCAGAAAATAACAAGGTCAACCAATCTTGCGGTATCAGCGATGCTATGTCTGCAGCTTGCCAAGATTGCCAAGGCAACCATCAGCACACTTCGTTCTCATACATCATCACACACCGTGTGCTCCGAATCATACGCCAAGTCGGCCGCCGACCAACAAACAGCTGAGAAGGTCAACCGATCTTGCGGCATCAGTGATGTTGTGTCTACAGCTTGCCAAGATTGTCAAGGCAACCATCAGCACACTTCGTTCTCATACATCATCACACACCGTGTGCTGCTGCTCATATGCCAAGTCAGCCGCCCACCAACAAACAGCTGAAAAGGTCAGCCAATCTTGCGGTATCAGTGATGTTGTGTCTGCAGCTTGCCAAGACTGACATCAGCACACTTCGTTCTCATACATCATCACACACCGTGTGCTCCTGCTCATACGCCAAGTCAGAGGCCAACCAACAAACAGCCCAAGATTGCCAAGGCAACCATCAGCACACTTCGTTCTCATACATCATCACACACCGTGTTCTCCGCATCATATGCCAAGACAGCCGCCGACCAACAAACAGCTGAAAAGGTCAACCGATCTTGCGGAATCAGTGATGTTGTGTCTGCAGCTTGCCAAGATTGCCAAGGCAAACATCAGCACACTTCGTTCTCATACATCATCACACACCGTGTGCTGCTGCTCATTCGCCAAGTTAGCCGCCAACCAACAAACAGCTGAAAAGGTCAACCAATCTTGCAGTATCAGTGATGTTGTGTCTGCAGCTTGCCAAGATTGCCAAGGCAACCATCAGCACACTTCGTTCTGATACATCATCACACACCGTGTTCTCCGGATCATACGCCAAGTCAGCCGCCGACCAACAAACAGCTGAAAAGGTCAGCCGATCTTGCGGCATGAGTGATGCTTTGTCTGCAGCTTGCCAAGATTGCCAAGGCAACCATCAGCACACTTCGTTCTCATACATCATCACACCGTGTGCTCCTGCTCATACGCCAAGTCAGCCGCCAACCAACAAACAGCCCAAGATTGCCAAGGCAACCATCAGCACACTTCGTTCTCATACATCATCACACACCGTGCTCTCCGGATCATAGGCCAAGACAGCCGCCGACCAACAAAGAGCTGAAAAGGTCAACCGATCTTGCGGAATCAGTGATGTTGTGTCTGCAGCTTGCCAAGATTGCCAAGGCAAACATCAGCACACTTCGTTCTCATACATCATCACACACCGTGTTCTCCGACCAACAAACAGCTGAAAAGGTCAACCAATCTTGCGGTATCAGTGATGTTGTGTCTGCAGCTTGCCAAGATTGCCAAGGCAACCATCAGCACACTTCGTTCTCATACATCATCACACACCGTGTATACACCAACAACACAGCTGAAAAGGTCAACCAATCTTGCGGTATCAGTGATGTTGTGTCTGCAGCTTGCCAAGATTGCCAAGGCAACCATCAGCACACTTCGTTCTCATACATCATCACACACCGTGTGCTGCTGCTCATACGCCAAGTTAGCCGCCAAACAACAAACAGCTGAAAAGGTCAACCAATCTTGCGGTATCAGTGATGTTGTGTCTGCAGCTTGCCAAGATTGCCAAGGCAACCATCAGCACACTTCGTTCTCATACATCATCACACACCGTGTGCTGCTGCTCATACGCCAAGTTAGCCGCCAAACAACAAACAGCTGAAAAGGTCAACCAATCTTGCGGTATCAGTGATGTTGTGTCTGCAGCTTGCCAAGATTGCCAAGGCAACCATCAGCACACTTCGTTCTCATACATCATCACACACCGTGTTCTCCGGATCATACGCCAAGTCAGCCGCCGACCAACAAACAGCTGAAAAGGTCAGCCGATCTTGCGGCATGAGTGATGCTATGTCTGCAGCTTGCCAAGATTGCCAAGGCAACCATCAGCACACTTCGTTCTCATACATCATCACACCGTGTGCTCCTGCTCATACGCCGAGTCAGCCGCCGACCAACAAACAGCTGAAAAGGTCAACCAATCTGGCGGTATCGGTGATGTTGTGTCTGCTGCTTGCCGAGATTGCCAAGGCAAACATCAGCACACTTCGTTCTCATACATCATCACACACCGTGTTCTCCTGCTCATACGCCGAGTCAGCCGCCAACCAACAAAGAGCTGAAAAGGTTAACCAATCTGGCGGTATCGGTGATGTTGTGTCTGCTGCTTGCCGAGATTGCCAAGGCAAGCATCAGCGCACTTCGTCCTTATACATCACCATCACTATCATCATCGTCATCATCATCATCATCATCATCATCATCATCATCATCACCATCACCACCACCACCACCACCACCACCACCACCACCACCACCACCACCACCACCATCACCATCACCATCACCATCACCATCACCATCACCATCACCAGCACCATCAGCATCAGCATCAGCATCAGCATCAGCATCGTCGTCATCGTCATCGTCACCGTCATCGTCATCGTCATCATCGTCATCATCATCATCATCATCATCATCGAATTTGTCCAGCTCCTAGCTAACATTTGTTTCCAATAATAGTCTGCAGGGTGAGTCATGTGAGTAAGGCCAGATGGCCTAACGGTTCCGCAGCGATTGGTAACGCTCAGTCTCACTTCAATCAATTCTAGTTTTGGCACGCTCAGGGTACGTTGTGGCGAATACGCCGGACACGGGGTCAACCACCAGGCATCAAAAGAAAAACAGGATTCCAGATCGACAAGTCCTTGTCTTGCAGGTCTTGAGGGCCCGCAAGGATCTAGATTTGTGCATGGCTACCGGGTTCGCGGAGATCATTTGTCGCGACGAGTTTCTGTGGTCTACTGGACGTGGGGCCCTAGGTCTTCCAAGACGCTGAAAGAAAGCCCGCTCTTTTCCCAAAGAGCTTGTTGGGTCTGTGGGCGCCTCAAGAGAGGGAGAAGCCTAGGACCTGAAGTTGGATTGCCCTGGCTCGGACGTACCCTCAACCAGAGCCATGCATCCTGGCCTGTGCCCAGCGCAAGAAGGAGGGTAGTAGCCAGATGTGGGCCTGGAGCCAAACTAACCCAGACCGCGGTCCCCTGCCAAAAGTTTAACTTTTGGTGGGAAAAAAAAGCAGCCTCCCAAGAAACCCTAAAAACCTGAAAGCTAAGGGGACGGCCGGGAACTGCCAAGACAAACATACCTGGGAAAAGGGGCTTGATGGCTTGGGAGAAATGACCGTTTCCCCCCCAATTCGATACCCTGCTTCAGCCACGATAGATCAGTTGGCTAGTCTGAACAGAAGGCATGAGGCGAATCCGCGGCACAGAAGGCAGCGAGGAGGCAATACTAAAAAGCAGCAAACGTGCTTTCGAAGTGTCAGAGGCGTGGCACTGCTGAAACAGGTTACTGGTTACTTCTCAACGACAATCTGACTTAACCCTGACTTCCAAGTGGGAAGAATCACTGATGCACCTTTAGCATCCAGTTTGAAAGGGGTTTCGGTGTTGTCGCGCCATGGAAGAGAAGATCAGCAGAATCAAACCCATGTTGATGTTGGCCGCCCGCGCTCACAAACGTCAAAGCTGCTGCACTGTCTTGAGGCACGCCCCACTCGTCCCACCCGTCCCACCGAAGCAAGGCATCTCGAGCATGAAAGGCTATCTCAACTGCTCTGCACGACTTTTCATAGAAATCGCCAGCGCCTCGTCCTCCAGCGGGCCCTGCGGGCGTCGAATTGGCTAAGCTCATGCATCCTGGTCCATCAGGCGGCACTGCAAATGACAGCCCGACATGGATGGTGCATCAAGCCGCGTGGCATATTAAATCAAACTAGCAGACTCGAAACGGATGTTTCGGTTTGAGATCATTCTCAGAAGGCCCTCTTGTTGGATTCTCAGCAGCAAGACATCATTACAAGGCCTTCTATGCACAAAACTGTTTGGTACTGCGGATGTCTCATGGTTGCCCCTCCCCCCCTCCCCCAAACTCGTCTAGGCACAGAGAAACGCAATAACCTGCCATGTCGAGCCGTGCTTATCATGTGCCAGCGAGCGTGCAGCTCTGACGTGGTGCGAGTGAGCGGGTGTGCTGATCGCGTGACAACAAGCGCGCAGTTCTGACGCGGCGTGCAGCATGAACTGTGCTTATCAGGTGTTAACAAGCTCTGGCGTGATGCACGTGACAGGGTGTGCTTGCCATGTGCCAGCGTGCGTGCAGCTCTGACGTGATGCGCGTGAGCTGGTGTGCTTATCGTGCAGCTCTGACGTGCTGCGCGTGAGCGTGGGCGGCGTGTGGGGGTAAAAGACACTCGAACACGCGGGTGGGTAAATACCCGGTACCTTTCAAAAAGGGTAGGGTCCCTGATTTTGGCAAATCCATCATGACGGTCGGAATGGCCGGCTGGTTCTGGCCAGTCTGAAAAAGCCTGACATGTTCCATTCGGTCAGTGTTCCAAGCAAACCCGCTCGCGAGCATCACGTCAGCGCTGCACGCGCCTTGGTACATGCCAAGCACAACCGCTCACGCGCATCACGCACGCTGGCACATGATAAGCGCCTCCGCCCAAGGACCTTGCCAAGGCCAAGAAACACCCAGCCTTCGCGGCCCCATCACCTCGAAGCGTCTGCGCATGCAAAACACTCACTGCCTTCGGTGGATCCACAAATACTCACACGGCGGCCTGGGCTTCCAGGCGTTTCTGTACAGCGCGGTTCGTGAGGTGAACATAAGGGTCCTCAGCCTGAACGCTCAGTCGCGCGTCAGACTGGGCATGCGTCGCACTCGCAGCATGGCAGCGCTTGTCTTGGCAAGCGCTCTCTGTCAAAGAACAACACCAGTGATGACATCGAATTGCTTCCTGTCGGTCGGCGCTAGCGATCATCAACCCACCCTTCAAGGCATCAGTGGCCTCTAAAGGAAAGGCTTTCTAGGAGGCACTCAGAAGCGAAAATAAAACCGCTCCAACGAGTGATAAGAAACACCCAGTTAAAGTCGTCGGTCAGAACTCCTTTGCTAGGCACCCATTTGCTGGAGAGATTATCCTTTGCTAGGGAAGTGGCCAACAGCTGGCGCCTGGCTATTGTCCCAGGTGAAGGGGCGTGATGCCAGCCTGGAGAGGGGGCTCACACAGGCTTGCCCCAACACGCGCGTAGACTTCCGGCCCAAACGAGGACACCCCATTTCCACACGTCCCATTTGTAGTTCACATGTATCTTGCGACCATTGCATCATTTGCGTTGCCAGAGCATCTTGGTTCAACACTTGTCTAGGGCTCACCATGTAGGACTTCGTGCACTCACATCGGGGGGTTGGACTGTGGCTCAGGGTTACTTTGGCCAAGTCAAAAAGTCAAACATTACCCCTGACGTGTGTGCTATCCTGCGGCTGTCCACCTACTACTACACGTCTGCGCTTTGCATTTCGTGGCACCTCAATGAGATTGCAGCGCTTACAAACGTGGAGCCAAACGGCAAATCAAGGGGGCTTGCAGATGGCAAACAGTTCGTTGGCCAAGACACGCCCCCAAGCGAGGTCGTCAGCGACAGTCTTCAATTTTGCTTTGAACAAACATTCAAGCCTTCATTTTGGCTAGGAGGCCGTCGTGTCCAATATTGCCACAAAACCACCTGATCAGTTGCCAAGAGTCTAAACAGAATGACGCGCCCCGCTAAAAACGATGCAACGCAGTCGCGCAAATTTGATACTGTGAGAGGTTCGTGGCACAAGCAACGACGATGGTCGCGATGAGGAGGAGGGGATGCGGATCACAGCTGTAGCGGTGATGACGGTCATGATGGTGACCATCAAGTGATGGTGACGCTTGCTTTGACCCCCCCAAGCCCCAACAATTGGTCTGGCATGCCCAAAAGTCATTTGCGGCCACATGCGCAGCGCTGCCACTTTTTACGCACAGCCTGTTCGCCGTGTTGCGCCACTAACGTGGCCAAGGAAGGAAGCTGCTTGAACCTGCCATTGCACGTGAAACTCAGGCTGGCGTCGCACTATGAGGAGACAAACAAATGCCAACATTTGCCCCCACGCTGTGTGCTGCTAAACAAGCCCAATGAGAAACGTTTGCCGAGAGCAATCTGGTTCCACGCCAAGGCGCCGCCCAAAGTGGTTACCTTGCAGGCGAGGGAACAGGGGCGCTTGGGAGGGGGTGGGGGGGCTTTCTGCATCCGCGGCATAGCCGCGGGAAAAAAACAGCAGGTTTTGCGCTAACACACACGTGCTGCGACACGGACAGCCGCTCGACTCATCTCGCGCCAATGTTCGGGGCGAACAACAAAGGGCGCCACTACGCAAAGCCTTTTCCAAAACGGCTACCAACCATTGCAGCTGGCGACCCCGCCTTGGATAGGCAGCGCGTCACAGCACCCAATAGCCCAGGCTGGAAGGGCAATCGCAAAATTCACCTCAACGCGCGCCCACTCCGCCGCAACAAGCCCGCGCATTGACGAAGTTTCTCGTGCCCTCCTGGGCCCCTGCAAGGGACGCTTTGCGGACGCTCGCAGTGCAATCGATCGTCAAGGAGCGCGCGGTCAATTGGGACGCCTGCGCTTTTCTGCCTTCAATCCATGGCCGCGGTGAATTGGATGTTCATCCAAGATCAAAACACGGCAACTTCGCCAGCACTCGTGCTAGATTTGCCGAACATTGATATCCCCTGGGCTCGTTGCATCTGGATTACTGGACTTCAACCGTTGGGCTCTGCGACGCAGGTTGAAACTCCTGCCACCCGCCCACAACCCTCCTCACTTTGCGCTCTAGGCCAGAATGTTTCGTGAGGAACACAGCTGCTTTCAGGGTTCCAACGCCTGCCTTCCGCATCTCCAAACGCTAAGCTTTTCTTTGGTGTTGCGGCAACCCCTGACCAAGCAAATAGAGGGGGTGGGCTTCTGCGTGGACGGGGCGGACGGGCAGGCAACGGCTAGGCGGGTTGGTGACTGTGTGTGTGTGTAGGTGTGTGTAGGTGTGTGTGTGTGTAGGTGTAGGTCTAGGTGTGTGTGTGTGTGTCTGTAGGTGTTGTGTGTAGGTGCGTGTGTAGGTGCGTGTGTGTGTGTGTGTGTGTGTGTGTGTGTGTGTGTGTGTGTGTGTGTGTGTGTGTGTGTGTGTGTGTGTGTGTGTGTGTGTGTGTGTGTGTGTGTGTGTGTGTGTGTGTGTGTGTGTGTGTGTGTGTGTGTGTGTGTGTGTGTGTGTGTGTGTGTGTGTGTGTGTGTGTGTGTGTGTGTGTGTGTGTGTGTGTGTGTGTGTGTGTGTGTGTGTGTGTGTGTGTGTGTGTGTGTGTGTGTGTGTGTGTGTGTGTGTGTGTGTGTGTGTGTGTGTGTGTGTGTGTGTGTGTGTGTGTGTGTGTGTGTGTGTGTGTGTGTGTGTGTGTGTGTGTGTGTGTGTGTGTGTGTGTGTGTGTGTGTGTGTGTGTGTGTGTGTGTGTGTGTGTGTGTGTGTGTGTGTGTGTGTGTGTGTGTGTGTGTGTGTGTGTGTGTGTGTGTGTGTGTGTGTGTGTGTGTGTGTGTGTGTGTGTGTCTGTGTTTGCGTGTTTGTGCGTTTGCGAGTTTGTGTGTTTGTGCGTTTGTGCGGTTGTGTGTTTGTGTGTTTGCGCGTTTGTGCGTTTGTGTGTTTACGTGTTTGTGTGTTTGTGTGATTGTGTGCTTGTGTGTGATTGTGTGTGTTGTGTGTTCGAGTGTTTGTGTGTTTGTGTGTTTGTGTGTTTGTGCGTCTGTCTGCGGTGTGTGTGCGTGGATACGTGGACGAGTGGGCGTGTGGGAGCGTGGGAGAGTGGGAGCGCGTGCGCGCAGGGGCTCATGCGCGCGCGCGCGCCCGTGCGCGCGTGCGCGCGTCAGTGCGTGGGTCCAAAGCGCGCGCGTGTGCGTGTGCGTGCGCGCGCGCGTGCTTGTGCCCGTGCGCGTGCACGTGCACGTGCGCGGGCGCGGGCGCATGTGCGTGTGCACGTGCACGTGCGTGAGCGTGCGCTTGTGCGTGCGCGTGCTTGTGCGCGTGCGCGTGCGCTTGCGCGTGTGCGTGTGCGTGTGCGTGCACCTGCGCGTGCGCCTGTGCGTGCGCGTGTGCGTGTGTGCGTGTGTGCGTGTGTGCGTGTGTGCGTGTGTGCGTGTGTGCGTGTGTGCGTGTGTGCGTGTGTGCGTGTGTGCGTGTGTGCGTGTGTGCGTGTGTGCGTGTGTGCGTGTGTGCGTGTGTGCGTGTGTGCGTGTGTGCGTGAGTGCGTGTGTGCGTGTGTGCGTGTGTGCGTGTGTGCGTGTGTGCGGGTGTGCGGGTG
>CAUJNA010003766.1:80000-130346 GCA_963377175.1 Effrenium voratum | reverse complement strand
TGTGTGTGTGTGTTTGTGTGTGTGTGTGTTTGTGTGTGTTTGTGTGTGTGTTTGTGTGTGTTTGTGTGTGTGTGTGTTTGTGTGTGTGTTTGTGTGTGTTTGTGTGTGTTTGTGTGTGTTTGTGTGTGTGTTTGTGTGTGTGTTTGTGTGCGTTTGTGTGTTGGTGCGTTTGTGCGTTTGTTCGTTTGTGCGTTTGTGCGTTTGTGCGTTTGTGTGTTTGTGTGTTTGTGTGTTTGTGTGTTTGTGTGTTTGTGTGTTTGTGTGTTTGTGTATTTGTGTGTTTGTGTGTGTGTTTGTGTGTGTGTTTGTGTGTGTGTTGGTGTGTTTGTTTGTGTGTTTGTTTGTGTGTGTGTGTGTGTTTGTGTGTGTGTGTTTGTGTGTGTGTGTTTGTGTGTGTTTTTGTGTGTGTGTGTGTGTGTTTGTGTGTGTGCGTGTTTGTGTGTGTTTGTGTGTGTGTGTGTTTGTGTGTGTGTGTGTTTGTGTGTGTGTGTTTGTGTGTGTGTGTTTGTGTGTGTGTTTGTGTGTGTGTTTGTGTGTGTGTTTGTGTGTGTGTTTGTGTGTGTTGGTGTGTGTTAGCGCGTGTGTTTTAGTCTGTGTGTGTTGGTGTGTGTTAGTGTGTGTTATTGTGTGTGTGTGTGTTGTGTGTGTGTGTGTTTGTGTGTGTGTTTGTGTGTGTTTGTGTGTGTGTTTGTGTGTGTGTTTGTGTGTGTTTGTGTGTGTTTGTGTGTGTGGTTGTGTGTGTTGGTGTGTGTTGGCGCGTGTGTTTTAGTCTGTGTGTGTGTTGGTGTGTGTTAGTGTGTGTGTGTGTGTGTGTTAGTGTGTGTGTGTTAGTGTGTGTGTGTTAGTGTGTGTGTGTGTGTGTGTTAGTGTGTGTGTGTGTGCGTTTGTGTGTGTGCGTGTTAGTGTGTGTGTGTTAGTGTGTGTGTGTGTTGGCGTGTGTGTCTGTTAGTGTGTGTGTGTGTGTTAGTGTTTTTGCGTGTTAGTGTGTTAGTGTGTTTGTGTGTTTGTGTGTTTGTGTGTTTGTGTGTTTGTGTGTTTGTGTGTTTGTGTGTTTGTGTGTTTGTGTGTTTGTGTGTGTTTGTGTGTTTGTGTGTGTGTCTGTGTTAGTGTGTGCGTGTGTTAGTGTGTGTGTTTGTGTGTGTTTGTGTGTGTTTGTGTGTGTGTTTGTGTTAGTGTCTGTGTGTGTTAGTGTGTGTGTGTGTTAGTGTGTGTGTGTTAGTGTTTGTGTCAGTGTGTGTGTTAGTGTGTGTTTATGTGTGTTTGTGTTTGAATGTGTGTTTTAGTGTGTGTGTGTGTGTGTGTGTGTTAGTGTGTGTGTGTGTGTTAGTGTGTGCGTGTGTGTGTTAGTGTGTGTGCGTGTTAGTGTGCGCGTGTGTTTGTGTGTGTGTGTTAGTGTGTGTGTGTGTTACAGTGTGTGTGGGGGGGGGCGGGGGTGGGGGTGGGGGTGGGGGCGGGGGTTGGGGAGGAGGGTGGGGGTGGGGGTGGGGGTGCATGTGGGTGTGTGTGGGTGTGGGTGTGTGTGCGCGCGCGTGCGCGTGCGCTTGCGCGTGCGCGTGGGCGCGCGTGCGCGCGTGCGCGTGCGTGTGCGTGTGCTTGTGCGTGTGCGTGTGCGTGTGCGTGTGCGTGTACGGGTGCGTGCGCGGGTGCGGGTGCGGGTGCGGGTGCGTGTGCGTGTGTGTGCGCGTGTGCGTGTGCGTGTGCGTGTGTGCGTATGTGTAGGCGCATGCGCAGTCGGGCTGAAATTCTGAGCCCTAAACCAGGCCGCAGGCCATTTGCTATCCAGAAACCAATGTCCCCAGCACTGCGTTTTTGGGGGAGAACCAAAACTCAAAAAACCTCGAGAAAACAAAAAACAAAACAAACAAACCTAACACTGCCTCACTTATGAGGGAAACATATGAGGGAAATGTCTTGGTATGACAGGGGAGAACCAGAACTCGAAAAACCTCGGGAAAACCGACAACCAAAAAAAAACAAAAGATATGAGGGAAATGTTTTGGTATGACGGGCTTGCGTTGCCGAAAGTACTTGTCTGGAGGTGCGTTTTTTGGTTTTTGTTGAGTCTTTTTGCTACTTTGCCACATGCTTGACAGGGCGCTCAGATTTTGGACCCAGCACGAGATGCAGATCATGGAAGCAGTCTAAGGCAGTGAAGATACGCCGAGTTAATTGGCGAGAGGGGGGGGATGGCCAATTAGTATCTGACCTTATGACCTTTCCATCTCTTGCCTACATCAGTCTCTCTGTCATCTCTATCACTAACACACTTCTCAGAGATACCTTCTGCAGCTAGATGTCAAACCTCTATCTTACCTCTCTGTTCTCCCTTTCATCTCTAGCGTCACCTACAGCTTCCTTACAGCTTCCTAGAATGTCTTTCATGTCATCTGGGTTCTTTATTCTAATTGTCTTTCCTATCTCTTCATTTGTTTCTTCTTTCCTGGCCGTTGCGGCGGTGAAGAGAGAGATAGGAGCTGGCCAGTTCTTGCCAGCAGTTGCACATGAATTCCTCTTCCTTCACCTCTATTCACCTTCTCTTTCCCAATCTCTTCCCCAATTCTAAGTCACTTTGGGAAAGGGGGGAGGTCAAGAGAAGGGAAGTGAGTGAAAGCTAGACAGGCTGGAATCTCTTTATTGCTGTCCGAGACTCTTGACTCTTTATCTCTTTCCCAATCATCTTGGGCCTGTCATTCCCATTCTCTTTTTGTAATCTTGGGAGTGGCATGAGAGGTAAGAATGGAGAAAGGGAATGCAAGAGATGCAAAGCATTTCTGTTTTATATCTCTTAGAATTTGGAAATGCTTCTATGATAGTAGTATCTCTGTCCCTTTCTCTTCGTTGCTTGTCCTGTCTCTTCGCTCACTTCTTCACTCATCATGACCTGCAAGCGAGAGAAAGGAGATTGGGAAGGGTGAGGGAAGAGAGTGGGTGGGGCATTGCGGTACGGGATTGTCATTGGCGCTGAGGTCGCGCATGGGAAAGGTGGTGATATTGAAGATGCCCCGCGGTTGCTCAGGAGTGTAAACTGCATTAATAGGCCTGCAAGTGAGCCCCTCCACCACCTCATTGAGGTCATCATAGCTCATGCTCTTGGCTTCCAAGGCCATGTCTGCGTGCGGATGTTCACGGGCGACAGCAAGAGCAAAGAAGGCTGCGAGACAAACAGGCACTGCCAGATGAGGATGCAAGGGCGCAAATGACAGATGCAGATGCCAGACGCAGTGCCAGATGCAGATGCAAGGGTGCAAATAACAGATGGAATGGCAAGGCAAACGCAAGAAAAGGGGGCAAACCACCAGATCAAAAGCTGAATTGCCTTATCGTGCTACGTGCCATGAACTTGGAAAGCAATCAGCAATTGCAGAAGCCAAGGTTCCCATCGCTGCGCCTCTTATGCTTCTGACCCCCAACAAAAACCTCTTGTGACATATCAAAAAACCGCCTTGTTTCACGTAAAACGCAGGGCTGGGGACATTGGCCTCTCTAAATATCACGTGAAATACCTTCCAAGCTGTACAAAAAGCGGTTGCTGTTCTTGAATGTCAAGAACACTCAAAGTGTTCCAACTGTTCCCATACACCAACTATGTAAGCCGAACCAACTGGAGAAGGAAAAAAAAGGGATGCCTCGACTTTAGCACTCATATCCAGAACATGCGCCACAAAGAAGAGCCGCTAGCACATTTCGCAAGATCGCTAATGTTTGGTTCCACCAAGATGGCTATCAAGGTCTACATCTGTCGTGATCCTTGAACCGAAGAGAACCCTTAGCACTCAACTGCAGAAATCAAAAGCCCAAAGCCCCAGATTGAGTTTGCTTGATCACCCATGGTAATGTGCAGTGATGACGAAGCCAAGAGCCATAAAGAGCAGATGCCCACGCCGTGCAAGGCCCCTTACAAAGACGGCAGACGGAAACAGACAAACAGATGGCCAGCCCGCCAGCCAGGCAAACAACCTGCCAAGAAGGGAAAAAGACAGAGCGCGAGAGAGAGGGAAACAGAGAAAGATACAGACAAATACAGAAAGATACAGAAAGAGAGAACACAATCTGGTCTCCAAGCTGCAAAACTCCCAGGGCATACTGCCACGGGAGCTGGCATTGGTCCAAAGCGCTCAAAACCTCGCCCGCAAGCGGCGGTATGTTTAGCCCGGGCGACTGAAATATGACTTAGCGCAGCATCACATCATGTGGAGCGGAGGCCTCAACCCATGTTAGGCCCAGGTTTCTTCGGTTCAAGCAAAGCGTGCTGACACCTAGTAGTGGCTATACCGAATGGCATGAAGTCACAGTTTCCTAGCTTGAATGGATTCGGACCCGTTCTGCGATTCACTGCGACACCAATGTGAGGCAATGTGAATCGCGATGTTTGGACCGGCCAGAACTCGACTGTTCTCTCGCGTAGCCACAACTCCGTCCGGCACGCAGCCTCATGTCTGCTTAAACAAATGTATGTTAAGCATCTGATCAGACTTGGGCTCGCTTTTACACGAGTGGCCGAAGACACAAGCCGAAAGGACTGATACAGTACTGGCCTCGTGGGTCCAGCAATATGTGTGGTTGTATCAGGTTGCTTGCGACCAGTGCTGGACCACAACAAGCCTATTTAAGCTCCACACAATGAGAGCCACAATGTCTTCCACCATTGACCTTCTGACCTGAAAACAAGTTGAGGACCCTTCGTTTTCTCAAGCACTATTTTACACCCGACAGTGCAAGCAAGAAGCTGTGTTGAAGCTGACGATTGAAGGCTTCAACCTGCAAGGTACGTTCATCGTTTCGCCGACAGGGGGTGCTATACATTAAACCTCCCGCGTTCGAATCTTCCTCTCAACTCGCAAACACAGCTCGGACGAAGCTAGTGGGAAGAGCCGAAAAAGAGAAAATCTAGCTCGCACGCTCACCTAGACAATCCGAGCCCTGGCAACAGGAAGAACAAGCCTCAAATACTAATTGCAGTCTGTCGAAAACCGGCATCTCTCATTGCAAAAAGCCAGCCCAGGCTGCGACATCCAGGTGGGGTCCTCCTTTTTCTTGCCCAAACATGACACAAACAACGACCCCGAGCCAACGACGCTGAATGTGGACGGCGCGCTTCTTGACGCGAGATTCGGGACACCAAGAAGGTAGTAAGCAGATTCAAACGTGTGGGCCCAGTCATCAAGGATCTCAAGGCCAAACACCACGTGCTACTAGCCTCAATTTGAAACACCCTTTGCAAGATTGCCCCACAACCACAGTGTTGCACTTGCACACCACGCATCAAGATCACGAACAGCCAGGATGGCATTCACCAACTGTAAGCTTTAGGCCACTCAAAGCCACCCTGCCAGTGGCATTCAAACGGGCCTCCACATCTCGAATTCCTCCAGTAGTCCGAGGGCCGATTGCCAGCGAAGGCTCTTCGCGCATGCCCCCAGCACCTGTGGCTGGGGCGGAAAGGCGCTGTGTTTCATTTCCTGCTTAAAATGCGTTAAGTTGTGGGAAAACAGGAGACGCCTGTCAGTCAAGTACACAAAGTAGTAGCAAAGCAACACTGCGTTGCTGGTCTCACGCTGGCTGGCCAATACATTTAACTCTGATGAGTGGTGCATGTATGTTTATGTGTGTATATACATATATATATATATACACATTACCATAGATTACTATGACCGTGGCACACAAGAATACCGACCAACGCAAGGCTACCTCCGGGCAAGACCGATGTTTGGATTTGTGGGAAGTTCCAACCCAAGAAACACGCAAGCAAACAAGCAAAGCAAGGCAAGGCAAGAAGGCGGGGCGAGGCGAGGCAAGGCAAGCAAGCAGCACACAAACACCAAACAATCCAACACAACCAAACAAACAGAGCCGAAACAAAAGGATAAAAAAAGGAAACGGAACCAAATAAGACATGCACACAGATAGAATGACAGGCAGGCCAAATGAGAGAAAGGCAGGAGTAGGGAGGGGAGGTGAGGGGGAAGGGGAGGGTCGACTTCGGCCTCCTTTTTTATCTGGACCCGACCTTCCCTTGGCCGGGCCCTCTCAGCCCCAACCGCCCTCAGCCCCGGGGACTCCGAGGCGCCATGTTGCAGCTCATAACCTCAGGTTGAAGCGCCCAAGCCGCCGCGCTGGCGAGCAGCGCCACCGCTGGGCGCCACTGCCTGCAGAGCGATGCGGGTACAGACCAACTTAAGGCAGGTACGTCAGGTCAGCGAGCAATCACCATGGGTTTAACCCGCAGAAGCCATGTTTATAAGTCTCCCAAGTGGGTTGTAACCAGGCTCACTAACCACTTCCGAGCACCCTGCCGCTTTAAGTACCTGTCACTTCCACGAAACCTCAGAACCAACGGCACCAAAAGCCACGTCCCCGAACATTTGCCCGAGATCGCCAAGCATGGCCTGGGCCAGATGGGTAACGTCAATGCAGCTTGGACCCAAAGGGTCAAATAGCATGTGTCCCTTGATGGCAATGTTGGCCAAAGCCATCCTTGAGGTGTGACATGCATCTATCTCTGTGGCAACCAACCTACAGTAGCCCACAGCTTTTCTGTTCCAATCACGCCGATCCATTCAAGCCCCATGACGGTTCCGCCTTGCTGCTTCGCACACGCCCAAAGCAGAGTTCAAAGCAATGACCTGAGTGACAGCATACCAGGAGCAAGAGATGTTTGGGCATGAACAATAAATCCGTGCTCGCGCAACTATCAAGGCCACTTCACACCCTGGGTTGAAAGGTGGGTTCGAAACTCCCGGTACAGTCCCGTTCTACTTGACTTCCCCAAGCCTGTGGCAGGCACCAAGGACACCGGCTTTTACATCACAGGGATCGGTGGTAATATGGGCGCATGGACTACAGCAGAAGGCGCATGAGGATGGCGTTTTGAAAAGGTACTCAGGGTTCCGTGCTCTGTCAGCTGGCCGTTTGACCACGTTGGGTATACTCTCACTGCAGTCCGGACACTGCGGCCTGCTTATGGCTGCAAGCCGATGTCATCCATTCAAGGGTGAACGCGGCTATCAATACGAGCCTAGAAGCAACAGCAAATAAGACTGTATTGGGCTTAGACGATGCTTGCCTGGTCCTGTTGTCTTGGTGTGTCTTGATGACATTCTGAAGGTCTGAACACCCTGCTAACTGATAAGCAAATGATTGCTCTTAAAATGCAATGCCTGCTCCAAATGAATTCGGAGCAAAGCTCTAGCAAGCAAGCAACAACTGCGCCATGCCGGATCGCGCGTCCACTCCCCATCATGTCCCTCAAACTGATATTTGATGTTTCTTCTGCATGTAAGTGCGTTTCTTCAACGCACCATTCCACGTTGATCCATGTGCTCGAGACTTGCATGTGCAACAGCCCCGAACTTGGATCCCCTCACCTCCAAGCGCCCAGGAGACTTTCATCCCAGCGCCTTGCGAAACGAAAAACAAAAACGAAAAAAACGGGGCGGCACCAGGGCCCCAGGCGTCGGGGGTACATTTCGCCACCAGCATGGCTTGCACCAGGAAAATCCCGTGTCGCCAGAGCGCCTTGCCCTCGCATGCGCTGATGGCAGCACCTGTCGGTATGAAATTGGGACAGTACTTCTTTGGTTGCATACCAGAGGTCCAAGACACGAACAACGTGAAACCTGAGGCTGAGACCAGACATGTTGAAAAACTCCGGCAAAAAACAAATTTGCAGCAAGCAAGACGACAGCGCCAGACTGCATTTATTCAAGCAAGCCTGAATGGCTAGTGGCTGAAAGCGAATAGTCATGTTCTTGGCCGAATGTGTTCAGCCAAACTTAGGGCCTTATTCCGCCTTTTTGGCCGGCACTTTTGAAGCACAGCCACCCAAAGCCCACTTGCTCATTCCAAACCAGCGCTCGCAGAGTGTTAGCTGCAGGTCAAGGCACTGAAAGAGATGATGCTGCGCTCCAACCATCCTCAGCTGGAGCAAGAACAGAATCCGTGAAACAACGGTGAAAGACAAATCCCCGAGCAAGGTGCAGGATACATTAACCGTACTCTTCTCTTGAAACCCGTGCAAAAATCATCGGAAAAGCGCCATTCCGCAGGGCGTTCGGGAAATATGTTTTGTTGGAGCCCAGGCAGCGTCGAAATCTGGCAACCAAACTTGTGTCCTTTGCCCTCAGCTGCCCCTGTAAGTGACAGGTCTGAGTAAAGTGCATTGTGATGTATGCGTGGCATGGGTTGTAGGTTACAGACATGTGTCAGCACACAATGCGCTGCGTTCGCAAATGATACCTGTCAATGAATGGATCTGGCGAAGCTAGAGAGAAGGCTTCATCCTCTAGAGATTCCTCCATGAAGTGGTTCCAGAATAATAGGAGCGGTGCTTCAATCTGGGCCTGTAGAGCATGTGATCGGATTCCGTTTGGCGACGTGTTGTGCGTCAAGCGAGGGCTGACACTGGGGGCTGACACTGGACCTGGGATCTTCCAATCTCCAAGGAGCACACCCACGATAGAAGCGCAGGCAAACAGTCGCGCTCCACAAATCGAATGCTTGGAGGTTTCAAGCATGTGAACAATCAAAGGTGTTGGAAGAAAGTAGTGACATTCGGCCAAGTTATGGGCATGTTTGCCTATCCCAGAGGGTATCTTGCAAGAGCATCCATGAGCATCCATGAGCATCCCCCTGCAGTGGAGGCGAGAAGCTTGTCGTCATGCAATGCAGCAGCCACCAGGCTTGTTGCCAGCATCCCTCATTGGCACAGGCACTGATGGCGCTGTTAAAACCTAAGTGTGGCAGTTCTGCAAGCACAGGTAGCCGAACAACATGCGGTTGGAGACAAGAGAAAGCTCAAAAGAAACATCTACACATCGTGGGGTGTATCGGAGAATCCTCGAAAAAACTAAGCTGCAACACACGTGGCTCCTCTTACGGCAGCCCAAAACGAACTTGATGCAAGAACATGTCCAGCAAATTGTGACTAGAACCTCGAAAAGAAGGCAAATATCAACAGGGTCACAAGCTTGCAGCATCTCCTCAGGACAAAATGCCACAGGATCTCACTGGGGCTGGCCTGCCAAGCTGCACCGTTTCCCGACTTGAATCAAGCCTGAATGAAGCTAACTCGCAACCTTGCTGAAGGTCCACCTTGCTGAAGGTCCAACATCGTGTCTTGTCCTTGGCTCCTTTGGCCAAAATCCCATGGCACGAGAGCCGAGAAATCAGCCAGGCTCTCATTGAGCTGCGTCGCTTATGTCGTTGGGCGGCACCTGCCGATCCTTAGATCACTTTGAGTCGGAGCCGCCAGGATGAAGCTCTTCAAAAGCTAAGGCACATACTAAGCAAATCTCAAACGTTCACAAGGATCACATGGCCGCTTCTCAAATTGGTGGTCCCCTTTGGGTTGGTGTTTAAGGGAAACTAAAATGAAACCAACCGCCTGGATTGGTCCCGTATCCCCACTTGAAACGCAGAGCTTTCACAGGACAGCTTTGCAGGGCGCGGACTCGAGCCCACAGCCCAGCTCGATCTGCTTTTGCTTACAATTGCAGCATGTGCCTCTGTGAGGCATGCCCATACAACACCCCTGGCAACAAACAGTTTGGTCGTGGAGAAAACTGGATAAACATGCTTGTGGTCACATCAAGCCCTCATCCTCGAGTTGAACAAAACTTTTGCTTGTCATCTATACAACTTGAGCAAACGCATGGTTCTCACACGGTCAATGCCTTCATACCTGCCAAGCCATAAACAGTTGGCACAATTCTTTGCACGTGAGCAAAGGGGGGCGACTAAACCAAAACGGGTTGGATGTTTTTCCATGGGCCCCCCGACCGGGCCTTGTGACAATTGTCCATGTAAATGTGCTGAGCAGGGCGAGCCATCAAAGGCAAGCTGGATGTGTATGTCTGCGCGCATGTCTTTTTTTAAGGCCACCCTTTTTGGATTGGAAAAGGGGGACCAGAAGGAAACCAACCATTTTGAAACAACCCCATATGCAAATAAGAATTCGCCTCAGCCCCAAGCAAGCCAAGGACGCGCAGATCTCTTTTCCAAAGTTGCTTCTCCCCCGGCCCAAGATCCTGTCCGGCGGGCCTTGAAATTTCCGGTCGGTCGGCGTCCAGCTCTGTGGGCCCAGCTTTGTTGCAAATATGTTGGAACACGCCTGTCTGAGACTAGCCTGACACCCAGCCAGCTGCCCAACCACCTGAGACTAGCTTCAGGCCCAGCCAGCAACCCACCAGCGCGCCAACACAGTCGATCAACGTGCCTGGGATTCCCATTCTAGCTCGGATGTGCCCGCGCAAGCAGCTAATGCCCTACTCCGACCGATCCACGCTTGAAAAAAGCCCACGCCAACACTGTCGATCAAGATTGCCGCGCGCGTTGATCACCGCAGCTCTGCTTTGGTTCTCGTGACTTTTTGCGCAACTTCCGCCCATGACATCAATTGGTCCAACGACGCTGGAACCTGTCCATTCCTGAATCGCCACTTGACCAGCTCTGCTGCTTGCAGTCGAACCACAGACGCTGGGCCGTACAATAAGATTCGAAATAATAAAAACAATTGGATAGCACCCAAATAGTGGGCAGTACCCAAACAAACATTCCAAACCGACCGTTGCTGGGCGTCCCCAAACCTGTCCCATATATCAAATCCCCCCTTCCTTACCCTCTTTCCAATCATAGATCGGTGGCAAACATAAACGGAAAGCTTCCTCTTCCGTCGTGGAGGCCACGGACCGACCCCACCTTCCCTGTCACACCTCGGCGCGCACCGATCGACTTCTTGCGGCCGAGGCGCCGCCATGGCGGCCAAAAGGTCCACCGCCTCCGCCCAGCGCGAGGCCTTCTCGAGGGCGGAGATGGCAGCAGAGCAGGCGACCACGTCCTCCGACGGTGGGTTGGGCCGGGGGCGCTTGCGACGGTCGCATATTTGGAGATAGGGATGTGGGACAAACCTCAAAATGGACTCGCGTTGGGTGGGTTCAATGAGAAACAAGGATCCCCAAAGGCAAAATTATATATATATATACATACATACATACATACATACATACATACATAACATAACATACCATACCATACCATACCATACAATACCATACCATACATACATACATACATACATTAATACATACATACATACATACATACATACATACATACATACATACATACATACATACATACATACATACATACATACATACATACATACATACATACATACATACATACATACATACATACATACATACATACATACATACATACATACATACATACATACATACATACATACATACATACATACATACATACATACATACATACATACATACATACATACATACATACATACATACATACATACATACATACATACATACATACATACATACATACATACATACATACATACATACATACATACATACATACATACATACATACATACATACATACATACATACATACATACATACATACATTACATACATACATTACATACATACATACATACATACATACATACATACATACATACATACATACATACATACATACATACATACATACATACATTACATACATACATACACATTACATACATACATACATACATACATACATACATACATACATACATACATACATACATACATACATACATACATACATACATACATACATACATACATACATACATACATACATACATACATACATACATACATTACATACATTACATACATTACATACATACATACATACATACATACATACATACATACATACATACATACATACATACATACATACATACATACATACATACATACATACATACATACATACATACATACATACATACATACATACATACATACATACATACATACATACATACATACATACATACATACATACATACATACATACATACATACATACATACATACATACATACATACATACATACATACATACATACATACATACATACATACATACATACATACATACATACATACATACATACATACATACATACATACATACATACATACATACATACATACATACATACATACATACATACATACATACATACATACATACATACATACATACATACATACATACATACATACATACATACATACATACATACATACATACATACATACATTACATACATACATACATACATACATACATACATACATACATACATACATACATACATACATACATACATACATACATACATACATACATACATTACATACATTACATACATACATACATACATACATACATACATACATACATACATACATACATACATACATACATACATACATACATACATACATACATACATACATACATACATACATACATACATACATACATACATACATACATACATACATACATACATACATACATACATACATACATACATACATACATACATACATACATACATACATACATACATACATACATACATACATACATACATACATACATACATACATACATACATACATACATACATACATACATACATACATACATACATACATACATACATACATACATACATACATACATACATACATACATACATACATACATTACATACATTACATACATACATACATACATACATACATACATACATACATACATACATACATACATACATACATACATACATACATACATACATACATACATACATACATACATACATACATACATACATACATACATACATACATACATACATACATACATACATACATACATTACATACATACATACATACATACATACATACATACATTACATACATACATACATACATACATACATACATACATACATACATTACATACATACATACATTACATACATTACATTACATTACATACATACATTACATACATTACATACATACATACATACATACATACATACATACATACATACATACATACATACATACATACATACATACATTACATACATACATACATACATACATACATACATACATACATACATACATACATACATACATACATACATACATACATACATACATACATACATACATACATACATACATACATACATACATACATACATACATACATACATACATACATACATACATACATACATACATACATACATACATACATACATACATACATACATACATACATACATACATACATACATACATACATACATACATACATACATACATACATACATACATACATACATACATACATACATACATACATTACATACATACATACATACATACATACATACATACATACATACATACATACATACATACATACATACATACATACATACATACATACATACATACATACATACATACATACATACATACATACATACATACATACATACATACATACATACATACATACATACATACATACATACATACATACATACATACATACATACATACATACATACATACATACATACATACATACATACATACATACATACATACATACATACATACATACATACATACATACATACATACATACATACATACATACATACATACATACATACATACATACATACATACATACATACATACATACATACATACATACATACATACATACATACATACATACATACATACATACATACATACATACATACATACATACATACATACATTACATACATACATACATACATACATACATACATACATACATACATACATACATACATACATACATACATACATACATACATACATACATACATACATACATACATACATACATACATACATACATACATACATACATACATACATACATACATACATACATACATACATACATACATACATACATACATACATACATACATACATACATACATACATACATACATACATACATACATACATACATACATACATACATACATACATACATACATACATACATACATACATACATACATACATACATACATACATACATACATTACATACATACATACATACATACATACATACATACATACATACATACATACATACATACATACATACATTACATACATACATACATACATACATACATACATACATACATACATACATACATACATACATACATACATACATACATACATACATACATACATACATACATACATACATACATACATACATACATACATACATACATACATACATACATACATACATACATACATACATACATACATACATACATACATTACATACATACATACATACATACATACATACATACATACATACATACATACATACATACATACATACATACATACATACATACATACGTACATACATACATACATACATACATACATACATACATACATACATACATACATACATACATACATACATACATACATACATACATACATACATACATACATACATACATACATACATACATACATACATACATACATACATACATACATACATACATACATACATACATACATACATACATACATACATACATACATACATACATACATACATACATACATACATACATACATACATACATACATACATACATACATACATTACATACATACATACATACATACATACATACATACATACATACATACATACATACATACATACATACATACATACATACATACATACATACATACATACATACATACATACATACATACATACATACATACATACATACATACATACATACATACATACATACATACATACATACATACATACATACATACATACATACATACATACATACATACATACATACATACATACATACATACATTACATACATACATACATACATACATACATACATTACATTACATTACATTACATTACATTACATACATTACATACATACATACATACATACATACATACATACATACATACATACATACATACATACATACATACATACATACATACATACATACATACATACATACATACATACATACATACATACATTACATACATACATACATACATACATACATACATACATACATACATACATACATACATACATACATACATACATACATACATACATACATACATACATACATACATACATACATACATACATACATTACATACATTACATTACATTACATTACATACATACATACATACATACATTACATACATTACATACATACATACATTACATTACATTACATACATTACATTACATACATTACATTACATTACATTACATTACATTACATTACATTACATTACATTACATTACATTACATTACATTACATTACATTACATTACATTACATTACATTACATTACATTACATTACATTACATTACATTACATTACATACATACATACATACATACATACATACATACATTGCATACATACATACATACATACCTACCTACCTACATACATACATACATACCTACCTACCTACCTACCTACCTACATACATACATACATACATACATATATAGGTATGCATGCATGCATGCATGCATGTACGTATGTATGAATGGTAGGATGGTAGGATGGTAGGAAGCAAGGTATGTATGTATGCATGTGCGTGCTCACAAACTTCTCTATCTGCCTGCCTGCCTGCCTGCCTGCCTGCCCTCCTGCCTATCTACCTATCTATCTGTCTATCTGCCTACCTACCTATCAATCAATCTACCCTCTGCAAATATCAAAAAGCCGAAGAAACACACGCGGCATTCAAGTCACAGGCATTCAAGTCACAGTAGTGTCCGAAATGTGTCACTGGACAGTCATTTGAGATTTGCAACTGAAATGTGGATGTATGTTTGTTTGAGGGGAATTACTGTAGTACCCTTGTGGGGTTGCCTTTCCATGGCATCGCTTGCAGGCCTCTTGCTCCATGGCCCCCAGCAGCCACAAAGCCCAAGGCCAACAGCTGGCCTCACGAGATCCATAGATCCATGGCCACGAAAGGGGGGCCGTATGGTCAAGGCTGGAAACAGAACCAGTGCAAATGGGTGCCAGTCAGGGTTGGCCCCTCTCCCAAATAGTCGAGTTGCTATATAGATTTTGCTGGGCCCTGTCTCTGCACCACTCTAGCAAAATCTGGAAACCAAGCGCACAGATATAGTCCCTTGCGGGTTTCTGAGACAAACGCCATGTGGAACATCAACTTGGGCCATGCTGCCTATGAGAATCTAACAAATGAGGGTGTTTGAATTTGGCAGGGAAAACAACGTCCAGCTAGAGACCCTGTGCCAGTGTGCCCGTGTTCTGTTCATGTGGCCGTACGCTGGAGCTTGGCCGTCGCCTCGCGCAAAATGTGCCTATCTTCACTGGAGATGTTCCTTTGCTTGGCTCCCTCAAGTCATGCAACGGTCAACGCAGGTTTGCCACCCTTTCTCTGACCTATGGGGAGATCACAACCTGCCTCTGACGCCCCGCTCAGAGTCAATTTGGACTGGCCTTCTCGCAGGCACTGATTGCCGCACCGTAGCTCACAGCGTCCGGCAGCAGTGCTGACTGGCATGTGGCCCATTCATGTCTTGTTCCCCCTCTCTCTCTCTTGGAAACAGGCGAGGGCGAAACCCGCAATCCGAAGTTGCACCTGTAACGATGCTTTTAGGTCCGCGTTTTCAGTTAAAAGGTTCAAAGTGGTTAACGGTCTAAAGCTGTTGTTCCATGATTATTGCCGAAACTGTTCTGAGGGTCTCTTCATGCAAGCCCTCCGACTGCATGTGGCTCGCAAACCTGGGTTGCAGATAGCAAGATGACTTCTGGGTAACAAATGTTGAGCCAATCCCATTCCAAGCTTGTGTAGGAGGAAACGACGCCACAAAACACGTGGGCAGCGAGGCTAAAACATGCGAGCCGGCTGCAGCTGTCTTTGCGCCAAAGACCATCAAACAAACAACACCACTGTTCAAGCCTCGCGCAACTTAGCTTTTTTTAATGTCTAAGCCCATCTTGACATTGTGCTGCATGTGAGCGCTGGCCAAGCGGTGGTCTATCTGAGCTTCATTACTGTCAAGCATCTTGGCCGCAAACTGCCACATCACGTAAAATGCATAAGGTGTGACTAGCCGAAGCTCCACGAAATGCCAAGTCTCGGCAGGATGTTCACCAGCCGAGCTCTCTCAGGGCACAAGAAAAAACACACAAACAGCTTTTCACCCAAGCGAAGCGTTGAAGTCCACAAGCCAGGCATTTCGTTGAGGAACCTCCTCAACTGGCCCCTGGCGTGTTGGCCGTGCCTTCGTCATGCTCTGCAGCACTGCCAGCGCACTGGGCCACTCGGCCGATGCCTCAGCCCGTGCCGCAAGTCGCTGGATGATGTTTCGTGAGCATGGGTAGACTGGCAGGGAACGTGGGGAATGGGATGCTGGGCATGTGGCGAGTGCAGGATTTCCTCCACGCAAAAGCTCCTAACCAAAAGAACCTAAATCGCCAAGGAACAAGGGCCCCTCAACTCCAATAACGACAACAAGAGGAATCTGAAGGCGCAGTCGGATGGCAAGGTTTGGCATTGTTTTCTAAGCTTTGCAGGCCGTTGCTGGAAATCCTTTAGCTTCACAGGGAGCAAAATGTCTTTCAGGGCGTATGTGTTGCATTCGAAAAGCTAGTCTACCAAAAAAACACTTAGTCGATCGAGCTATAAATTGTGTCTGCTGCAAGCTAATTTCATTCTACAGCAAGTTGATGTTGACCTCCTACTCCAAGGTAATTGTGGTTTACAGGAAAGGCATCCTAGTTTATAAGAGCCTATTTTTAGTGGGCAGGAAGCAAACTATATTAACCCTATTCCATGGTCAGCTACTTGCTTTGAGCTTGTGGATAAACAAATTTGGGAATGACTTGGAGAAGTCGGTGGGGATGTCTTTGGTGTCTTCTTCTGAGGTTTGTGATTTAGGATGTCTTTGGGATCTCCTCCGGAAAGCCATTAGTGATGATTCGGGGGTGTTTGGGTGTCTTGGGTGGTTTGTCCTTGGGATATCTTTAGGGCTGCCTTTGGAGGATGCCGTTGGGGTGGGTAGTTTGTGGGTGTCTTTGCGTGTTGCTTCGTGTGTCTTGAGATACATGTCGGGCCATTGCGTCGTTGTTGTTTTTTTGCGGGAATGTCTTTGGAGGGGTCATCAGGCAGCAGTGAGTGCCATGCATGACATGACTTCGGAGGCTGGAGGCCTGTCATCTTCCAGGCATCCGAAGGCCCATAAATACGTGCGACTGCCCTTGCAAAACAGTCCACGTTACGTTGGCACACACGCACACAACATGTACCTTGGAATGTTCCTTGGATGAACGCAGTGAATCATATCATATTTATATATATATATATATGTGTATGTATATATATATATGGATGCAACCCCCCAGATACAACCAAAGGAGGGTTGACAATCACAAGAAAAGGAGCGCATGTCACATCTGAAAAGCGGTGCTTAAGTACTCTCGCTTTCCCTTTTGCAAATGACCCCAGCTTCCCGATTGCCAGCAGAATCTCGCCGTGCCGCACTGATGGCACCTCGGCAACAAAGAAGGGAAGGCCCGAATCGGCAAACCCTCTGACAGGGGGGTTAAAAATATGTGTCCCAAGGGGACAGGCGACAGTATTTCGCCTCTGTGCTGGCCTTTCTTGGGCTTGAACTTCTCTCATGGCATCCTTCTCCAGTCGCTGCGCACATATCGCCGGCAGTCCCAAATAGAAACTGGAACGACCCCTTGGAAAAGGCGAAATCCAAAGATGTGCAACATAGGCAACAAAGAGGATGACCTCCGCCTCTCAGCAACATAAGAAACCCTGGTTCAATTGAAGGCAACGGCTTGCTTCCTGCCGCAAACAAGGGCAGCTTGTTGCGGCAGCTGCAGGACACGTCTACTGCTGACAACATTCGCCCAAGATCTGAAAAGAGAAACAAATCGCCCTCTCAACCGAAACAAACCTCAATCCATGCGACAACTCCGAGACGATCCAATATCAATGGCAGCAGCGGCGCTGTTGAAGCTGATGGTATCGCAGAAGCGTCTGGCTTTCATGTCGCCGAGCAGTGACAGCGCGGAAGGCCACTCACCTGAAACCGATCCCACTAGGAGTCTTTGTGTATCTCTGAATGCGCGGAAAACATCTGCGACAGGGAGTTCTGGCCATCCTGCTAATAGGAATGAAAGCCAATGTACCCGTGGCACCTGCTTTCTCGAAGGCGCTGATGGCAGCATTGTGGCCTAGGATGTGCCAAGCCGTAAGTAGTAACCAATGGACCATCGCGTTTGGCAAGACCAGCAAATGTCGGAAAGTGTTCTCTCGTCCTTACAAAAAGTAGGTCATACTGAGCTGGCAAATCGCGGCAGCACAAAACCGTGGCCTCTGGCGAGCCAAACAAGTTACCAATCCTGCCAGCTGTAGCAACAGGAGGGGTAGGTAGGACTCATGAGTGAAAAGGATTTCAAACGGAGTGCTGCCTCACAACCCAACTGTCCCAAAGACTGTTTTAGGAAGAAAACCGAGAGGAGTAGGCCAGGTTTGCCCCACACCACTGCTTCAAACGATACAGCCTCTGAAACGAAAGCATTGGGCTCAAGATGAGGAAGGCAAGTGTTCAAACTTTTGCACACCAAGAGACGAAGGCAGGTCACAACTAAAGGGCATGAGTTTGCTTTGCCCCCCAAGTAAAGCATAGCTTAAACATCAACCCTGGAACGCTTCGGACTAGTGCAAAAGGTCATTCAGGCCAAGCGCACTTCAACCGCAGACATGTGATTGAATTGTGGGTGCTCCAACAGAATCGCCTCTTCGCAACAAGGAGCTGGGCGCGCCCGCTTCCAGCATCTGCTGGGACCTAGTCGCATCGAAATGAAAGTTGCCCACGAGGTTCTGCAAACATTCGTTGTCCAAGGGAATCCAAGCCGGCAACTCAAAGAGCTGAACTTCTGCTCCCAGTGTTTGAAGCTTGCCGAATCTCCCAGTGTTTGACTTGCCCTTCTGGAAACGGATCGAGTCTCCACCCAACCGCAAAGATTGGTTTGAACCCAAGCAAAGTGCAGGGGTGGAAGCAGCAAGGCCGCAAGCTGCAAGACTTCATGCTATCTGTTCCGGCTGGGGAGCAAGAGAGTTCCTTGCACTTGGAATGTGCTTGGCCTATGCGGTGCTAAAATTGCGCAGTGGAGCCTTTTCTTTTCTGTCCGGAAAAAGATTGTCAATTTGGACAACCCTCGTCTCACTTATCAACCTTCCTGGTTTGGTATTAGTAGTACTGGCTAGAAACAGTGTGTACGATGGTCTTGGATCGTTGATCTCTTGGAACACAACCGACAAAGGGTGAACAATCAAATAAGAAACCACCCAAGATTCCAACTTTGTTTCAGAGCCGTATCAAATAAGAAAACACCCACTTCAAAGATCAGAGGTCACTGGATGTCCCCAAATCAAAGAATTTGGTGTTTGTTTGAAAAAGTAAAAATAAAATAAACAATCTAACAAAAACAATCTTTTTGCAAACCCCCACCAAACCCACCCACCCCCCCCAAAAAAAAAAGAGGAAGCTTTGCCAGAGTGAGGCCAGGCGGCATCTCCCGCAGCACGAGGCTCGCACAGCGCCAGTCACCTACGCAGGCGCTGAAGGTCACGGCGTCCGGCCGCAAGTCCGCAGCCCTCAGCTCCAACCTGGGACTCGCGGAGGAGCATCTCTGAAACATGTGTATACCTGTGTATAATATATATATATATATATATATATACATGTGTATATATGTGTATGTAAAATATGTGTATAATTGCAGAGAGAGAGAGAGAGGAAGAGGAAGAGGGAAAAAAAACATGGATGTATGTGACCCAGTGGTTTACAACAAGTAGAGGGATGGTTTCCTAGCGTAGGTACCATTGCTGTCTCGCAACTTGAGAGGTGAAGCCCGATGCATGGCACCGAGTCGAGCCAGGCGGCAGCAAGTGGAGCGGGAGGTCGCCCACTCTGCGGCAGCTGCTGATGGCGCTGTTGAAGCTCACAAGGTCCTTAGCAAACGAATCGCTCTATACCTCCTCGAATCTGGAGCACCAAACTGAGAAAAAGAGATATTCAGGGAGTTCTTCATGTGCCACATCCGTGCCCCTGGAAGCCCTCCCAACCAACTTCCGTACATTTCATCCGGAGCGGCTGGCTGTGGCATTCCTTGAAGCAGCTGCAGGGCATGCGGCCAAGCTTGCGCCTGGCACGGGCACCTGCCTCAATTTGTTGGGATGCGGCCGAGCCACCCTGCAAACACCCCCCCTTGCTGCGATCCATATCAGCCACTTTACGGCGAAGCCCTGCGGATGCTCTCTGATGTCTAAATGCCAAAATGACCGCGAAAGGATAGGCATGCGGCCCTCATCAACTTTACACGAAAGGCTTCTGACCTACATCGTACAATCAACAGACACCACGGAGTAAAGTACTTTCTTGAACCAGCTGCCTGCCCACTTCAGAACATACCAGATTTGGGCTACGCTCTCAACATCATTCTCAGGTGTTTGCCCGTTGGTAACTACATGCCTTGAAAGGAGACGCGTTCTGACAAAACAAAGACAACGAGTGCCATCTGGCCCACTATCAGCGAAAAGCTGTAAAGGGCCCACTGTATGCAGTGTTCAATACAGCACAAACAAGCGAATCTGAAAAGCCACTCAAAAAAAGGCGTCCACCACTAAGACTTCCAATGTGAAAAGGGTACGGAGAGCAACTACTGCAGCTCTAGCTGGTCAACATGTTGTTTTTCCTTCGGCGCACAAGGTGACACACTCCCGTCTCCCGTCTATTTGAGGCTTGCAAGTGTGAGAAGCACAGATCGTAGCTTGTAAAGATTGCGAGCAAGTCAACAGAAGTGAAACAGCCCGGCATCCTGCCCTTTGGGCGGCATGAAAATGGCCCGGTGCCAACGCCTAGGATTCCGCACACGTGTGATTTGAGCTTCCACACACGTGACGCAGCGAACGCCACAATGGTCCGGCGCCAAAGGAGGCCAAAAATACCAGACATTGAAAGACAACCAGGAGCGACAAGGGCAGCACGCCAGGGTTGGGCTGCAGTGTCAAGATTATTGGGTGCCCAAGAAGCAGCAACAACCACGCTGCCAGCCCAATGAGGAAGGTCTGCAGTAGATCCAAAATACCAGCATTGCGGGGCTCTGCAAACTGTTCTGCCAACTGAATCATCAGTTTGAAGCAGGCCAACTGGTAGACCGTCGTTCCAACAGCCCGTCCTACAGCAGCCAAAATGAACCTCAAGGGTGCTCCGCCCTTCACAATTGCAAGACAAAACTCAACCTTAACGCTCAACGCGCAAATTACAAAGGACATCACGTAGGCCGTTGGCACAGTTGAAGCAGTGTTTTGAAGCAGCTCAGTCCGCAGGGGGCCTCTCACATAGTTGGCAAAGGCTTCAGCGCTCCCGTACCACTCATCAATGGCAGAATTGATAAATCTCCGGTCGAAGTCAGATTGGCACTCTGCCCGGTCCAGGGTGAAACTTTCGAGGTCAAGAATCAATTGGCGCTTCGCCCTGATCTGCTTGCGGAGGACGTGGATGATGCCCGAAAGGGGCAAGCAAAGAAAGAGAAGAGCCACATTCAAGTGGACCGCCCGATTCCCCTGGCTTATGGCGCCCGCTCCCACCCAAGAGACCGTCATGGAAACAAGGATCCCCACAAGGAGCGTCAGCACAACGAATTCCACAAAAATCGGTGCCATTGTGATCTTCCCGCGGGGATTTGCAAACCTGTATGCGGCCAATTCAAACATACACCAGAGTCTCGAAACATATGGCGGACTCCACAAAAGTCGCAGCTCCTTGGACCTTTGCAAACAGCCCCCGATGCCATAAATGCCTCTTTCCCACAACTTGGAATCTGTTTGGTGAATGCTGAACATGTCCACGAAACAAATACTGTGCTTTCCAAGCTTGGGGCAGTATGGTGCCAGCACAAGCGCTGCACCTGCCACGGGCAAAGTGAGGGCAACAACCCAACAACCCATCGGGGAAGTTTGCTGGTAGTCGAGAATGGTCGCTTGGTAGATAAATGGCATAGGCAGAAAGTCAGTTAAGCACAAGATGCCCAGCACTGCGGCGGCAAAAAACCAACTTGTCACCATCACGGGCCAGCCATTGTGAAAGAGCAAGGCCACATACTTCCTGGTGCCTGAGGTCAGCCATGTGTGAGAGAAGAAGATGTCGAAGTGCTGAGTCGGGCTCGACTCCTCATAGAGCGCCTCCTTCCGTTCATGGCTCATCTTGTTGGGACAACTCCAGCGCCCGCCCCGGCCAATCCGCAATGTGTGGTGGAGAGGAATGCCTCGAAGCACCTGCTCGTCCACATCCAAATGCGCCATCAACTCTAGACGGCTGAACTTGCACTCCACGTTCAGGGTGTGGGGGCTCTCAGGGCTCGACAAGGATGTGCTGTGAAAAGACGTCACGGGCCCAAATACCTCGGTTGCCGCCTCAGGGGCTGCTGCCTTCGACGCTTGGATCGTCTCGGCCACCTGGCCATTATCTTGGCGGCAACCGGGGCAACCGTGGCTTGATCCCATGGCGCGCTTGTCCACTTGCAGAAATTAGTTTGAGCCGAACACTTTCAGCTGGTCAGCGCCAGACACACCCACATGAATTCAAGAACGAGAAGACCCAACCTCCGTACCCCAAATCCTTTCACGTGCCCCTCACCTCCCATTTCCAGCCCTCTCAGCCCTTGGCTGCCTGCGCACAGGCAGCAAGGACCAAGTTGAAACTGACGATGTCAGGAGAAGCCTGGCTGTATCAGGCTACAATGCCAAAACAAAAACGAGAGCTCCCTCAGGCATCCAGTGGTTGTGTTCCATTCTGCTGGTATCCATGCTGAATTGACTTGCCTGCCCCCAGCTGTCAGCACTGTGCTTGAGTGAAGGTACATCCTCGACCACCGATGGCTGTTTGTGCAAGCCCTCCTTTAGCGAACACGCCTACTGTTATCACCAAGACCTTGCCTCCAGCATGCGCAAGCCTCGCTGCCATTGCGCCGCAGAGCTCAAGGATCTCAGCAGCTGGCGGAAGCCTCGATCGTTGAAAAGCGCCCTCGCTCCTAGCGAAACGGTTCCCTCTCAAGCAAAAACTTGCGCGGGAAGGCGGTGTTTACGTTCCCGACTTGAGACGGCAAGCAGCTGATGTTGTTTGGCGCCAGCTTGGTGCGAGGCATCTCCACCAGCAGCTGCAGAGTCACCTTGCCGCGGACACTCTCGAACTCCAAACTCCCGTCGGGTGGAGACTGTTGTGCACATGCAGATGCCAAGGAGGCTGTCTGCCCTCGGATCTCTCACACCCTAAGCTGTGATGCTGTCTCGAAATAAAGCTCTTTGCTGGACTTGTCTGAAGGACTGAATCGGTGTATGTCGCGATGTTGTTTGCAAAATATCTGAGATATGGGTAATGATTTGTCATGTTAGCTCTGTCAACGACCCGTGGCGTCCGTTGTTGTTCATTGGCCAGTTAGTTCAACAGGGCGCCAGTGGATGGTGGCTGAACACTGCAGTCCGCGATGCGTTGAACACTACATTGAACACTACGTTGAACACGTTGAACACTGCAAAAATTCGTGTGAACAAACAGCATGTTCGACGAATCAGCTAAATCTTGAAAGGAATAGAAACTCGTTCAATTTACTTTAACTCAAAGAGACGCAAAGCCGAGAACGCTCTTTTGGCAGTGCTCAATGTGGTGATCAAGTGTAGCGTTCCATGAGTGTTCAACGCAATGTTCAATGCTGTGCCCAATGTAGTGTCCAATGAGTGCGCATTGTAGCGTTCAATGTGGCGCCTACTGCCACGCTCAGCACAACGGGACGGACGAAATCCTGCACCGCCTCTCCCAACTCCATTTGCCACTGAACAGGTGCGAACCCCGCTCCCCCTTTTCAATGTTGTCGGCATTCACAAAAGGTGGTGCAGAATTTCGGTCGTTCCAACATGTTTGAAAGCAAGGGCCCTTAAACGTCCAATGTTAAATGGGGAGCGTGAGGGCTTTTGCAAACCATGGCAAAAGCGGTGCAGGATTTCGTCCGTCAACAGTACCGAGCCGCCCGGATTTTTAAAATTGTTCACCCTCTTTCTTGCTATACTCTCTCTCTCTCTCCCCTTCTCGACTCAACAGAGCTTTCAGCAATAGCAAGCTCTTACCAATTTGTTTGAACAAGGGGCCATAAAGGTTTAGGTGCCTATCGCTGGCCTGGGAGTTACGTCACTTGGCTCCAAATGGGGGGGGGGATTTGGCTCGCCTGCCATTCGCACACTCCCATGAGGCTGTTGAACGTCACCACGGTGGCCTCGATGGACTCCTGAAAGCGCTGGACAATCCTGCTGAGGTCGGCTGGCTCCGCAACAAGCTGGCATCTTCGGGATGAGCACCAATGTGTGCCAGATAGGAACGAGATTGTCTGTTGTCTGCCCAGAAGCAGATCTGTGGGCCCTTACCCTCCTTCAGTTGGCCTTCCCTGCAATCTAGGACTTGCAACAAATCCACAGAGTGCAGCAGTCATCCAAAGGCTGGCATTCCAGTCCCATTGGCTTGGCAGCCTCTCAACCAAAACAAACACGAGTCTAAGCACCGAACCAAGCGCCTCCATCATGTGGCGCGCCATGCGAAGGGCTTGGGACCACTTCAGCGCCCCCAGCGCGCTGTTGAAGCCCACCGCGTCCCTCTGCAGGCGCCGCTCAGGCAACGACCTGCGAAGGAAAAGACCAAGGGCTAGCGTCAAATTGGAGCACTTTGTGCGCTTTGTCACAATTAGGTAGCCGGCATCGCACTGAATGCGTAGCACCCGATTGACCAAACATGAAGAAAAAAGGGTCCTGGGCAAAGCAGGAAGCTTCCTGCAGCAGTTGGTGCGGCAGTCTGACTACGTCTGCGCCTCAACACATCCAAAGCCTGCTGCCACATGGCAGCTTTCTGGCAGGCGCTGACGGCAGCGTTGAGGCAGATTTGGTCAGGCGACAGCCTCGGCGTTCAGATGAACTTCCTACATCCAAGATGTCTGGCTCGCCGCAAGCAAGGCGAAGCTACATCCCAGGGCGAGGGAGTTTTCTTTCCATCTCCCAAACCAGACGATGAAGGAGCCGGACATCCCTTCATTGCACGCAGCCAAGGATCCTGAAGTCGTCCATCCACGTCCTGAATTGACTCAAACTAGGCAGCTTGTGGGTCATTACACAAAAAGTACACGCAATGATTCATATACCCTCAAGAATATGTCTCTGACAGTTGAATCCCACGTTCTCCATCCCATAGAATACGCACCACCCTTCGGGGAAACACACCACTAGATGGCTTACGCTTCCCTGATGAACGACCATGAGATCTGAGCGCAGCTCTCTTGGCAAGTTGCTTTTTTGGCCAAGCGACAGAGCATGGATCGCCAACTCCCACCGGCGGCCTGCCGACTCTCGCAGCTTGCAACAAGTTGACAGGGAACATTCACTGAAGGGCCCCGATCCTGCGCCAGCAACACGAAAGCACTATCCCAAACGCAAGCCTCATATCCCGTGCCAACAAACATACTGCGTCATCTTCATTGAGCTCCTCTTCTAGTAAGCTGGTCAGCGAGGTGAGGCAACTAAAGGCTGTTCCGCAGGCCGTCCCTGCGACGCAGTTCAGAAGCACCCAAATGCTATATGGTGTGGCTTTGAATGGGCGGGATTCCCGAAAATGGTGGTATTCCTGTTGATTTACATAAGCATCCAAGTAACAAAGGTGCCCAAAAAAACAAGACAGAGCCCACAAACCCGAATGCACATCACTTTGCGCAAGCCCAAGAAAAGAATTAGAGAGAACATTTTTCAGTATAAGCCAATGGGGCTCGCAATCAAGCCTACTGCGCAAACTATGTGTTTCAGCTTGTAAAACTGTACTTTGCGTGCTCCACTTATTGCTACAAAGCTACGACTTTCAATCTGAAGCTGGACACCTGCGCTTCACGCGCTAGACTTGTACTACGATTTTCCAGCCGCAGCTGGTACTTCGCGCACTAGACTTGCGCTGCACAGCTGCGATTGTCCAGCTAGAGCTGAAAACCTGTACCTTGCGTACTACACTTGTACTACGAAGTTGCGATTTTCAAGGTGGAGCTCAAAACCTGTACTTCGCGTACTATACTTGCACTTCAAAGTTACGATCTTCCAGCCAGAGCTGCAAACTTGTACTTCACGTACTATACTTGCACTACAAAGTTGTGACTTTCCAGCCAGTGCTGGAAACCTGCACACTTCGCGCACTAGACTTGCACTTCAAACTTGCGATTCTCCAGCTAGAGCTGGTACTACAAAGTTGCGATTCTCCAGCTAGAGCTGGAAACCTGTACTTTGACAGCTGGAGCTGGGGACCTGTACTTCGGGGACTAGACTTGTACTACAAAGTCGCGATTTTCCAGCTAGAGCTAGAACCCTGTACTTCGCGTACTAGACTTGTACTACAAAATCGCAATTTTCCAGCTAAAGCTAGAAACCTGTACTTCGCATACTAGACTTGTACAACAAAGTCGCGATTTTCCAGCTGGAGCTGGAAACCGGTACTTCGTGCTAGACTTGCACTTCAAAGTTGTTATTTTCCAGAAACCTGTACTTCGTGCACTAGACTTGCGCTACAAAGTTGCGATGTTCCAGCGCGTCTGAGCACAACTTCTGATTCACACTTCTGAGCAACACTTTTGAGCGACACCTGATCAACACTTCTGAACCACACTTTTTCTGATCGACACTTCTGAGCAACGCTTCTGAGCGACACTTTTTTCTAATCGACTTTTCTGAGCAACACTTGTGATCGACACTTCTGAGCAACACTGTTGATCCGCACTTCTGATTGTCACTTCTGATCAACAGTTTGTTGAGCAACACTGCTGAACCACACTTCTGATTGACACTGATGAGCAACACTTCTGATCCACACATTTTGATCGACAGTTCTGAGCAACACTTGTGACCAACACTTCTGATCCACACTGCTCATCAACACTTCTGAACGACACTTCTGAGCAACTGCTGAATTGACACTTCTGAGCCACACTTCTGAGCAACACTGCTGACCGACACTTCTGATCGACACTTTTGAGGAACCCTTCTCATCAACACTTCTGAGCAACACTTCCGACCCACACTTCTCATTGACACTTCTGAGCGACACTTTTGAGCGACACCTGATCAACACTTCTGAACCACACTTTTTCTGATCGACACTTCTGGGCAACACTTCTGAGCGACACTTTTTCTGGTCGACTTTTCTGAGCAACACTTCTGATTGACTTCTGAGCAACACTTCTGAGCGACACTTTTTCTGATCGACTTTTCTGCGACACCTGACCAACACTTCTGAACCACACTATTTCTGATCGACACTTCTGAGCAACACTTCTGAGCGATACTTTTTCTGATCGACTTTTCTGAGCAACACTTCTGATCGACACTTCTGAGCAACACTGTTGACCCGCACTTCTGATTGTCACTTCTGGTTAACAGTTTGTTGAGCAACACTGCTGAACCACACCTCTGATTGACACTGATGAGCAACACTTCTGATCCACACTTTTTGATCGACAGTTCTGAGCAACACTTGTGACCAACACTTCTGATCCACACTGCTCATCGACACTTCTGAACGACACTTCTGAGCAACTGCCGAATTGACACTTCTGAGCGACACTTCTGACCAACACTTCTGATCGACACTTCTGATCGACACTTTTGAGGAACCCTTCTCATCAACACTTCTGAGCAACACTTCCGACCCACACTTCTCATTCACACTTCTGAGCGACACTTTTGAGCGACACCTGATCAACACTTCTGAACCACACTTTTTCTGATCGACACTTCTGAGCAACACTTCTGAGCGACACTTCTGAACGACACTTCTGATTGACACTTCTGAGCGACACTTTTGAGCGACACCTGATCAAAACTTCTAAACCACACTTTTTCTGATCGACACTTCTGAGCAACACTTCTGATCGACACTTCTGAGCGACACTTTTGAGCGACACCTGACCAACACTTCTGAACCACACTATTTCTGATTGACACTTCTGAGCAACACTTCTGAGCGATACTTTTTCTCATCGACTTTTCTGAGCAACACTTCTGATCGACACTTCTGAGCAACACTTTTGATCCGCACTTCTGATTCACACTTCTGATCGACATTTTCAGCAACACTGCTGAACCACACTTCTGATTGACACTGATGAGCAACACTTCTGATCCACACTTCTCATCGACAATTTTGAGCAACACTTCTGACCAACACTTCTGATCCATACTGCTCATCGACACTTCTGAACGACACTTCTGAGCAACTGCCGAATTGACACTTCTGAGCGACACTTCTGACCAACACTTCTGATCGACACTTCTGATCGACACTTTTGAGGAACCCTTCTCATCAACACTTCTGAGCAACACTTCCGACCCACACTTCTCATTCACACTTCTGAGCGACACTTTTGAGCGACACCTGATCAACACTTCTGAACCACACTTTTTCTGATCGACACTTCTGAGCAACACTTCTGAGCGACACTTCTGAACGACACTTCTGATTGACACTTCTGAGCGACACTTTTGAGCGACACCTGATCAAAACTTCTAAACCACACTTTTTCTGATCGACACCTCTGAGCAACACTTCTGATCGACACTTCTGAGCGACACTTTTGAGCGACACCTGACCAACACTTCTGAACCACACTATTTCTGATTGACACTTCTGAGCAACACTTCTGAGCGATACTTTTTCTGATCGACTTTTCTGAGCAACACTTCTGATCGACACTTCTGAGCAACACTTTTGATCCGCACTTCTGATTCACACTTCTGATCGACATTTTCAGCAACACTGCTGAACCACACTTCTGATTGACACTGATGAGCAACACTTCTGATCCACACTTCTCATCGACAATTTTGAGCAACACTTCTGACCAACACTTCTGATCCATACTGCTCATCGACACTTCTGAACGACACTTCTGAGCAACACTGCTGAATTGACACTTCTGACCAACACTTCTGATCCACACTTCTGAGCGACACTTCTGAGCAACACTTCTGATCGACACTTTTGATCGACTCTTTTGAGGAACCCTTCTCATCACCACTTCTGAGCAGCACTTCCGACCCACACTTCTGATCGCTTCTGAGCGACATTTCTGTCAAACACTTCCGAGCAACACTTCTGAGCAACACTTGCAACCGACACTTCCGAGCAACACCTTTGAGCAAGACTTCTGATCTACACTTCGGAGCTACACTTCTGGGCGACACTTCTGACCAACACTTCGAGCAACACTTTTGATCGACACTTCTGAGCAACACTTTTGATCCGCACTTCTGATTGACAATTCTGATCGACAGCACTTCTGATCGACACTTCTGATCGAGCAACACTTCTGATCGACACTTCCGAGCAACACTTTTGTCGACACTTCCGACCGATACTTCTGAGCGACACTTTTGATCGACACTTCTGAACGTCTCTTCTAATCCACACTCCTGAACAACACTTCTAATGGACACTTGTGATTGGCACTTCTGCATGCTCAAAATGCGCACCGCGCCACAGCGAGAGCGTTTTGACCCACACAAAGTGCGCAGAGGGTTCGCTTCGCATGCTCAAAATGCGCACCGCGCCACAGCGAGAGCGATCTCGCTGAGTCAAAGTGACGTGCCTGCCACGAAATCTACACCCAGGCACCAAAGTACTGCGCCTGCCACGAAATTTGCACGACAAGCTCCAAAGTGCCGCGCCTGCCACGAAGTTCGACCAAAACGCTCGAAACTGCTGCGCCTGTCACGCAAAGCTGCCACGAAATCCAGCTTTGACACGTTTACGACACGCATCCAAAACTAGCGCGGGACTGTGGCGCCAGAATGATTTCGACCAATTTTGACTTGTTTCAGGCCTGCCAATACGAGCCGATTGCACGACAGGGCCAACGAAAACGGCGCCGGCGCAAACACTATCACGCGCCTGCCAAGCAGGACACCTCAAAGCGACCACCCCTGGATCGCAAATCCCACTGGCACGGCAGCGAGAACACGCAGCCTTCCAAAACACTGCGCCTGCGCAGCGAAACGACACATCGAGCTTGAGAAGCTACGATTCGCGCACAGGGCCAATGAAAACAGCACTTGCCGATCCATCAAAAACACGCTTCCACGATGAATCCCACACACGCTTATTGCCTCACCACGAACGGTTGCGAACGGTTGCGAACGGTTGCGAACGGTTGCGAACGGTTGCGGTTGCGAACGGTTGCGAACGGTTGCGAACGGTTGCGAACGGTTGCGAACGGTTGCGAACTCTGGAGCAACTCCTCGCCACCCCCAGACCCCCACTTATAAACGAGAACCCTTCGCTACGCATTCGGGAAAAATGACACTGCCATATCCTGCCAAGCTTCACTTTTGCAAATTGCCGCGAGGCTTCCCTCACAGCAGGAAGCTTTGAAGATAAATCCTGCTGCCTCTTCTCGTAGTAGTCTGCCCCTGTAGACAAAACCAGCCCAAAAAAACAAAAAGGGGCACCCTTCTCGGGATCTCTGAAACTCCCAACCTTTTCCGCACAGTACGAACCTTCTTTATGCTCATTGTGAGTTCCTTTCTGCTCAAAACGTTGTTTTTTTCTGCTCATAACAAGAACCCTGGCCTTTGAAATCCAACCCCTTCAGGAGACTTGCACAAGCGCAACGCCCAAATGGCGCAAGTATGTGGAAGCAGCAGCATGACAGACATACGGCCGCGAAATCTGCCTTTCTCGCAGGCAGAAATCAAAGATCCGAAGCACACCACGTCCAGTGCCTCGGCTCTCGGGTCGACCGCCCAGAGAGTGATTCCAGAGTGGTCCAAACCGATCTGCCAGCTACCCAAAGTCACCGGACGAACACTGCTGCCATTTTGGCTCATGTTGCTGAAGTATTTTTCTACTTCTCGACGCTCTCAGCGTGTTGAATGCAAAACAAAGTCATTCCTGGAGCAAGAAACGAGCCAGGCAGGGAGGGCAAGACTTTAACCTGCGGCTCCAAACGCAAGGGGGCTGTCTCCGGTTCCCCCAAACTGCTGTCCTTTCCCCAGCGAAAAAGGTGTCCAGCTTGGATCTGGCCGAGGTGCCACTTGGCCTTTCGTCCCCTCCAACAGCGCCAAGGCTGCCTGCCATTCCCCGGCTGCCTCGCAAGCACCTGAGGCGTGCGCGTGAACGGCAGATGGGCCATCCATTTCGATCACCCCATAGGGTGAAGCAAGAATCTTCTGGGCAGCACTTCATATAGGTTTACCCTGAAAGACATCCTAGACAAGCGCCTGGATGGCATTTTGTGCGGTTGTAGGCCTCAAAGTCCGGATAATCCAGAAAACTCGAAAGTCCCATCCTTCAGCCTCCGCTTTCGAAAATGTCAAAAGCCCTCCTGCTCGGCCAAAGGATGCATACCATCGGTCCTGTTTGTGCTCAGCAATCCAATGAGAGTCCTCGCTTGCAATACCCCCATCTCATCGCCTTCGATGCCAAAGGGTTTCTCCTAAAACTGTGGGTGAGCGGGGCCTTGGATCGTTCGCAAGGTCAACCCCAAGCGTTCCATTTTCTCCGTCAGCGAGGCGCTCATGGCAGCGCTACAGCTCTTCACATCTGCCAGCTGCGAGAACTGATACAGCAGCCTTGGCGGGGGAAGGGGCTGCCCTTGGGCGCGCCTCATTGGGAGCTTACGAGATTGTTGCTAGGCTTCCTGAAAACTGGTTGACAGATCAAACATATCCCTTTAGAAGCCCGAGAAGAGATTGGCTGCCCTATCTTCTACGCGGCGAGCTTCCAAAGTGTCAATCTTACGCCCGAACATGTACTTTCTGCATGCCCTCAAACCCTGCAAAGCTCCTTGCTGTTGTTTCTTACCGCACTGAAGACGGACCAAGCTTGAGGTCTCGAGAAGCCCGCCCAGTCTCTGAGCTCGTAGCGCCACCGCCTGGCTCCAGGCTCCGCGGCAGGCGGAGATGCCCAGTCCTGAGGTGGAAAAGTGAGAGGCTGAACCATAGCGTCGCGTGGTGCCTGAAAATAGGGGACCCCAGAAAACATCACGGATTTGCATTTTGGATCCTCTTTTTAGACACCCCAAGAAGGGCACCCTCAAAAACGACAGCCCCAGGCCTCTGCTCCGTGACCGATGATTCAGAATCAGCTGTGCATGGAACTACGATGCATGCGCTGCCGTTCTGTCCTCTTGTTGAACGAGTGGCAATAGAAACACGTCATTGGTCGCAATGAGAGGTTGGGTGCAACAATGGCCAGCAGTCACTACTCTCACTACTCTCATGAACTTGGAAAGGAGGCGCTGGCAGCAAATTGACATGTAGCCTCCCCTACCCTAATGACGCTTGCAGTCCCAAGTTGAGTCTCTGGTGCCCAAGGACCCTCTATGTTGCTCATCCGACCAGCCGGATCCGCCGAAAGCAGTGCCTCTCGGAAGGGATAGGAGTTCATCCCTCATGGATGGCTCTCCGTGTCCTTTTGGAATAGTTTTCTGCTGAGTAGGCGCCTGAAATCTCAACCAAACCGAAGGGACGCCAATGGCTTGACAGGAAACCAAAAGAGAAACCTTCTGCTGGCTCCCCCTAAGACCCGATTCGCCGCGGGGCGGCAGCTCAGACTCTGGAGCCTCAGCCACCGCTGCTGTGCGTTCTGCAGCAGCTGCAGCGCCTGCCTCCACTGCGCCGACGTCAAAACACCTCGCCACGCCGAGGTTTGCGCGTCGACCCGACGGTCGAGAGGCAAACTTTGCAAGGAAGCGACAGACATGCGCCGTGTCAAAATTTGGACAAGTTGCACCCCTTGTGGTGCAAAACGCGTGGTTTCACACCAAGCAGTCCCAAAACCTTCCTGGCTTGGACACAGGCAAGTTGCTTCGCCAACCTCCCCAAACAAGAACGCACGTGAGCAGCAAAGAACCCTGAGGCACAACACATCCCGTCCCCCTTTTGAGACAAGACGCTGTTGTAGTGGATGACCTTGGTTGCAATCAGAGCTCACACCTCTCCTCAATGAGATGTTTGCTATTTGCGAATCTGAGACAAAATCGTCCAGAAAATAAGAAGCGCTGCTGTCAACCTACCTATGCAGCCAACCATCCTCGAGCCCTAAGAATCAAGCGCCGCCAAATCAAATACCCAACTTACACTGCCATGGAATAGTGCGAGCCCCGGAGCCCCCGGCCGGTTGCTAGGTATCCTATCCCGGTATCCTTTTTGAATGCCTTGAGGGAACCACTCGCAAACAAGAAACGCATTTTCGCATTGGGCATTCTTGTTGTCGCAGAACCTCGCAGCGTTTGCACACAGCAGATTCACACAAGAAATTCTGAGGGCATCTAACTACATAAAATTGCTGCTTGAAGGTGGGACAACACCGACCATCAAAAGCCTAGAGTCAGCCCAGCACTCACAACATCATTGCTTGCTCATTTATGGGCAGCATATGCGTTTGCACTGTCGCTGCAATCTTGCATGAGCCTCCGGAAAACCTACCCCTAAAAGCTTGGACACTCTTGAGCCCTAAATATGACGTTCAAAGCCAAGAAATGAATCGTGCATTTACATATTGTGTTATAGTTGTTTCATGTATTTGCTTATTCCATTTAAACATACTTGTTTTTGGAATCTTGATTATTTTCAATATCAGTTAAATATGTGTTCAATGTGTCATTGTTGATAATATGTTCTTTGTGTTGGTCTTTTTGGATATGGTTTAAATAAATTGAAAAATGGTATCTAAAAAGATATCAAAATATAACATAACATGTCTAGCATTTTAGAATCCTTGAAAACAAAACAAAAAACAAACACAAAAAAACACATGACACGTCTGACTGTCATTTGCCTCGAAACTCCATGGCTACATCAAAACGCCCAACATATTAAGGTCAACTCGACCTAACACCTGGAGACAATGCCAAAAATCCTGAACTCAAGCCCAACAACCTCAGACAAGCCTAGCAAATATCCATACCAAACCCCCCTGAAAGAGAAAGCAAACTGCGGGTCCCGCACGCTGGCAGCCACCCTGTTTATGAGCTTTCTGTGCCTGATTGTATGGGTGTATATTTGTTTGAGGCTCGGCATTTTTTGCTTGGTTGTAAAGTGAAGCCAAAAGGAAAACGTTCAGCCATGTTTGGGGCCCGAAGCGCCCCTCGCAGGCCCGAGCCACGTCGGTGCGCAGCGCCGCAGCCTCCATGGCTCTCAGCAGACACGCCGCTAGGCCCGGCAGGTGGCCCCGCGCCAAGCCGCTCAGCACCTCGGCGGAGCGGGGGGGACGCGGCTTCCAGGTTGGGCTTGGGGAGGACGGCCATTTCTGCGTTGCAAAAAGCAGCCATGATGTTGCTAGTGGCGAGAAAGAGAGCCAAACTAAAATCAAAAACTGAGAATCATTGGAAACTGAGATCATGATCAGCCAGCCCAGTACTGCCAAACGGCCAAAAGAGCGCACCAATGCCCAGAGTCGGAACCCGCGACGGTACTGCCAAGCTGCGGCGGTGGCCAGGCGGGGGCTCTGACGCCACTCCTCTCAAGGCTAGGCACAAAGCAGCTGCTCTCAACGTGCGTCAAGACCCAAGTCAATGGCATCAGCCGGAGGAAACCCCGGGGCCGTAAGAGGAAATGGCGCGTGGTAATGGGCATGTGAATGCCAAAGAAAGCTAGAAAGAGAGAAATATATATATATATATATAGGCTAATGGAATGGAGAATAAAGAGCAAGACCAATATCTACTAATCGGGGCCAGTCTTTGCCGGAGAGCCAAATACACCACCCTGTGCTTGGACAACAGTGGCAGTACAAGCAGCAAACATACTTGTGGACTCTTTGTTGGTTGCAAGCTTGCAGTTTCCGTCAATGCCAACATGCCGTTGTTCATTTTAAAGCACCCGTCCCGAATATTCCCTCATTGAACGGTGACTGGAACCGGAAATAATAGAAATGGTCATGATTGGAATCTTGTGTCTCCTGCAGTTACAACGCAGAGGATACTCTGAATAGGAGTAGAAATTGAATTGGGGCCGTTCTGGTGCGCCATTTAATTACATACGGATTTATGTTCACCGGCTCTGCTTTTGATCGGATCTCTGTCTCCTCCAACACTGGCTCCAAGATCTGGCGCACATCTGCCGGTGAAGCGGCATCACCTCGAGTATGCAAGAGTGAAAACGCAAGACCAAAGGCACTGTGAAGTTGAGCTACAACCGTTTTGAGGCTCTTAGCCCAGTCATTCGGCAGTGGGCGCTGGTGCTTGATGGTGTTAGGTAAAGCAACGAGGCCAGAGAAAAGAAAAAGAAGGTAAAGAGAGTCCCTTTGGAGTTCCCGTCCAAAGGGACGGATCAAAACGCTCCGTTCGATGCACCAGAAATACAGTAGGCTGCATTGGCAGAAGCAATCTTAGGTGTTTCGAAACATCCCCATGATGTTGGATGATGTGGAACAACAGGCAGAAAGACCACAGCGCCTGGAGCGTGTCTGCTGCTCAAGAACGCTAGACCTTGCCTCTTTAAAAAGTGAGAAGCATGTCAAAGCTCGAACACGCGAGAGTGGAACAAAACAAGTGAACTGAGCAGAGCCCTTAGAACAACCCCAGCCAGTAGAGCTTTTGGGGGGGTGGTTTTGGCATGCTGCCCTCCCAACTGGAGGTCCCGGCCCAACTTCTTCAGCGCGAGCAGGCTGCGATCGCCTCAGTGGCCGGCTTCCAAGGGATGCTATTGAGGTAAGAAAGGGCAAGTGGCTCCATGCTCTATGCGTGGCAAACGTGCCACATTGACAATAAGAAGAGCTCAATAAACCGGGAGGCTGAAAGATGACTTGTCAGGCATCATTTTGGATATCCATCAGTTGATCACGATAGCCAGCCGCAAGCTGATTGATCAGGGCTGAATGAGCACATACAAGGAAAGAGGGTCGGAAAGGAGCAAGCTAGTTGCCGTATCCAAAGACGAGGGTCTTACGAAAGCGAATCTGGAATAGGTGTGTCGATGTCAAGGCATTGTATAAGGAGATAGGAGGAAAGGACGAGCCTTCAGAGTGCAAGTTGCATCCCAAACCCTCTCAAATCAAGCCGCCCATTGGGGCACGACTTCAGCCATGCTGGCCGCTTGAGCCAGCAGAAATGGCGGCGAGATGGAAAAAAGAGGAATAACCGCTCCAGAGTGAAGAGGGTTCGAGCCATGTGCTTCCAAAACCAGCCGCTTGGTGGGACCTAGCAAATTTTCTTGCCCTAAGCACTTGGGTGGGTCTCTTTTTGGGGGGACCCCCAAGAATGGGTGGTGTTCCTGTTGGGTTTCCCTTCAAAGCCACCAAAAACAAGTGCCAACTCCAAAAACCCACAGAACCACTTGGCTTCAACCGCTCTTTGCCAGGCTGGCAGACACCTATTCCGACCCAGCGGCGCGGCGTTTGGCGCGGGCACCTCAAGTATGGTTCCGGCCAGACCCAAATCACGGCGGGGTTCCACGAAGTCACCAGGACCTCAGATTAACCAAGAGAGAATACAACTCGCGCGAGTGGCCCTGGCTTCGATGCCTGGTTGCTTTAGTTGCTGTCTGAGATTTGGGCATGAATAGCATGGCTCTTTCAAGCTCGCCAGTCAGGGAGTTGCTAATCCAGACATTTGGACACTGCTGCCATATATGCTTCCTCTGGTGCGTTTCTCCTTGCCCGGGCAAGTGAGCCTGCTTATCCCAAGTCAACTTCTCGGGATCGTGGCAACAACAAAAGAGCTTATCCTGGCTGTGCAAAACAAACATTCACAACGCTTGGAGGTTCGTTCGAGTTCACTTTGCGGCCCACCTCAAGTGCTACTGCCAGCGTGAGGAATAGCCTTTAGGCCATACCTCATGTGCCTGTACACACCAAATGCAGTCAGGCTCTTACTTGACAGCCCTCCAAACATGTGTTTGTCCATACAGGCAAGTGGCACCCAGGTAGAACCACGCAGTTCTCTGTATCTAGCTGTTTGCTGCTTGGCGGAGAGATACTATTTCATTTCAGTTGCACGAAATGAAGGGACCAGCCTTCTCTCCATCAGACCCGAGAGGCATGCCGTAACGGACCAAATTTGGAGTGCTTCGGATCGGGGAAGTTGCTTCGAGCAAAGGAAATTGTCATATATGCATACATGTATGTGACTGTATGTGTATATGTTTATGATATGTCTTTCTGTGTTTCTGACAAAGTCACTGGGTCTCCACACCCAAAGCCGCAGGTCGCACTTGCGGCCCGCTGCGAGCAAGGGCCGCTCCATGTACCTGACGAAAGGCCAGCGCCTGGCGACCTCAGCTCTCCGCCTGTGTCTGGCAGATTCAACACTCTCGCCGCCACAGCAACTCAGGGGCGTTCTGCGTCCTCATGCAAAGAGTGCACCATTTTGTTGAGGCCACACAAAAAGGTCCGCTTTGCCAGGCCACAAACCTGGCCCCAACTAATTTGCCTTTCTTCATGTATCCAGCCCGGAAATGCATGTCTTGCTGTCCGCCTTCGTTGCTTTTGGGGTCCCGATGCGGACAAGGCCTTCTTAGAGAAGTGCAACGGCGACGGGTTCGACAGCCAAATAAGTATCATTTTTGGAGTTGGTACCCCTTTTGGTTGGTTTCAAAGGCAAACCCAAAGGAAAACCACGTTATTTGTTGGGGGGGAACTAGTAAGAACCGAGACACCTGCACCTGTCCAACACAGTGTCAGGCGTGGAAGACGGGAATGCTTGAAGCTGCTGTGTCAGCGGAAGCCTCTCCAAAGTGGACTGGTAAAAAAGTCAAAGCCCAAGGTGCCAATGCGCACGTCCGTTGGCCATTCAACAAGTGAGCAAAATGATGGCAACACATGACACAGTGAAACAAAGGGCCAGGATCATTGCTAAGTTGTGTGTCACGTCAAAGATTCCAGGGCATGCATGAAAAAACATAGTCCAGCGTTACCTTGCACCCCATCAGAGTGCGAACACAGAATCTGGACTTCCTGAGAATCAGACACCATTGCCATTGTCCCGGTTCCGGAAGCTCAATCATGTTGCGGTTGGGTCACCAAGAACCAATACTGCAGGCTAGTAAAAAGCTGGCCGGGTTCAACTCCGAATGATTGGCTCGGCTCTGGTGGCAGCGTTGCAGCAAAGGTCCCCCTCTGCGCACTTCTGCACAATTACGTGCCAGTCCACCCGCTCAGCCTAGATCGCAAAGTCTCAGTCTGAAACTTGTAAAAGCGGACCTGGGTAGAACCAAAAAGTGGTTTTAAATACGGCTTTCTTGACCAATTCCGCACCCCAAGCACGGACCTCGTCGGAAAGACATGTGGATGAGGCAGGGCTTCGTTGGATACCTTGTAGTAAAGAGCCGAACGGAAGGATCGCCGGCCCATGTGGCAAAGAAAGCATAGCACGGTTGCTAGACTTAAGCTGACGCAGCAGCTCATGGTATCACACTACGACTCAAGACCTTCTCGAAAGCATGAATCAATGCAATTGGGAAACCACAAGATTACAATCTCGGCTTTGTGCGGAGAAGAGGCAAAGGAAGCCACCAAGCAGCTCAACCAAGCACAGACTCACATTTGTTGTATCAGGCTGCTGCCACGCCAGCTTGCTATAGTCACCTAAGTTGTGTCAGCGGCTCCGGTCGACCTGCGGAATTTCATGTCCTCGAAAACGAAGCCTAGGCTCGCCTTTGGCCATGGATTTGGCTCGCCTTGTTGCTCCCGGTGTTGCAAGGTCCGACATTGGCACTCCTGTTAGAATCTGTTATCAAATTCCAGAACTTTAAAAGAAACAAGAGTGTGCTAGATTTGCCCTTGCCATTGTTGCCAGTGTCCCCTCCGCTGGTTCGCTTTGGGAATGTTCCAAAATGAGGGACTGCCTTGGGTTGCGTGGCCCACACAAGTAACTAGCTGCTTCATTGGCCTGGCAAAAAGGCCGATTCGACCTACTGAAAGCTTCGCGGTTTTGTTCACTCCTGCAAATCCGTAGGAGCATTCCAACTTTCCAGAAATCACACGGACACTCTGATTCATCCGAGGGTAGCAAACCAAACATTCAGGAGCCTTCCCTTCAAACATGGCAACCCTGATGCGTCTGAACCCCTCCTAGTCCATGGACGCATCGAAAATAAGGGGTGTCAAACTAGACCCAGGAAAAAACGCCTCCCAAACCCAAACAAAGGCTTAGCCTCAATGAAAGGCACCCAAATCTAATCGACCAACCCATCCCGAGCGCCGAGAGCAATTCGCCTCCTGCAGCAGCGGCAGAAGCTCGGAGAAGACCCGCACCCCACGGCCGCAGTTGAGGCTGGGCTCCTGGAGCCCCAAAAGGGGAAAAGGAAACTCGCCGTTGCTTTCTCCATGGATATCTTTTCTCTGGATTGAGGGAATTGTAAATATTTGGGGTACGGTACAGTAGTCCGCCATACTGATGCTGTAGCAGGATCTACGGACAGAGCACAGGAGAGGGAACAGCCAGACGTTACACATGATATGGCTAGGTGTTCGCGCCAAAGGGATGTAATCATGATGACACAATGGACTTCTCAGTATCAGGTCAATGATTGCTCGCTCCAGGTGTTGATCGATTGTGTCAGCCTTTGGCCTGGTAAATTATCTTAAGTGCATCGCAGCGCACACAGCCTCGTGGAGAATTGGGATATGTATCCGAAGTCAAAACAAATGCTGACGCTGCACTTGTTCAGTGGCTACGGTGAACACCACTGCGCCCGACAGGCAATTCAGCCGTGCGCAATGTACGCTAAAGCGCGTTTTAGCGTAATATTCAAAATTCGAGCCGCAATGGGTGCAAAGAGATGTGTGTTGGATTGTTTGTTCTGTTTGGCAGCATCATTGCCCCACCCCGCCCCACCCCCATCCTGCCAGCATCCTCATTGCCCCCCCGAACCCCAAATATTGCGAGTCTTGCCCGGATTCGTTGTCAACGTCTCTGGCTGAAATAGGAACGGGGGTCAAGAATTTGATTGACCAATCATGTGTTTTCACAAAGAAGCGCTTCGATGTAGTCAATGTCATTGAAGGAGAATAAAATGAGGCAAAAGCATGCACAACTCGTGAGATCATGGTCCAAGCAGTATTGAAGCCTTTGCAAGACAAAGAAGTTGCCGACTCCGGACGTGGACCTCGACGCTGTCACGCAAAATGCAAGAAGACCTCGCACTTGCACAGAATCGACATACTCTCAAACGCGTTGCATGAGTCACCCAGGTTGCTTCTCAAGCCACATTTCAATCCCTCAGTCCCCTCCCCCCCCCGGGTTCGGCCTTGAGCATCCAGAAGCCGTGAACTCCATTCAGCGAAAACTGCCTCTGCTCCTTTGCCAAGGTGTGACAGTGGCATCAGAAGCCCTGCAGGCTACAGCCACCTCGTTGGGAGACATCAAGTTGCCGGGAGGCAGGAGGAACATCATGGATGATTGCCCCCAACACAAGTACGGCGGTTGTGGATCCTGGTAACGGAGGGATGATGATCCCTGAGAGTAATGGAACAAACCTCCAATGGCACCTCCACTACTCAACCTGCCCGTTGCGTCTGGCGCGACAAGCAGCTAGCTCCTGCTTCTCCAAGTGCTCCAGCCTCGGTCTTACCGACTTTCCACGAGCAGAAGGGAGGTTCTGGTTGCTCGGTGCGTCAGCCCGGGGGGCTCGCCGTATTCTGCTCTCCGACACAACAACACCAACCTGTCGGAATTCCGCTGGAGAAAACGTGGACCAGCCGATGTAATTCCGGCTGTGCTAGTGTACACCTACAAAAGAAGCTGCAGCCAGGCGATGGCTATCATGGATATGCACAAATTATGCAGTGCGCGACACTGGCAAAGAAGGACAAACACGCAACGTTGTTCTTAAGGTTCGAACACACACACACACACACATATATATATTATATATATATACACACACATCACGCCAAGCACCAAACATGCAACCTTGGGCGGCACGCGATGTTTGTCCAATACCCGGCAACCCTCCTGGAGCTTCTCAATCCAATCGCGCCGATCCCCTATTCGCTAGTTCTGGGGCCATCTGCCACCAGCGAGTCTCCAGCGTCACAGCCGATGCCAACAGGCCCTCCTGGCAGCTTTTGCGGGGCACACCATTGTCTCCTTGTGAGTGTTCACCCCAACACTTCTCCCCACATTTTTGCCAGCAACCCAACTAGATTCAAAACATGTAAAAGGAACTGATTCAACTCACCAAAGCACATTGCTAGCTGGACCACAATAGGACACGCGTGGTGGTCAGACAAAAAATACAAGTCCCCAAAAAATGTCCTGCCTTCAACACACAGCCAGCAACAATCTTTAGTCACAACCCTGGAGTGATTGTGTCGTACCAACACAACTGTATAATGGTGCTGAAGAGGGAATGGCTTGACTTGATGATTGGGAAATGACACACAGAACAACGTTGTGCGCATTGCAAGAGCAGACAGAAGCAGGCTGATCAGCCTTGTGTGACACTGTGTCTTTCTGACTGTGCGCGCATTGCTCAAGCATATTCTCCCATGTGTTGTATTTTTTTTCAGAACTGCCATGACCGTCAATACAAAGGGTTCACAACCCAAACAACTTGCGCTCACGACGTTGCGGAGCTCAGCCAGAGCTCCGGCCTCTGTGTCGGAGGCCACGCGCGCCAGTAATGCCTGGCAGGGGCTTGGCTTTTACTGCCTCTGAGATCTCGCACGGGTTTCTCACTGAAGAACCCTGCTTGTGAACCTAATCTCTTGGAGGCTTGGTGGCTCAGAAATATCTCAATCGGAAGCGCTGCTTGCACTTTGCCGCGCCTGCGCCTGCGCGGCTGCAGCTGGGCTGCCACCTTGCGATGGGATCCAAGGCGGGAACTTCCCAAAGACCCCTCTGGTCGACAAGGTCTCGGGAACGCCTCTGGTCTGTTTCGTGGTGGAACTAAAGGGCCGGTTCCGGAGCTTCAAGAGATCTCATGGATGCTGACTCAAGCGTGCGAGGGCTGAGGGTCACAATGGTGATTCTGACTGGCGACAGACGCAGTGATGGAATGGCGACGGTCATGAGCACGAAAGCAACGGAAATGCTGATGGTGATGATGCTGCTGATGGGGAAGGAAGGCGATACGAGGCAGAGAGAGAGAGAGAGAGACAAACACAGACACTTCTTCAGACATGTATAGCATCTGAGAGTTCAAAGGTCTCAAAAGACTGCCACAAAAGAAGAGACATGAAGAAAATCGCTCTGAAGTGTAACTTGAGTGGCGGGAACAAAAGCAAGCAAGCAAGGCACTGATTGTACGGTGACAGCGGGAATCGAGCCCACCATTCCTGGCATGTGCAAAATTGACCAAAACAGACCTACTGACTGAGGAACCTTTAGTGCGGCGAATTGGCAAAAAAAAATGTGTCTCGAGCTGTTTCAGCCCACCCCTACCCCAGCATTGCCACGCACAGCTTAGGTAGGACAAACTCAAGCAACAGGCCCTCGGAATACGAAAGAGTGGTGCACGCACTCTCTGCACAAGCAACGCACATGGCTTCAAATCAAGCCGCTCTGTCGCCCACAGGTCCTTGCCTGGCTGCAAGACCCACCTGAGAACACAAACATTCCAAGAGATCAATTCAGCTGAGAAAGGGTATCTGGAAGGCTGGGAACACATTGAATTCGGATGAATATCCATCTCCCTGAACTCATCACAATACACAGCATTCATACTGAGGGCATCCTTGGATATCCGAGTTGGTGTAGGATTCCGTCCATAGTATGGATTGGGAGAGGCAAAGCCGGCTAGAACCGTGTTTGCTTCACTGATCGCAGCGAGGAGTCCTGATCGTGCCGCGTTTATGGATCGGCTTGCTTGTGAAAGCTGCTTGCATGTGAGCATGTGCATATTAGTATCCAAAGGGATTATATACTCTGTTAACCCTTGGTGTTGACCCATGATTTTCTCTCTTTGAGCCACAGCCATCTCTGCGAACTCTCGCCATGCTCCCCGGGGCTTGAGGGTATTACGATATTACTCAAGCGGCGGAAAGTGACCTTTGCTGGATCAGGCTATCTCGTTGAATCCTCAAGAAATCTGCAAGGAGAGGGAAACAAGCGATTGCCAGGCAAGCTGTACCAACATTCATGGTGAGACTGCTCCCTGGCCTGGCTCATTGACCATCCTGCAATACCAAGGTTTGATGGTCACAAAGGGCGATTCTGGCCAGGCCGAACAGAGGGTCCGGGAGCTGATCTTTGTTTTGGGCGGGAGGCAAAAGGTTGTGGAAATCCATCTGGTCACCGCAACTGAAAGTTGGAAATTGAAGTGGGAAAAAAGACCACTGCACTGCTGATCGATCCATCCAGTCTGCTTGGATCAGCTTCGGCTTCGCTGGAGGGTCACCAAATGTTCAAGGTTCGAAGTCTGAATCTGGATATTGACCAGTTCGCTCTCAGGTTCCGTGCTCATCTTCATGAGTGAAGCCCACCAAGTCCTGCAAAAGGGAAACGGCACACGTCACAAGAGCTCCAAGCACTAACACAACTCACCAGCACTCATGGACTTGTAAACTGATCTGTAGGTGTTCAGTTTCCGATCTCCTGAGTGCTTTTGTGGTTGCTGGAGAAACCAGTGATCGAACCTTCTTTGTCACGCCGGTCCACGAGGGCAACTTGAGGCTTGCATTGCATGCTCTAACGTCTAGCATTTCAGAGCCCTTCGGATACTCAACCTACTCCGTCCACAAACAGGAAAAGTACCAACACTCTGTATGATTTGCTGTAGTGAATCAACGGCAGTCTCCCACGTTGCAATAGTGTCAGACTTGCCACACAGCTTCCCCGCTGCACATACATTCGAAGTGGCTTTGTCGCAGAACCAAGTGTCTCATTGCCTTCCGCGAAATAGCCGCATGCCGGTGCTATCGTGTCTCGCACTGGTCGAATCGCCCGATCCCCCCTCCCCTTCCTGGCTGCTGCGGAAAGAGCCTGCGATAGATGTTGCACCCGAGCTGGCTGCCGGACCGATCCCGACATTTCATGTCCGTTGTGTTCTTCCTGAATTCAATTCGTTTGCAACTCCGAGACGAAGGCATATGCTTCTTCACGTAAGCTCTAAGTGAGCGCCAAACTATAGCTGCAGAAAGCAAGACCTTGGCTCGGCAGTGGGACGAACAAAAGGAGGACCGGTGCCTGTCTGAAATACTATTTGGCGTGAACTCAAGCATTCAAGGGAACACTCCCTGCTCAAAGCAGCACCAGTTGATTATAGCTGCCATGCCAAAAGAATGTCAAAAGGTTCGGCCAAACATGCCGTCCTCACGGATTAAAAGTGCACGCACCCACCAAATGGAAGGCTTCCAACGTCTATCACCAGCAAAAGCCTTAGGTGGCTGACGCTCGGATTGACAAGTTCTGCCGAGAACACTGCAGTGGCCTGCGCAGAGCGCCTCGCTTTGGCACACCTGCACCAAGGCGCTAATTGGCCCACAACTGGCCTCGTTATTCTTCACTATAGTCTTCCATTATTAACGTCACCCCCTAAGTGGTAGGTTAAAGAGAAACAGCCCCGGTTGCTGACTTTGATAACCCCTCCAAAACCGTTCCAAAACCGTCCCCAGCACAAAGTGCTCAGATTCGGAGAGAGTGTGCCATGGTCAGCTTCTCACCTCAAATGGCTTGGGACTTTGGTTAAGATATTGACCATTACTCTGCCTGAAGAAGCCCAGAGCCTAAGCAGGGCGGTGACCGACAGCAACGTCACAGGTAGGGGCCCGGCCTGCGCATGAGAGAGCCGGCCCAGCAAGCGGCAGGCCTGCAGCAGCCCTGCGCGGCGGCTTCGCAAAAGCGGGGGAAAGGGAGCCCGGCCCAGTGGGAAAAAGATCTTGCCATGAATCAAAATAGGGCACCACCTCCAAAGTTGGTGGACATGAATCGGGACCCAAATGATGTCCACCAAAGGGTCCCCTATAAAGATTCACCATCTATGAATCGCTGGATCGATAGGCAGGGAATGAGAAATGGAATAAGCCCTGTAAACCATCCAACTGGTTGTTTCCAAAAGGGAATCCCTAGGTTCATTCCCAACACCCGGAAGGTCATTCCTGCTGAGCACCAGCAAGGGAAGGCATCATCTCAACATGTGATTTGAAGACAAGCAATGATAGGTTGTTAGATTGAACAAATCTGGTGTGAAGACGCGGAATGGCCAAGGCAAGGAAAAGGAACAAGCGCAGGCGACACCTGAACGATGTCTTCACCAGGGCAAAAATAGAGCTTCTGTTTGGCCCCCTCAAGGTGCCTCTCTTCCCGATTTACATACATCATGTGAGATGGGTAACTGGGTGACCATCTTCATTGCAATGTTGACTATAACTTTATAACAGAAGTAGCATATGGGCAAAGGCCAAAGAGGGGATGCACGTGTGTATCACGGGTGTCGGAAACTCACCAAGACCTGCCGGTCAGACCTCCGTGCCCATGAACCTTGAAACCAAACCTCCACGAAGCCTTGCCCGTGCCCCTTTGCTTTCTTCGGAAGGCGTGCTCAGCCTGCGGACGTCTCGTTGCCCCGCAGCACCGACTCCGCCCGGGTCACCTGACACAAAAGCTACAAGCCAGATGTGGGTGGGTGCTTTTTGGAAGGGACCCCACAAAATGATGGCTGCCGTTTGCTTTCCCTTGAAACCAACCAAAAAGAGGCACCCATAGGTGCGACCAGAAAAGCCACGGGTCCTGTGCGATCCACCTTTGAATGCTGGCACCGCAATTCGGCCAGGTACAAACCTGTCTCTCATGGCAGAAACGGCACTTCATTTGAAGTGGACTACTCCTGACAAGATCCGCTTTGAGGCCACTCGCTCATGTCAACACCAAGTCCCTTTTGCCCCATGTCCCATGTCAAACATTTGCAGGCCTCAAACAAATGGCCCGCTCTCTGTCTGTCAAGACTCGAGCCATCGAGCGCCCTGGGGCCGCGGCTGCAAAGTCCAGGAGGAAGGCCTGCAACTCCCGGCTGCTGCGCAGGTCGTAGCTCTGGCGGATTTTCAGGCGAGAGGCAGCGCAGTTCGGAGAAGCAATGCGGGAGTCGGCAAAAGTGGAAGCAGTGTGCTACTTGTTTTTTCTGCATGTGGTTTGGCTCTGTTCATGCTTCCCCGACTTCAAAGACTCTTAAAGACCAAGCATCGGCATCATTGCAACTATGGCACTGGAGACCGGGACGCTCCAACGCTCCGAACTCCGAGGCCCCAAGCCCGGGGGAAGAAAGCCATGAGCTTGGAGCCTTCAGCCTCGTCACAAAAACAAAGTATCACTGCATAACTAAAAGCAAAAATGCCGCTTTGCAAGACTACTCTGCTGCTGAGCCCAAAGCTGAAAAACCATGGAACTCAATGTGACTTTCCGAAAGGCCAGCAGCGGCTTTTGCGCAATTGGGTGTTGTGTTAGGAACCACTTGCCATGATGGACGGATTGCCTTCTGCAAATCACGTGGCTAGAAGCGCGGTGTCGAGACTTGCCGCGACCCAACTTGGGCACCGAGCATTTTGCGAGCCACAGTGGTCCCGCAGGCTCCTCCGCGGAGAGGAGTTCAGTGGAAACGGACCGTCCAAAAGAGGTCTTTAACTTTGGCATGTCCCAACACAATTCCCATGTTTAGAAGCTTTGCAAGACTGCAACCAGGATTGAAACCTAGCCATGTGCTGAAACTGAGCTGGAAATACAATCCCAAGCTGAGCTGCGTTTTTTCAGTTACGTGCTAGAAACACTCAACGCATATGATAGGATTGCGCAGCAAGGTCTATGCTGAAAATATGTATCGTGCATATTGTAGACCAGATCTAGGCACAGTATAGGAATGCGTACGTCCACTCGTACGGCCACTCGTACGCCTACTCGTACGCTTGCTCGTCCACTCATACGTCCGCTACTCGCACGCCCACACGTACAGTTTCAACATTCAGTTTACGATGTCTTGGATTCAGCTAAGGTATCCAGCTGTTTTATCAGTGTCTAGCATTGATCGCTTGCTTCTGGGGTATTTCCTGTTGCTTTGCTATGTGTAGGACGCTCTAGCATTTTTACCGCGGCCAGCATATTTGTAGCAGTTTGTCGCATCTCCTAACGCCCTTTCAGCGCACGTTTAGCACGTGTTTGCCATATGGCTAGCATATTCCTCGAAGTCTCAGTTTTTGCCTAGCATGTATCAAGCGACTGGACGCACGGATGGACGAGTAGGCGTACGAGTGGACGTATGAGTTGACGAGTAGACGTGCAAATGAACGTACTGCCGCAGAGAAAGCAGGTGCAGCGAACCAAACACCAAAACAACCAGAACCACACAAAGAGACAACAAGACCAACACAGCAAACTCTTCGGCACAAATTGAGAAGCTATGAGCAATCCAGCGCAGGCACAGTGCAAGTTAGCAGCCACTGCCTTCAAAACCGTCAAGCCCACGTTCTATCTTGGACTTTCTGCGGCGCTCATTCAAAAATTTATTGGAGCTGGACTAGGGCAAGCAGTTGCCATGGCTTTAGTGCAGAAGCGCCGCTGACAAGCCCAGGCCTCTCTCGGAATGTTCAGAGACGTCCCTAGGCCCTAGTTCAGAACTCAAGTCTTGAACGTTGATCCAACGCTGCCTCTCACTGTCCACACCCTTATTTTTTGGTGGCCCCCCCCAGCTTGCGCAGAGAGGAACCAGTTCATGTTCGCTGAAACGCCAGCCGGGTGTGTTGCCCAGCCGGCAGCGGAAAACGAAAAAGGGGCCCAAAAGCCGGCCGCTCCTCAGGAGCAGGTTCAAGAAGTGCGCTGGCAGGCGGCGTAGCTCAAGCATTCGAGATATCGCCGGATGGCATCTCAAAGGTACCACAATGGTGTGGTTGCTCAAGTACTGTTGTGCGGTGGCAGTGTCTTTGGGAAAGTCTACGGGCTATACAAGACCATTTGAGTCCTCCGTCACTTAGCCATGGAGTTACTGCTCATAATTTTGTGCATTGTTCCGTTAAGCACCCGTCTTAATAAGCTATGTACACACGGGTATACAAGTATGCCGCAGGGCTGGGTGCATTTCAAAAGTCTGCACCGTTCGTAGCATCAATTTGGGCTCTGCGCGCTAGCAAGCAATGAAAATCGGGCTTGAGAAGTTGCAGAACACACATGCGAGGTGCACGTGCGTTGCAGGCTTTGATTGTTCCAACCCGTTTAGGCAAGCTATGTACACACGGGTGTCCAAGGTTACAAGTTGAAGTGTTCACGGCATGCAATTGGTAAAGAAAGCTTAGTATGTTATGGGGCAGGGTGTGCAGGGCCAGGCGTGCCCACTGCCAAAGATATCTTCACCAAGTCGTGTGAATTCAATGCCATTTCCGCGCACCCTTACTTGAGTCCTGAAGTTTTCTCCACTTGAAGAATCTTTCGTATCGGCTTTCTTGACACTCTTTGGGCTGCATGTTTACCTTACAAGTATGTTGGAGCGGCAGATTTTGGATCACATCTTCTGGGCCACTCGTGTAGCCTTTAAGCATCATTTTCATTGTTTGATCTTGCAAAGGTAAAATGGGTCTTGTAGAAAACCCAGAGACTTTTGTTTTTGATCCATAGATGAGAAGAGTGTTAACCTTTACGCGTTTATTCCAAGGGAGGAATTCATTTTCCACTCGGCGCTGTATAACACGGATGGCTCCCTCGAAGTCTTTAGCAGCCTGCGTCCAAGTGAACGGCAGCAAAAGCACTGTCGGGTCCTGCTGAGATGTTCGTATGGCGTAAGTGTCTTTGGGTAATTTCGCTAATTCATCTTTTGAGGGTTTTAAAACTCTAGGAATTTCCATTCCTGAGCACACAAGCCAGTTGATAAACAATTCAAGCCAAGCTATCCCAGGGTCGTCTGGGACCGGATGCAGCGGCCACTGAAGTTGTTGCAACCAAGCTTGGATTGATTCACAAAAGGCGGTTCCCCACACGCACGCTTCTTTGAGTTCCTGAGGTATAAGCACTGTGTACCTGGTGCAAGGTGGGTTCCAATTTTGCATGATCTGGAATTTTTGGTTACTAGTCAATCGCACTCCATTTTGTGATTCATATTCAGCCACACGCTTAAGATAAGTTATAGTTATCTGAGCCGCGTAGGTAAGTACCTTACCTAGGGTGCATTGATCATTTTTCTCAGCTTGAAAAAGTTGTGCTGATTCCTGGCGGAGCGGCATTGGAATGGTTCCAATTGCGTGCTTTGCTGCGGTATCAGCAATTTCATTTCCCAAGTGAATGAATGATTGCACATGGTC
>CAUJNA010003766.1:60000-70000 GCA_963377175.1 Effrenium voratum | reverse complement strand
GACATTTCCGGCAAGGTGTCTGGAAATGCAAGAGGCTCGCAACGCTTCTTATGTTCTTGTGTCTTGTGCAGGTGCATTTCTGCTGTCAACGTGTTCGCGTGTAAAACGACCAGCGCCTCAATCAAAGATGTCACTAATGCGATACATAGGTTAATTCTCAGTACCATTTGGTGCCCCACTCGTCGCAGCTGGCCAAGCTCGAATCCAAACACATAGACAGGGATTTGCAACAGACTCCAGAGTTTGATCTGCAAACATTGTAGGAATCAAACAACATGCCAAAGACAAGGTGCCCAGCCTGTGACGCTCCCACTCCACAGAAGCTGCGGTGCAGAACCAGGGCCGGAGAGCGCCTGCTCCGCCAGGTGCAGATTGACTCGGAAATAAGACGGGTCAGGAACTATGCCGCAGACACCCTCTGACAGGTCCGACATAAGTCGCATGAAAGTTACGCAAAAGTTGCAGAACAAAGCTCAGTTGCCTTTAAACTCGTGCTGAACACAAAGAGTGCCGGGTCAGCTGACGGAAAAATGCTGATGTGTGTGTGTGTGTGTGGAACGAATGAGCATCTGAAGAGAAGGAAAGAACAAGCGTGGAAAACGCTGATGCCCAAGAACCGGAGTCAAGCTGGCTACGCCCAAATGATAAGTGTTCTGATATGGTGTCCTCATGGTTTCCCATTAAAACCCCATAAACAGGTACCCTCAAAAAGACAGACCCATATGTTTCAGCCTGGAAGGCTTTGGCCCCTTCAGCAATCCCCTCCGTGCGCAGACAGTGGAACGCAAACTTAGGTACACGAAGCCATACCGTTTCTTCCAAGCCAAGAGATACAAATGGAAGACCGCAACTCAACGTTGCCTGGGAAATGATGATGATTCATCGGTAACTGATGATGATCCCTCGCATGCAACAACCAAAAACGCGGCCGCGCAGCTAGCGCTTAGCCTGTCCCAAGCGAATAAGTCCGTTGAGCGAAAACAGAAATCGCCGAATCCGTCACAACCCAACAAACCCTCGTCGCCCTGACAAAGCAAGCACATAGCGGAGAGTCAAAATAGGAGGAGGACCCCCCAGAATGGTGGTTTTCCTTTAAACAACCTGAAAAGGCGTACGACAGCCAAATCTCTCTCTCTCTCTCTCTGCCAGCGCACCTTCGCAGGAAGCTCCTTCCAGCCCAAGTTCTGCATTAAGCGGCGGATGAGCTCCGCGCCGTAGCCCTAGACATCCAGCAAATGAGAAACGAATGGATGAAATCGAATACGCAGCTTTGTGAATTTAATGGCAGCATTCCCACATCTTGGGATGGAAAGCGAATTGGGCCACCGCCGCTCGCATCACAGGCCTCCGCCACAAAGACCCGCGCACTGGGCGGCGGCGGCTTTGAAATGCGGCTCTGCCTGGCAATTCTCTCGACGCGGCCGAGGTCAGGCCCCGAGTGCCTCGAGGTCACATCTGCCTCAGAACCCCAACGTGTCATGCCTTGAAGTCCTTTGGTTGTTTTTCGAACTGCAAGAAGAACAATGCTTTTGGTCCAGTCCTGCAGATCCAGCTGAGAACATCTTGTGCACGTCGAGATTCGTAAATTCGCTGCAGCGCTCCCATTGCTTCAAAGCAGGTAACTTGGAGACGGTATACCCTCAGCAAATTCCAAAACTGCTATGACAGTCTGCTCTTGCAGCCGAATCTTCCAGTGGAGGAATCCTTTCAAATTTCATCTCATATCTGCACAAGCATCCGACGGGGATTTTGGAACACCCGCAAGCGTGCAACTTTGTATTTGTCGAATTGAGCTGGCCCTGCCCCCAAGTTTTCAGAACAGACAGTGGCCCGCTGAAATGACGGATTGTGAGTGAACTTTTGCCTTCCTGCGCTCTCTTCGACGCCTCCTTCCATGGGTTGAGGGTGAGGCAAAGGCAATGTGAACCAGTCAAAATGCCTCCACACAACCTGCCTCATCGCCTCGCGAACACCAAACCAATAAGTACCACTGAGCAGGACATGGCATGGAGTGAAGCGGAACAAGCATGTCAGACCGATCCCTCGGCCTGGTGAGCAGGGTTGGCGCTTCCTGTTTGGCGCGGAGATCTCAAAAAGAACCCCACTCGGAAACTAATTACCTAATGCAAAGAATGCATGCTATGTGGGCATTCCTGAGGCGCAAGCATAGGCAAACAAATGGGGCTATACTTCATAGATCCAATCAACACCATCATTGTTTGATGGACACACAATCACTGTCATTGTTGTCCTGGCAATTGGCCCGTGCGCTCAAAAGTGATAGAGAAGCCACCCCCAACGGGGGACAAGTCGCATCTTTACTTCCCGCTCGGTTTCCATGACACTGCATGAGCCCAAGGCGCTGATTTCAGCTCCGAATGCCAACAGGCCGAGCATTTTGTTCGAGGTCACAGGAGTCGAATCCCGGGTCCTGGGTGGGGGCCGGCTCGCGTTTGCGAGAGCCTGGCATTCACTTCTCCATCGATGTGCTACTTCAGTGGAGAAAGAGCCAAGAAAGAACCAAGAAAGAGCCAAGAAAGAGCCAAAATGCTGACTTGGCTTTGGCCTATGCCGACCTTTTGATCTAAGCCTGTGGTACTTTTGCCTGCAAGCTTTCGAATTCAGAACCATTTTCTGAATTTGGCCTGGTGGCTAGAATTCGCTAACACAAGGGATGGCCATCATCAAGGTTCAAGCAATGAATAAACTGTGTCCCTGTGGGCTTGGCAAATGCTTAGCTGGAACCACTTGCATTCTGATAGCGCTCGGAGCTGCGGAAAGCCAGTGAGCTGAAGCTTGAAAAGCACTCGAACCAATACCCGGGCGTGGCAACCTTTGGGGTATAAAGGAAAACCAAAAGGGTTCCACCCCAACCTGAAGGGTCTGTGTCACATCCGGCAACTTATGCGGTGGCCCGCCTCTCCGCACCCGAGGCGTCGCAACCTCACGCGGAGCTTCCGATATCCAGCTGACAGGACGTCCTTGAGCAAAAAACAAACCACGTCATCCAAACCCATCGGTATCCGTGCCACGGTCTCCATGTTTATGGTTGGGATTATCCCTAACCTCCACCCCGGTTTTGATGGCACACTAGAACGTCATCTACACGGCCGGTCCTGTTTCAATCATTGATCCAGTTGCACCAACAAAGCGTCGTTGCTGAAGGGGCCATATCTGGGCTTTGTGAACCAGAAAAAGAAGCAGCAACTGCGCCGAGGCGGGACATGCCACGTCAACAAGCTACTCGCTAATCCACAGCACACTTTGGGGACAAAGAAGCCCTGGATGCCGCACTGAGGGCCCAGGCCAGACCCATCGCGAGCCTGGCAACTCGGGTGCCCAGATGTTTGAGCCGATCCCAATGAGCGCAAGCCCAAAGATAAGATAAGGCTGATGAGAAGTAAGAAGCTGCCTGCACCACAAAAAAGGGGCCGGTGTGGGTTCCTGCCTCCAATCAAGAGGCAGTACACACTGGAGCATTGAAGAGGCTTAACGGTACCTCGAATCTATGGGCTCGTCAAAAGCATCAATCGGACTGCGCCATCTCACGGACCGCACTTGTAGTACTAGTAGAGCACCCAAAGGGAACTAGCGAAAATCGACCCTGTCTCACACCCGCATGCCTGCTACCTGGTTCTGATTCCACCGAAGCAATCTGCTTTGTGCATCGCTGTGCATCCACGACACATCAACTGCGCCAGCTGCTCCAAAGTCACACGGCTCTTTTAGCCGCAAAGGATGCTACATGTTCAAGCCTTTCAATCTCGTCGTCTCAACTTGCTAAGCTTGATTGTTGCATCATAGCTGCCGTCCAATGTCCAATGTCCAAGCGCCAAACAGAAGCAGGTGGCATGAAAGCGAATGGATTCTGAATGGTACCAAATCAACTTCTCCAGTGCCAATGCAATGATGTGCACCGTGGGGCCATCAGGGGCTGCCCTCCATTTCGTTCGTTGCTTGTCCTGCCTTCCCATTTGGGTCTCCCCTGCCCTCCTTGAGCCGAGCAATGCGAAGGCCAAGCGAAGTGTGGCTTGCAACGCAGAATCCAACAGCCATCCATGCTTGAAGCTTCCAAAAAATGCATGGCAAAACAAGGTGGACCAACAAACATAGTCTTCTCCTGGGAACCCAAAGGTTGTTGTTCAAGCTACCACGAAACAAGGATCTGCCTATCGCCCGTCAACAAGAGCTTTACGATCAATCTCCAGCACATGGTGAGCAGAATCCCAAGGCCAGGCCTAAGCGGAAAGTTGGAATCGGCAAAAGCTACCTCTTGCCATGCCCCTCACAAGTCCCTAACACCTCGATGCTTCAGGAAGGGCTCGAGCAGATTCTGCATCAAGGTCAAAAGGGCGCTCGCTGAAAGTGCGTTGCCGGCAGGCCAAGGACATGAAACGTTGTTCCCCTGCGACTCTAAATGAGTTGGCTATAACAATGGCAGGGGCTGCTCTTCGCGAGGTCCGCGTGCGTCGGCCTGCAAAGGGGATTGGCATTCCCAGTCCCAAATGGATTACACAAACCATCCCCATTTGTGGCATTTGGAAGTTTTGCTGGCAATATTGGATTTTGAACACGTCCAATAGCCATGCACCTTGATAGTTCATGTCAAGACACGAGGGTCAGCTCGATTCCGAAGGGGCTGTATTGGCTCCTCTGATATTATCCGCTTGGTGTTGTGCACTCACATACAAACAACATGTCTATTTGGCGATGAGGTCGGGTTTGCATCATCAAAGGCTGCCTGAAAGTTGTTCCATGATGTTCGGTGTGACTCACCAATCTTCAGTACCTCGCCCACTAAAAAAGTACGTCGACATGATATGTATATGTCTGTGAATAGTTGTGCATATATATATATATAATATGTATGTGCGTGTGTGCATAACATGTGCGTATGACCTAGGAACACGCAGAAGTCCCAAGCAACCTCCCTGGCCTGTGCCTTGAACAGGTCGAGCCACGGCCATGGTGGCCATGCCAGCCCGCCATGGAGCGCAAAGCATGGCACGCTCGATGAGCGGGGGGAAAACAAAGGCCACACTTTGACTGACACTCGGGGTGCACGCAATTCCCTTTCACAAACAAGCTCTCGACCTGTAGAACCCTCAGCTATGTTGAGATTAGTACTGCGGTGATAGAGCTTGAACGGGGATCGTGCGAATCAACATCCAAAATGTGTATATTCGTATATACTATATGTGTATATTATATATATATATATCACATCGCCTATGAGGCAACTGTTGTTATGATCCCAATGTGGTCAGGTGCCCTGCAAACATGTGAAAATGCATCTTTCGGTCAGGAAGACCCAGACGCGGCTCGACTGTTTGTGAATCAACAGCGTGAATGCGCAGCAGTGATGCAGACCAGCTTTGCCTAAGGTTGCGCCACACGCAAGCTCTGAGCCACGCCAGGTGGAACGCCCCTCCAGTAAAAAGCGGGGCATCTACTGAGCAATGACGAAATACACAATCTGCAAGCGCTCGCTGAGAATCAACTGGATAATGCTGCTCCTAATTCTTAACGCTTAGCGGCTCAACGAGTCAGTATCTGCTCCATCAATTGAGCAGTGTTTATTTGTTAAGCTTATCCACTGCGAAGAACACCGGAGGCCTCTGCAGGAAAGGGATGAGCATACTGCAACCTGATCAGCTCACCCTGATTCCAGGAGCATTCCGCTGGATAGGCTTTGGGCGACAGCCCGAGTTTCCAGAAGGGAGGGTTTGGCACCTCTTGCGTCTGGCGCCACATACGCTGGCCCTGCAGCGGGGCGAAGTCGACAACTCCCAACAAACTGAAGAGCAAGCGATCAATTCCGTACTGGATTTCATTTGTCCGTGTGCATAGAAACATAGAAATGCACGTCAATGTGAGAATGTGCCACTTTGGAACGTCCCTGTTTTACAGCACGCGGTTGCTTTTTGCATCTGGTTCCTGGGCTGTTGTTGCATTGGGCCTTGGCTGTTGGCTGGCCACAAAAAACAGCAAACCACAGCTGGTCGGAGCGGCTCCGAACTCAGTGCCCGCATCTGCATGAGGCATGAGTGACCCGGCCACTTGGAGGTGTCTTTTTTTTCAGCGCGCCCCATGTTCGTTTAAGCTAATTGAGGGCTCCAAACCTCCCTAATCACAAAAAGACAACAAACAAACCAACAAACTAACAAACAATCAAACAAACCAACAAGCAAACAACCAAAGCAAACAAACAAACAAACAAACAAAAACGCCCTCCGGTGCCCGGCCTGTTGCAGCTGGAGCCACAGCTCTTGCAGCTCCTCCTGCTGCGACTTCACCTCGCGTCACCAAACGGGAGGCGCCTAGTGACCGGCGGGATGGCCGCGATATCCACGGCTCGCACCACCGAAATTCGAAACCCCAGGATGTCCAACCAACAATGGTCATGCAGGCTTCCAACCACTGTGGTGTTTAAAATGAGTCGTTCCACACATGCAAGAACACCGACCAACGGTATGGCTTCAACCAAATGGATGTCATCCATCCGCGGTACTGCTTTGACCCTTGCATTGAGTCGCGTTTATTGAAGTTTAATATTCAAAAAGACTTTGGTCGATCTCGTAGGATGGCCGGCCACAAATGATAGGCTGTTGACATGCCAACTCACGTGCAGCTGATATCAGTTGCCAGGCACAATGCTTGCGCGCATCTGGTGTCTCCAGCGCAAGTTGGACGTCTCTGTCAAAAGCTCGAAGGAAAAGAAGATGACAAAGGCAGCCCACCTCCTCCCCGCCCCCCCGAGGCACCTTCGCCTCCAAGTCCTCTGCAGGTGCCTGAAGGAAGGGACGGCACACGTCTCATGAAGCTAGAAGAGTAAAGTGGATTCAACTGGCTTCACAGGGCCATTCTGTTGCTAACGTTTTTGGACCTTGGGCACATCTCGATGAACTATCAAGAGAATGCCGAGTCCGTGGCCCAGCAACTGGTGAAATCCAACAGTGTTTATTGCCGCTCTCTGCACGACACGAACCAGTGCAGCTCACCTGAACATGAACTACTCCATCCTTCACTTGCGATGCTGAAACATCTTGCCATATGCTTGCATCATAGAACAACAAGCCAGAACCGAAGGCAAAGCCATGGCTTGACGTCTGACATCCCCCTGCCTGCGGAGAGCTTGGGCTCGCCGATCTCGCCGGAGGCGCCTGTGCATGACGCCAAGATGGCGTCTACGAAACAAGGAAGCTATTCGATCAACGGCTTGACATGGTGACCAAAACTGGTACTGCCACAAGTAATAAAACTGCAAGGAGTGAAAGCAATGAATTAAGGCAAGCAACCGCTGCACTACCAGGATGACAGCCCAGCTCAAATGCAAGGCTGCGCTCGACATCTAAGATCAACAAAGCAAATCCAAGTCTTGTGCAACGTACCTCACTCAGTCCTCAAAAAACAAGTTGTCAACAACAAGTCTGCGTCAAAGCTTAGGCAAACGGAGCTTGGGGAGCCTCTGCCCAGCCAACCTCTTCCACGGCCTCAGCTTCTGCTGGAGCAGCCTGCGCTGAGCTGAAGAAAGCGTGTCATCCCAACCGCCTGATTCAATGCGACAAAATGTGAGCAAGCCTTAGCGAGTCAAATTTAGCGAATGGCTTGTGAAAAGGAAGTCCAATGAACAGTGGTGCTGTCTTGATCCTCAGAAGACAAATATATCACGGTTCTACAGCTCGCAAGACGCATCGTTGTTCTCTCCGTCTCCCGGCAAGAGACAAAATCGCAAGGTGACATGTATGCTGTTTCTCGAGTGTCTGCTCTTTCAGCGCAGGTAGAGTTCGGGATTTAAGCTTTGCTACTGTGATAGCTGCGTGTTTTTGTGATGTTGGCTTCTCATCTTTTAGCCATCGTCACAGGGTTTTGTTTGAGCTGTGCGTCTGAACTTCAACTACGCATGCATTTGTTCCAATGTGATCAATGCTGTTGCTCGCCTTGGAGCTCCCATTCTTTGCGCAACCCAGGTTCTGACACAGGACATCCTGGAAAAGCTTTACGGAATGCCTTTGTCAAGCTGTCTTTGATGGGTATCATTTCCGGTTCTCTCCTGGTGCTGTTGGGTTGAAGGTGGCAAGGTGGACCCCCAACTCTGCGCAAGTGCTTGCCCCAGGGAACTGCTCACACACCTCGGCCGCACTTGAGAGCGTCTGGATCTTTCAGTAAGCAAAGCTGCGAGGATACAAGCTCAGCACATCAACCTGAAATACTCAAATGCCAAGTATCGCAGTGGAAGCCCCGAGACTTCTCGGCTGGTCTCTATAACACATCTCGCACCGAAAGTCCCAGGCCCGTGGAAAGGGCACCGGGCACGCGCAGCCCAAGCCTCCAGGACCAACTGCTGCGCTTTGGGCCGCTCCTGGCGGAGTTTCAAACCCACGACCCTTGCCGGGAATTACTCCCGGCTCCAAGAAACTAGAGCCTGATGGAACGTTCGGACTTGGATGTTTCTCATTGCTGGAAAGCCCTATCATTGCAAAATAGCTTAGAGAAGAGCGTGCTGACATTTGTATTCTTCTGCAGCTACACCGGAGCCCGCGGCGGACTTTGTGCAAACAAGCCAGCGCGGAAACATACGTTGTTGTGTAGATGCCTGCCAAGACAAATGGTTCGAAGACGTTTGTGCATTGCCTGTCTTACTGGCAACGTGTTGCTAGAAAGCATTACGATTGTAACACCTTTGGAAATGCAAGACGCCGGAACTATTTGCCACTCTACTGGTACCAAAGATCCACCATCCGCAGATCTTTGACGCCATCATGCAGAAAAACCATTAGCATGCCACAGTTGATACGCGACATCCCAGAGCTTAAGGGATACGCCAAGTCGATGCGGTTGGCTGCAGAGCTCATCTCATGCTTCCCTCATCGCATACAATCTGAAACAGTCTGGGTCAAAAAGTTGAGCCAAAGCCACAACCAATTGTGCCTTCCGACTGACACGGAACTTTGAGAAAAGGCACACCAGCTACTGGTGATAGTTTGTGTGTGCGCGTGCCGCATTTCACCGCCTCTCACATCACCTGTGTCAAAAACCAGTGAGGAAAAGGGTTGCCCACGCCGTCTCCAGACTCCAAACGGGGTAGAGAAATTGACAGCCCTTTGTCCAAGACATCAAAGAGTTGCTCCCAGCCTTTCGCCTCTTGTGCTCTATAAAACGGTCCTGACGAGGCTGTGACCTGCGTAAAATACCGATGGCATGACTTTGTTCAGCAAACACAAGGAGCCTAAGACTCTGCACCCCAATGGTTCAACTGTGCAACTGCAGCTACACAACATCTCATCGTATCAGGAAATCAGGGCTGTCACTGCTGCTTGACTTTCTTGACAGCTACTCAAATTGTTTCAAAGGGAATCATGGGGCAACCCTTGTGCAGTCGATCCCTTACCTGGGCCCGCGAGACAGACCAAACCAGATCGAGTCTGCGCCAAAGTCACGCCTTCACTGGACGAGCCTCTCCAGGACTGGACAGGTCCTCCCAAAGCGAAGCTTACAGAAAGCAGACATGCAATCAAGCGAGAGAGGGCGACCACCCGTTCTGTTCAGGGACGAGTTGCTCGTCATCGCTTTCACTCGCTTGCCCACTGGCAACCATAGTGTCAATGTGGTTGACGAAACCAAGATGCAACACGCCATGTCCCACTGCAGGCAAGGCAAAACACAAAAGGATTGCAGACCACAGCTTGCATTGCAAGCTTGAATCACTCGACTTGACACGTCTTCAAATTTCTCAGCAGGGATGTGCCTCAAAATGGCACCCCACGCCTGGAGCACTGGCTGAACTCGCTGCGCTGGCTGCGCTAGCTGCGCGGGCTGCGAAGATTGCGCCGGCTGCAAAGGCTTCGCCGGCGCAGCTGGCTGGGCCTTCCAATGTGTGTGCGTGTGTGTGCGTGTGTGCAAGTGTGCGTGTGTGCGCGTGTGCGTGTGCGTGTGCCTGCGCGCGTGCGCGCGCAAGCGCGCACGCGCGCGCCTTCGCGCATGCGTGCGTGCCCGCGCG
>CAUJNA010003766.1:42500-57500 GCA_963377175.1 Effrenium voratum | reverse complement strand
GATATGTCATGTGTTTGCTTCACCAGTCTGAAGTCAGCCGAGGGAAGCCTTTCGTATCTGATTAGCACGCTGTGCGCTCCTCCAGTTCGCTCAGGTCCAGTCGCAGAGCCGGGATGCACTCCTGGCCGCTGGCCAAGCCGAGCGACTGATGGGCTACCAGGCTGGCGAGGAATCAAAGCGGTTGAATCCCAGGGCGAAGAAAATCGCCGCGTTGGAACTTGGAGTGTGCCTCTCCGCAACACAACAACTCAGAGCTGACATGTATTGTCACAACAAAAGAGCCATGTCTGCTGTGCTAAAGATACATGTATCCGCTAATTCAATGAAAATATCAAAAGGCGTTATGCTCATCCATGTCACAAGTGACTGAGACATGGCTGCTCTGCCACGTCAGCCCGTTTGGCTGAGACAAAAAAGCGGCTATCCCCATGCACTCACCCTCTTCCGTCTCAACAAGGCTATGCCATAGATTTCCTTACGCCTCGTTTAGCCAGCGAGTTCAGTTCAAAATGGAGTCCAATAACGGTCAAGGAAAATTGCCCGAGCCAGGCAACAAAGCCTCCCCCCGTAGGGGTTCTTTTGCAGTGAGTTGTTAGATGAATGGCCATGTCGAGCTCCATTCCTCCGAGTCCAAGATCAGGATCTGCACTCGGGGCTCTGCCTCTGGCCTTTCGCTGAGTCCAAAGGCTCGTGGACGAATGCGGACGCCCCATGGAAGATCTCGCGTCACGAATTCTCAAACAAACATTTGATCAGCTTCAAAGCAGGTGAAGCCACATTGCACACGCACCTCATTGATGATCCAGCGAACAAAAATGCGAAGCAGGACAAACTGAGCATCGTTTGCAAGCAACGATGCAGAATAGTCATTCCCGATAGCTTCTGCAATTTCCATGAGGCTTCCGCAAAAGCCAAGGTCTCATCCTGGAAACCCTGGAAACCCAAATGAAAGCGCTAAGCCCCAAAGCCAAAAAGACCTCGATTGAATCCTATCCTTTGACCCTCGCCTTTACGCCCTGGAACTGTTGAACCCCCTTGGGCCACGGGCAGGCCCACAAACTCGCTGCGCAGGTCCTGGCGTCTCTTGCACAATCAATATTGCTGGCTGACTTGGAGATTGTGTTCAAGCGGTATCCCAAAAGGAAACAGCACCCACATCCGAAAACGAACAGATCGGATAGAACCTGGTTTGCCCTGTCCAGTCGTGTTAGTCTTTGCCACATTGATAGCAACAGACTCCTCCCTGATCACACGGACTCAAGACATGTCCATTGTTGGATCTCTCTATTGCGCGATCAACCTGCCATGCAGCCTTCGCCCAGAAGAAAACCTCGCAAGCTGAGAACTTGCAACTGATTTACCCATCCCTACTCCTCTTGAACTCCATCCTCCGACACCAGCTCTGCAGGCTCCACCTTTGCAGGTTTTGGGGCCGGAGTGATGAGATGTTCATGCTGACTCCCCGTCATGACCCCAGCTTGCCAACACTGTGGATCATGTGAACTCGGCTCCAACTACCAAGATCATTGAACTGTCAACACTCAGGGGTTCCGGCGTGTGACGTAAACCGAATGAACAGTCACAATCTGTCTCTTACTTCGATCCTTGGCAGGCCAGCACGTTAATCAACCAACAAAATTTGCACCATGGTCAAATGGCCTACTCACGCCATAACCTGGCATGCACGGCGGCAATTCATGCAAGAGGCCGGATTGGTGCCCACAAAAGGCAGCACAAAAGGAAGCCGGGGACCCAAACAAGGTGCCTATCTTCAACCTCCCTCCCCAAATGGCCTTCCGCGTGCGCCACCGACGCTGGATGCTCCTGGAGATCCACATGCGCTCTCCTTTTGGGAACCATGTGCTGACGTTGGTCTTCTAGCGCACCAGCACTTCATCCAATCAGCTTACCTCTAATTGGTGGCTTGGGGCCCGGTGGTTTGGTGGGGGGGGTTCCCATTTACCCACAAGAACCAGCGGCTCAAACTCCCAAGCCACCCATCCATTCCACCAACTAAGGTCTACCTGATCCAAGAGCTATGAAGAAGAAACAAATCACTGGCCCTTGCCATCCGCTTCCGCACATTTTCGGGCACCCTACCCGCGCAAACCCGCGGGCGGTTCGCCGCCCCGTAGGTTGCCCCAGGAGATCACCCGGCCATCGTCTCGCAGCGCCGCAAAGGCCAGGCTGGAGGCACACAGCTGGCAGATGTCCTGCGCATTCGCTTGTGGCGTGCCAGGCTCGCATGTGCTTTGCACGCTGTGCTTGATGCACTTCCCGCTTTCCTCAGCGGAGAAACAAAATGGGCTTCAGGGCAAAGGTAGGACCAATTTGGACGCAAGATCACCTATAAACGAATGTTCGCAAGCGAGCACCATCTTCCCAAGCCCTTTCATTCTTATTCTTGTCAACGTGGAAATTATCAGCCAACCCCAGCCATCCACTAGAATCCCATCTGTCCGTCAGCTGCGCACCACCGCAATCGCCGCCCTTGGCAGCATCACCCCATGCTACGACTACGCCATCACAGCGTAGGGCTGCAAATGCGCCATCCGTGGCAACCAAGACCTGAACATCCTGGCGGCCAAACAAGGCTCGTGCAAATTCGACACTGGGATATGACAAATGACAACGAGGAGGAATCATGTTCAGTGTTGGTATCGTTGAACACTTGTGCCAAAACATGAGCAACTGTCATAAGGCGGCAATTGATCGAAATCTCCTTGTCCAAGTTGGATCTGTGAGTTTGCAAAGCTAGTCGGAGGTTCTCTTTCCTGAAAGCAATGGCAGCTGACATGTACGTGACCCGGCGAGGATTCCTTGCTACTCCAAGCACTTTTGGCCCGTTGACCCTTCCTACGGCGAAGCCCTTTCCATCTGAACTCAAGCCCACCTCCCCTCTCATTTCCTTGCCCCAATCCTTGAGCTGCTCCTGGACCGCGCTGCAGTCCCCGCCAAAAGCGGGGTCGCCCCAGGCCCTCACAGCGCCGTCCTCGCCGATGCCGGCGAAGGCATAGCCGGAAGCGCAGAGCTCTCGCAGCGGCGAGGGGAAACTGTGCACCTCGCCATCTGCACCTGGAAGCCAAAAGAACTCCCATTTGCGGCTGAAATGCACTTCTCACGTTTCAGGTGCATGCAGCATAAAAGGCTGATTTTGTGTAGATATGCATATTTATGTTGTTTATATATATATATACATATATACAATATGTTTCACGACATATATTCGGGCACCATAACTTGTGCAGTCATGCATGGGAGCTCCCCATGATCTCTTTTCTTCTTCTAATGCTCCTGCCCTCTTTGCGGCTTTCAATGTTGTAGCTGATGCAGCGGTTGTCCTTTTTCAAACAATAGTGTCAACCATTTTAAACAACAAAGACCGTCCAAAGCAGACCGAGTCACGTCGAGCTGGAAAAGTGCAACCTCGTAATTCGCTCTACTTTCGGCAAGCGGAAGGCCATTGCCAGCACGTCGACCGATTTAGTCAACCAAGACCGTCATTGGACGGCCGTTCTTGACTAAAGTGGTCGGTGCCTCCAGCACAGCATCACGAGTGCCCTAATCATGGATTGTTGCTTTTTTGTTTCTTTCCGCGGACTAAATGTAGATGTCACTGCCGTCCGCAGGCCAAAGTGGTGGAGACTGCCAGCATCACCGTTTTTTAGCATTGTCTTACGTCTTGAACATACGAAAAGCAGACGTCGCGATGGTCCGTAAGCTTGTCGAATGACTCACATAAGCCATGATGCAATTTCGCAATTGGTTGCGTACAGAACTTTGCTGGCGTCGAAGACTTAGAAAACTTTGGAAGCCGTTACATTTACTTATCTTCAAATTCATAACAAACTACAGACAATTCTGCCTCCCGCACCTTGCCGCAAGCGCCTCAAGCTTGACACCTTTGGTTTATGGAAAAGCGTTTCCTTGACTCACACGCTGGTGATGCCGAAGCCAACAAACGCGCTAGGTTGGACTGTGAGGGGGAAGAGGGCGTAGGGGCCACACACACACACACACACACGCACGGCGCTTGTGTGCGGACAGCTCCTCAAAGGTTCATCTCTGTCTGCAAGAGGGTAGCAACACAAACATGCACACATGATGCCGAGTTTTCTTGTGGTAGTTCTACTGTGGGGAAAATCTAAGATGATTCCCATGCTTCCACGTTGGATTGGCCAACACCCCTCGTTCCCACCGATTCCAACGAGGCGCTCACCACGGAGCCGTCCTTCAGCAGAAAGCAGAAGCCTTCGGCGCTGGCGGCAACCTTCGCCACGTCCGGCACCCGGGCCTCCAAGCGAGTCGAGGCTGGACCCATAGAACACAACCAAGCCTGCATAAAGATCATCCAACCCACTTTGCAACCTCCAGGCTACTGCAATTTGGACAAAGGCGGCAAGCTGCCTGCTCCCTGGCCAAGCTGTCGAAGACGACCATCTCTCCGCGATCGTCCAGCGCCGCAAAGCTGTCGAAGCACGCCCACAGCGGGGGCCGAAGCCTCAGGCCAGAGGAGCGCTGCCGGGGCCACGTGACGACCTCGGAGTCGACGGCCGACCCCGGTGTTGTTGCTTGTTTGCGGTGGTTACTTGCAAGGGTTACGCAGGTTTTGTGGTTCGGTCCTTGCGGTTGAGGATCTGGGTCCAGGGGTCAAAAAGAATATGCAGCGAGAGGAAGGGGATGATCTGTCGAAGACCTGTGGCACATAGAACAGCGACCACGCGAAGGAGAGCGACTACAAAAAAAGGGAAAACATGATCGAGTTGATGGATGGACGGATGGACGGACGGACGGATGCATGGAAGGATGTGTGGCCTGACAGCATCCGCCATTGTCATCAGCTTTCCGCCAGCGTCATCCAGCTGACTCTGGGTGCAATGCACTCAATCAGACCCGCCATTCGCACCAAGGACGAATGTCAAGGATAGCATACCATGGAAGAATAACTCAGACCAACACAGAGCTCTTCCGATAGTCCTCTACCACTTGAGCAACCCTTTGTTGTTCCTTGCTGCCTGTTGGCTCTAGGCCCCTTTGATTGCATGCACTTCCTGGCCAGGAATACATGCCACACAGGGGCCAATCTCTGAGCAAAAGTATCCAAGCAGAAGCAGTTGACATCCCTCAGCCAAGCAAGTCTCTCCCGTTTGCCATGAAGCAAAATGCCTTGGCAGCAGTTTGTATGCTGAGGCAGCAAGGCGCATGAGTCACTGTGCATATTAATGTCCAACTAACCCTTGCAGGTGCAAAGGGAGCCTTCTGCCAACGTTTTTTTCTTTTTTTCTTTTTCTGTTTTTTCGAACGTCTATAGTCTATATCCACACCCAAGCAAATCGCTTCCCGAGACGCTGTGCCATCTGCCTGAAGCGCTGCGAAGGCTGTGTTGGCCCCGACAAGATCCACCACCTCCTGGGGCAGCTTCACACATCTTTTGCTTTCATGCTCTTCAAGTACGAAGTTTTGAATGTGAAGAAAGCTTCTCTCGCAACAGCTTGAAGAAGCCTGAAAATCGGGTACAAATGATTTAGCTGTGGCATCTCTCCAGCGCACGGGAGAGGCAGCTTTGTATTGGCCTTGATGAGAAAAATGCCCTTGTGCAAGCCAGTCGCACTCGAGGAGGAGACGCGATTCGCAACATAGGACACAGGCAGCCATCATTGGCATGTAAGCTGTGCGTCGACTTCTATCCAAAGCTGTTAACTCATTCAGCCTCTCTCTTATAGGTTTTGCTGAGATGAAATTAGCTGGACAGCTTCCCTTGTTGCTGAGGCTGAGCCACCACAAGGAAAACTGGCGTCGACCATGCTAACGCGATTGGCTTCGGAAAACTTGCCTGCAAACCAAGTGACACATTGGCATCATCTACAAAGCACAAGCTACTTAACGCTTCTTCCAAACGCAAATGAAACCATCTACAAGAAAACCATCCGCCCATCCTTACCGTGGGGCTCGCTAACCCCCCAGCTCAACCAGCCGCTCCTCCGCCACCAGTCCCCCGCCGCGACTCGGCGCGCCGTGGCGCGTGGAGCCCCAGGCCACCACCTGGCCGCTGCTTCGGAGCGCCGCGAAGGCCCCGCAGGTGGCGGCCAGCCGCCGCACCTCGCAGGCGCAACGGAAAAACCGTCGCATCCAACTCCCAAAAGTGTTCATTTGGGTGTGGGTCCAAAATCCAACCACCAGGAGACCGCAGGTTTTGTCCTGGGTTCCATTTACCAGGGTTCCATGTTGGGTACCCATTTTTGACTTACGGTCATATCTGGCCGTTTCCACATGAAATGCAAACAATACTCTCAGAGTCGATTTGAGTCTTTCAACAAGCTGCTAGCCTCAGACTGAGATGAGCCACTTCTTCGCCAGAATCGTCACGCATCAGTGGTGCACAGCTACAAGCTGCCAACTGAGCACGTTCGAGTGCCCACAAAATTCAAGCGGATTGAGGTTAGTGTGCTCCCAGGCGCATCATGCAACTGGCCCCACACATGGAGGCTGTGGCCACCGTACTTGGGGCGGCCCCAGGTCACCACTCGGCCATCTTGCCGCAGCGCTGCAAAGGCAGCGGCAGAGGCACAAATCTGTCGCACCTGCCTCACAGGGAGCCAAAGACAAGTTAAACCCAAGTCGGGAGCATTTCAAGATCTTGAAGGTTTTCTGCCCTAACGTTGTCATGGGAGATGTCTGAGATTTATGTAAAGTTGGTTGTTACTTTTTCTGAAGAACTGGCTGCATTTAGAGCTTCATGCCATCAAACAGAGCAACCATTCCAGCCTGAGCCACACAGCATGGCTATCGCCGCCCCCTTTTGCCTTGGACAGCTACGCTTGGACAAGTGCTTTCTGAATACCAACAATTATGCCAGTGAGCGAAACTACTGTTCCCAGCAAACGCTGCCAACAAAATGTCCCACAACTCATACAAGATAGACTCTGGTAATGTCACAACGAAGCTCACAAAAGTCTGTCCAGCTTGATCCATATACTTGTTGAGCGAATGTGTCATCAAGATCTTTCATAGGACCTGGAACGATCATCTTACAGCAAGCTATCATACCTCTGGTTGAAGGTGTGAGGTTTGATGGGACTAGGATTGATTGGAATAATTGCAGCCCGCAAGACCTTAGACTTGTTCCACAAACTCATCACCAGCCGAGTTTGCCATCTGCGCAGCTCTACACGTCGAAAGATTCACGGAAATCTGACTTCTGTAGGCTTGCAGTTTGATGTGTCTGAAGGGCACAACATCAGACATGGCTTGCATCATGAAAGACAAACATAAGATACAAGTGGGGGTTGTCCGAGCCGGGGGTGTCCGAGCCGGGGGTGTCCGAGGTCACCTCCACCCATCCGGCCCAAGCCATGGCACCAGGCCCCAGGTTGCCACCGAGCCGTCCGCCCGGATCAGCGCGAAGGCTTGGCTGCAGCGCCCCGAGCAGAGCCGCGCCTGGCGCGCCACGGCCACCAAGTGTCCGAGCCCCAGGGCCTCCAGGCTGCTGTCCTCCGGCAAGGCCTGGCCTGTCGACAGTCCGGGGGAAGCTGAACCCGGAAAACCTTGAGCCACGGTTTCTTTGGAAGACAACTTCCCGGACGCAAGCTGAGACCAAATTCCGCACACGACTGTGGACTTGCTGTTGAATGAGAATCGAAGAAAGGGGGTCGGATGAAAGGGGAGTCAGTCGAGGGATTCTGAATCGGTGAGGTTCACTTTGTGGCTCGGAGTCTGTATCCTACGATCAGGACTGGTCAGAACCTGACCAACAGTCCTCACAGGCATGAATCCATTGTCAAAGCCCGACTGCGTGTTCTAAGCCTACTGCATCAACACAAAGTCCAACATGGATCTCTGAAGGGTTGTACGAGCACTCTTGGAAACCAGCAACAGGTTGCCCTTAGTTGCCAGCACGTATCTATCAGCACCCATCTGCTACCCCGGAGCTGTGGCCACAACATCCTACAAAACCCTCTTTGCGAATCCCTTTGTAAACCCCCTCCAAACCTTGCCATGGACACTTTTGGCTCCAGGTTCCCTGCATGGACCTCCTAAACCTCCCAGCCCCTAAACTTCGACTCTGCTCGCCTTCGGGGCCAAGCAGCACGTCGAGGCCCAGCTGCAGCTCCTGCTCCGCCCGTAGCCTCAGCTCTCGGAGCGTTTCCGCCGCTTTCGGCACCAGCGCCACAGACCGCCCACTCAGCAGCGCCACATGGACGAGCGTGGGCGCACCCAGCACTTCGGCCATGGTCGGCTTGGCTCATTGTCGCGTCGGCGTGTGGGTTTCGGCTTTTCTTTGCTAATGGCCTTTGGAGCCAGTCTTTGGCAGGCTTTGTGTGGCGATAATTGGCTTGGTCTAGATACAATGGTTGGATTGGCTGCTGGCTGGACGTTTGAAGCAAGCTGTGCGGTTATGCTTTGCGCTAGTCGGCTCTGTTGGCTGTGGGGCAGTGGTGGCATTTCTTGTATCATGCTGCTTCGTCTCCATCCATTCTTCCAAATGCCCATGCCAGCAAAATTATTATCTAGCTGGCCACATGCAAGCAGCCATAGAGCGGCGAGAACATGCCAGCGGTTTGTTTGCTCGCCCTTGCTCACAGCTTCACCACCACCTTGCAAAGCCACCCGCCCAGGCGCAAACCGCAACAGCTCACCTGGCGGCACTCTGCTCCATGGCCCGCAGGGCTCGGAAGCTGCGGCCCTTCAGCGCCTGAGAGCCAAGAGACATATTGCCTTTCCAATGAAGAACCCCTAGAAAAGCGCCGCTTCAAAAAGTTATCTATGGGTTTAATGAAACACGTAGAAAAACTCCGCTTGCAAAAACGTTGTCCAACCTGGGTTTGGGTCCATGCCCCTCATTCTCAGCTCTGTTGGCTTTGTCTGCCCGAGAGGGATACGACATCCCATCATCAGTATCCACCACCGATGTAAGAATTGAAGGTTCGCAACATGGAATGCAAGGCTTCTGGCTGAGACTCTGCGAAATGCCGCGAAGTGACAGTTGGCAAGTAAAGAACATTGTGAAGGACATCCAGCTCGGGAAGAAGTGCCTAGAACAACTGACCCCTGTTTTCCATTGCTGAAAGCCACGCTAAGCTGCGGGCCGAGGCTTTGTCATTGCAAACCTCGCAAAGGAAGTCCAGAAGGAACCTGCGGGTTTGCCCGCTGCCAGTGAACAGAGGTGACTGATAAGGCATTTCTTCGATTAACCTTTGTGTTTGGAACTTGGAAGGCTGAAAAAGATGCAGTGCAAAGCCAATGATCAGAACGCAAACGTGCTGGCTGCAAGAACCCCCGCTCGAGATATTATTTTTGCTCGCAAATGCACGCACAACGGTTGGTGCAAAAATCGTCCCAAATAGTAATATCAAACATCTCGATCTGATCACAGTGTCTTTGTTCACATGTCCTTGTTCCTGGATACCCTCCTTTCGAGATTGATGAACCATTGAACTCCGTCAATTTGACTTCCACCCTACCCGCCCACAAAGCCCGGCTCACGTTGAATCTGGCCGCTGCCAGGCTGTCTTGGCACAGCCTTGCAAGAACAGCTGCGAGCATGCCAGAAACTGCCTGCTGCAGTCGTCAACGAGTTCACTCACGGCAGACCCAAATGGGTGTGTCAAAACAAGGCAATCCACAGAGTGGTGGTTATAAAACCAAAAAAATGAGGGCTTCCAAAAAAACAAATGACACACGCAACTGTGGCATGACCGTCCAACCCCTGGCCTCTCTCTTGGCCCTGGGCCTTCAGCACCTGTGACCGAACTGGGAATACGACCAAGGCATCAATTTTCACATGGGAACCTGAGGTTCGGAAGACCATGTTCCGTTTAAGGGGACCCCCCTCTCGAGCTCCATGTTAGTTGGTGGGAGGTACCCAAGACTCAAATCTTACAGCCAAGGCAACCCTTCACATGCGAGCTGGGGAAAAAAGGTTTTGCATAATCTTGGATTATCATGCTTCCGGAGCTACTGAGGCAATCTGCATAACATGAAACATCAAGCCGCAAACCTGTCTAGCCTTTCATCTTCTCTGCCAAACGCTGGGTGTGCAGTGGAGCTTGGCGGGATGTGCTTGAGGATTCCAATGGTCCTTCTGTTTGAGATTCGTTTCACAGCACCATAGGTGGGTGGCCATCATCATGCCTTCTTCTGCCCTTGTGAGACGACGGCTGCACGGACTGCATACACACACCACACATCCCCCATCTGCACCTCCAAGTGGCTAGAGACGAGCGCCACAATACCTCCAAAATTGGAATGCTCCAGCATTGCGAAGTCGCAAAAAGCCTCTGTTGCTTTCTGTTGCTTCATGCCAATCGATTGGCAAAGTCATCTTGTTGAAATGCCGAAGACCTAGACAAGCGTCGCATTGCTCCTGTTGACTGAATGCCATGGCTCAAAGAGGATCTCATCAGACTCTCACAAAACAAAACTTGCAGTCCCAAAAATGGCCGTCAACCGGTCCACTCCATCTGCTGACCAATGAAAGTCCACCCTAAGAAGTAGATCAATATCAATAAGGACGGAACCTAAGGAAATCCCTCCATCAGTGGCATCCAGCCTGACACCACTGGGCATGGCACTGCCTGATCGCGCACCAGCTCTTGACTCCCCATCTAGGACTGTTCCACAGCATTGATGAGTCACCCGTCAATCTGAGATGAGATTCGAACTTCGCTGACATCAAAACAAGGTCTGTAGATTCCAATCAACTCAAACAACCTTTGCTCGACAAAGAATCGCAGGTTCCCTTGTCACAAATGCAATGTACAACTTGTAGCAAGGTTAACTGCCTTTCGGCAAAAACAAAAAGAAGAAGAGACAAAGGAGCACCAACTCCTCACAAAATGCCGCAGGCCACACACACTCTCCAACCAGAACCAACGCACCGATTGCCAAAAAACGCCTGACGGCGCAATCCAGGAGCCATCGGGGCGCCCCGAATGCGTTTTCCGCTTTCGCCGTGCTGCAGTTTGCTCAGTCCCCTCTCGCCTTGGTTTCTCGTACTTTCAGCTTCTCACGCTGTGCTTCAGCATGCGCCCCCAAATGGCCGCTGCGAGCCGCATCGGCCAACGAGCAATCAAAGTGTTTGGACCGACTCATTCATTTTGCAGAAGTTCACTACAAAATGAGTTGTTTGCATATCTAATTTCACAAACTGCTGTAGTTGAAGATAACAAAATCTGGCAGCCAAATGCATCCTCTGGCAATGAATGATGTCCAAGGCCGTTACAGTTAGGGAGTTCTCGCTACTGGGCAATCAAAGAGCGTACCAGGGTTGCAATCACTTGAGCATTTCGGGCAATCAGGGCAAGCCAGAGTAAGGGCAAGGTACAAAAAAAACACTGCATGAATGAAAAAATGCCACTGGCCCTGGCATTTCTCAGCCCGAACGGCCACAACTCTGGCAATGCTGGATCGACACTCAGGGACTCCTGCGACTTGCCACTCTGTACTCACTTGAAGCCAAGAACCTAACTGGGCGGTCCTGTAAGACCAATTTTCTGCGAAAGTTCCGTGTTAGTCGATGGGAGGGTACGTGGCAGAGCGACTTTTTCTCTTCTCCGCTCAAGCACGGACATAGATGGCCAAATCACCGCGCGAGTCGCGGTTCACACGCAAGGTGTCATCCAAATAAGTGCTGACCTCGGCGGCCCAGACATGCTGTAACTCCCCGCGCGTATCACTCCTGTGGTAGGACAACAGGTGCACTGATGCATGACACCAAGTAGCTCAGCTTCCCCTGTCCAAGCTTCTACCTAGAATCATGCATTTCTGAGGCTGCTGCAAACCAGCCAGCACCTCAGAATGAGGCTGCCAAGACTTCGCAGTGGAAAATATTCCACAGGCAAGTTTGCTTGCTACCGGGTCCAACTGATTGAGGGGAGAAAAGCTGTGGCCGGCCAGTCCAATTCGACAAGGACCCGCTGCGCCGAGCAGCAAGAACGTGGCAAGCGAGATACCACTTCATGGGTCCCCAAATCCCAAGCTCAAACCGAAGCTGTCCCCTTCCAAGTCGCTGATTTCGCTGCGAACCCCGGATGCGTCAAGTTGACCCCGTCTGGGCTGTCGCGCCGAAGGGCGGCAGCGGCAAGGCCACCCCGGGCGCCAGCTGCAGCGTGGCGCCTGTGAAGCTGAAGTCGCTGCGTAAGCCCGGAGGCGCCTGCGCTCGAATCGCGACACGACTCGCATTGACTCCATATTCATCAACCCCGATTTTGTTTGTGTCTTTTTTAAGAGGTGGTTGTTGGCCCCTCCAAAAGTAGTCTGCTTCTCCACAATTCACCCAAAAACACAACCCCCCAAGCAATAAACTGGGGTGGATTAATATGTCGACACTACGAACATTGACCCAAAATCAAGCCCATTGAACAGTGAACAGCCCCTTCTAAAATGAAGAATGCTGTCTGCTTCAGCCACCTTGGCCCTCTTGGCCTTCTCGTCACCTGCAGAGCGCTGCCCAGCGACCTCAACGCGGCCAGCCACGTCGAAGCGGCGGCCATCGCTGTAGACGATGCCTCGAGTAAGGTGTTGGACCCGCATAATTCACACATATGTGTTCATGACATTCGACAAAAAACATGCATCTCCTCTCAAGTCTGTATTTGCTGGTCTCGTCTTGCCCGTATGCAAAGTCACGAAAACTACCCAGACTAAGGGGACTAAGGGTGATAGGCTTTCGATATTGACACCCGCCGACTATGCTTGTGGCAAAGGGCAAGTGTGAGTCGTCATGCCGGTTCTCAGAGCCATCTGCAAACTCGAAAAGGCGCTGTGGCTTGGTTCTCCCAAGGAGTGCTGCCACAGCGGCTATTTCCCAGCGTTCCAGCGTCGGCATCCAGCTTCTGGTACACGGAGATATCTGCTGGAACATGCACAGCCAACCAGACAGGAAAGGAGGCCAATGATATTGTTGCGGCAACAGTCAGTTGCTAACACTTAAGAATGATCCAACAGCAATGGTGTTCCGCGTCTGCGCTTCACACTGCAAAGCACTCTCTGTCTCCAACTGACATGATCTGATTCTTTGGCAACGAGTGTGACTGCGAAGCGTGAGCACGGGTCTACACAAATAGTTCAAGCACATCGCCTTGGGTCGGGACCCACACCCCCCTCCCGATTTAATTTGTAAGCACGAGGGGTTGATGGACTAAGCACCCAACCCTTCACCGCTTTGGCGAAAGTTTCACAATGACTTCAGGGCCAGTGCACGAGGCCATCTCCGCAAGCTCGGCAAAAACCCAAAGCCCAAATAGTTTTCCGTATGCTGGTATCCCTTTGCTGTCCCTTTGGCCATCGTTGCTCTCTGCGGCGAGGGATCCGCTTTGCCTCACCATCAATCGAACCGCCCAAGAACAAGGTTCCCTAACTCCAGCATGACCGCGACTTGCGCCACACGTCTGCTGCCTGGGTCCCCGATCAAGGAGAGCACCTCCTTTTCGGTGGTGTAGACCAGGTTCCAAGTGCCTGACTCTCTGCTCCAAGTGCTACGTGCTTCAAGAGAGTCAGCATGGAGCGATTCTGTGCGCACCGGTTCGTGTGTGTTGGAGTGAATGCTCCAGGATCCGACTTCTGTTGGTTGCTGAGCAACATGTTGTGATGAAACCCCGGCATCTAAACGGGGAACTCTCGTTCATATTTCACACCCATGGTTCTGAAGACCACTGAAGGGACTCAAGGCTTGATTGCGTTTTCCCGGCCGAGAAGAAACGCCGCTGAGTCTTGAGCTGCATCCCTCTATCCCCCCAATAGGAGCAGCCTGACATCATGCTCTTGGTAGCCGCCGGCGCTGACGCTGCCAGGTCGTCTGCCAGCTGGCTCATTTGCCTGGCTCTCTGTCGCAAACCGAAGCCGTGACGAGTCGCGGTGTGCTGCAGGACAACGGCAACTTTCAGATTGATTACAAAAGGACAATTTTAGCTGCAGACAGCAAATGTTCTGGACAAAACATACCATAATCATGCATCGCGTCTTGCTGCTAGGAATGCTGCAAACGTCAGCAAAGCCAGCTGTCAGCAACATGCTTAAAAACAAAAGACTCGACACTTACTTGGGGTGCGTGCGACGGTTTCACTGTTTAAAGAAAAAGACATTTGCCGTACTCACTGCCAGCAAAAAGCAGGTAAATGCAGCCCAAGTAGTGCTCTTTCATGCCGATGACTTTTAGGAGTCCCATGATTCGAGATGTTGCCAATCCAACAATCCGTTCATGAAGCGAGTTTTATTCTTGATTTTTAGCAACCTGGAAAAGCTGCCTGGGTCATTTCATTGTTTCCCTCCTGGCTTAGCCGGAAGAGTTGTAAACATCGTCTAGGAGGAACACAAAAGGTCGGCCAGTGTTGCAGAGTACACGCTTCTCCCTCTGCAGATCATCGGCAAAAGACTTGCTGTGAATCCAAAATAGCTTGTCAAAGTGCAAGGATCAAGAAGGTGTCCAAATAAGACTCAATCAAACGGACCACAATCTGGGAGGTACGTCCCGCATGAATCCAGGTGTCTCAAACAGTCTAAATCACAATGGAAACGACCGCATCCGATCTTGGTCCCGGCGCATGGCTAGAATACCAAAGAAAAAAATGAAAACATGGCATGCCAAATTGAGGGTTCACGGTTGCTCGAGGCACTGACATCTAGATCACAGGCACCTCTTCTGCTCAGCCGAAGCAGCCGTGCCGCGCGCAGTTGTGTCCTTGCTTGGTCGCGTCCGAGCAATCTCAGCAGCACCTACTTTGATTTGTACCGCTGAAGCTGGCCGAAGGATACAACATCCAGACAGTGCTGTCTGATCTCACAGATCTGCCTGCCCTGGGACCAGAGCAGCAAGACATATGTCAGGGTGGTAGTAACTTCCTGCCTGGCACAAGTGTGTCCAATCTTGATGCATTTTGCCTAGACATCCCGGGTAGTGCTTCTGTCATGGAAAATGACAAAAGACCCAGGTGATGTTGCGATGATTTTAGGCTGGTCAAAAGCATGCCTCTTCTTTGCAACGTTGCCCACGCTGTCTGCATT
>CAUJNA010003766.1:0-37500 GCA_963377175.1 Effrenium voratum | reverse complement strand
TGCACTTGAGACACTTGTGCACCTGTCTCCCACTCTTGTAGTGGGGACACTTCTCGTGCGTGTGATACACGTTGCCTGTTGGCAACATCCGGCTACGTGCACTCACCTCCGGCTCGCTGTCGTTGGCCTCCTGAATCGTTGCCTTGCCGGAGACGATGATCTCCTTCTGGATCTTCTTGATGAAGAAACTCCACAGCCACTGCACCAGGCTCTAGGCTCCTATGCCGGCCAAAATGGCTAGCACCGGCCACATCCAGCTGTCGCTCTCCGCTCCGTTGGGCTCGTTTTTCTCCTTGGCTCCACTCGCCCTGATCACGTTGGCGAATGCCACCACCAATGCCAGGCGGTACTCATCCTTCAAGCCGCTGAGAATCTTCTTAGCGCCCTTGTCGCTCAGCATCTTGCGCTCGATGTCGCTGAACTCGTCCTTCCCGAGCCCACCGTTGTCGTCGTCGACCATGCCTGTCATGAACTTCAATCCTCTCATCCTGGCTCGTGCCAGCGCCTTGGTGCCGATGTCCGCGCTGTTGATACTCGTCGGAATCGCTGTCACCCTGATCACCTTCTCGTGTCTGACCTGCACACCAGAGTTGGTGTGTGGCCTCTGATGAAGGACCAAACATGCCGAAGAAAAAGTCCTTCACTGCATTCAGAGACCATGGCCACGTACTCGCTCTCACCGCTTGAAAGTGAGATGCTTTTCTACTCACCCTGCTCTCCATGAGGTTGCCGTCGAGGAACACCTGGAAACTTGTGATGCTCTTTCTCGAGTTCTGCGTAGTCGCTGTCAGTCACAACCTCCATGAGGTGCTGCGCAGTCCATAGAACTCCGTTCCAACCAAGTAGCTTGCCAAGTGCTCTGCATGCCTCCACGCCGTCTTCGTAGGCTTTGACATCCACGCAGCAAGAGCATTGATGGCAAACTGACAATCAGGCCGCTCATCCAATGTAGAGCATTTTCCCCACGATCGACCTGAATTCCGATGTCTCCGCAACAGCTCTGCACTGCCGTCTCTTTTCCCAAGGTCGCTCCTCGCGGGTGTCTTCTTGTAGTTGCCTATCTTGATGTCGGCCTTCTTCGCGATGTCCTCGATGTGTTTGGGATCTGGCCGGCGCACGAAGCCCTCACCTCATAGGTCCTGTCGATCTTTTTGTTGAGGTACTCGAAACTCTCGCCAATGTCAAATGGCCCTTGCACCTCACACTTCCAGCCTCTCACCCAGAAACTCCATGAATTCCTTTCTCTTCTCCTCAACCATCAAAAGGTCGTCCACGTGTAGGCTGATGTAGAGGTCCCTCTTGAACTTCATCAGAGTTGGCTGCATATCATCCTCCATGCCAAACTCTCGCGCTGCATCCCTGAAGTGGATGCACCATCTGTTGGCTGCTGTCCGCTGTCCAGGCAGACATCGAACCAACTTGTACCTCTTTCCTTTGCATGTCACCGAGGCCTTTTCTTCTTCTGGCTGGGGCACCGTCAGGAATGCGCCCTTGACGTCGATGACTTGCACGCCGCAGTACTGCGGGCAGCATGCTGCCAACTGTAGCAGCATCCGGGGAATTGCCATCAGTGATGTGGGAGCAAATGAATCCTCCACATCCACACTCCACCGGAACTGGCGCGCCACAAGTCTCGCTCTCCGGAACCAGCCTCCTTTCTCCTCTCTTTTCTTCCACGTGATGACCATCTTGGTGGTGATGTCGCTGTAGCCGTTCTCCTCATGTGGCTGCAGCTCCGTCAAGGCAGGCGTTGCCTTCAACCTCGCGATTTCTTCTTCCACCGCTTTCTCATCCATCTTCTGGATCTCCTCCTGATCAAACTCCATGATCTGCATTTCGTCATCCACCGTTTCCAAGCCGTCTGCTTCTTCTGGACCCCAATCATTCAAGTCCAGCTCGGCTATGCCCTCAATCTCGTCCCAGACGTTGGTGTCTCCGTGGGGCATCACCATGATTTCATCGATATTGAACTCGTCGACGCCCCTTCTCTTGCTTGGCGATTCTTCTTCGCTGAGGTCATTTCCAGGTCTTCGCGCTCCATGAAATGCTTCCTCCTCTGATCTCCTCATGGCTTTCGCCCTTCTCGCACTCTCCTCTTCTTCTTCCTGTTTTCTTACTCCTCATCGCTGCTGTTGGGGGTGGAGGCAATTGCCTCAGCACCCGGGGCTCTGTCAGAGCGGCTGTTGCTTCTGCTGTTGCTGGCGCCGATGAGCTTGATGTCGCCATTGGATCTTCTCCCATGACAGGCTCCTCGGCTTTCCTCTTCTCCGCAAACCTTGGAGTTGCCAGCCCTGTCTTCACAACTGGCGTTTGTCCTCCTCCAAAGAGTCCTGGGGTGGCCAACCCAAGCGCCACCGCCATGCCAGCCTCTCGCGCTTGACGCTCCGCAGATGCCTCCTTTGCCTTTGTCTCCTCAGTGTTGGCCAGCTCAGCCTTCTCGTCTTCCTCTGCCTCATCAGCTGCTGTTGCAATCCTTTTCCGCGGTCCTACCTTGTTCATGAGTACCCCGGAAGCCGAATAGTTCCAGGGAAGGCCCTTCGCAATCACCAGGTCGGTGCCAATGAACTGATCTGGCATCCGCTTCACCGTCCTTTGACTCCACAGCACCGCCCGGCGTGAGCACGATGTGGCAGTTGGTCTATGCGGATTTGCCAACCCAGATTCCTCTGCCAAACCTGGGCTCATGCTGTGAGGTGTCTGTACATGACACTCTCCCCGAACAGGTCTTCCCCTGCTCCTTCCCCAGCACGCGGTACCTGTTGATCAGCCACAAAGCGTGTCTTGGATACACCTGAGCTTGCTCCTCCGCATAGTACCTCAAACAGTTTGCCAGCCTTCTCACACTCTGGACAGTCGTGCTGTTGCACTCCTGAGATGCGGATCTCGGTCTCCAAACCCAAGTTGTCTCTGCAGTGTTGCACAGCTCAAAGCCAGCAACCTGCATTCCAAACCGGACCAACTCCTCAACCATCAGCTTGAGGTTGGGGGCTCCCTTGCTCATCACCGGCACTGCATGAACTGGAGTAGTCGTCCACGTACGTGTAGGCAAAGTCAAAGCTGATCACCGTCTTGCTGCTCTCCACGTCCTTCTTGACGTCGCGCTTGTGGACTTCTTCCTTCGCTCTTGTGCTGAGGCACGCTTGGCACCAACCAGCAAAGGGGTAGTGCGTGAGGTTGTGCTCGTTCTGCTGCTCCAGGCTTGGCCTCTTAGGGATGCCCAGAGACACAGGTTTCCGCTCCTTCTCGCGGTACAGCTTTCTCGCAATCTCTGTCTGCATCTTCGACTCGAGGTCCATCCTGAAGTTGTCCAGCCTCGTGAGCAACTTTGCCTTGCTCCCTGATGTAGGCAAACCGTGCCGTTCACATCCTTCTCGCAGTTCTTTCAGGGTTGTACCTCACTGCATCCATCTCCACCTCCTTTCTGTGACCGGCGTGCTCCTCAGCTGCTGCCTCCTCTTCATGACCTTTGGCTGGTGGTTCTCTCATCATCTTTTCATCTCCAACTCCAACTTCCTCATCTGACCAACCCAACTCATCTGATTGCAGCTCTCTGTGCGTCGTGGGGAATGGCGCCACCGGGACTTCTGAGTCCACCTCGAAGTAGTCCTTCATCTTCGCAGGCGCCACAACGGTGATGGTCGTCTGAGGATCTTCCGCAGGTCCAAACCGCCTGAACGCCATGTTCCCCAGCTGCGTGTAGTCGCTCACGTTCTCCACCTGCATCCTTCGTCTTCATGAAGGTCATCCTCGCCTTCTCGCCTTCCAATCAAACGTACCTGACGGATGCAGCAGTTGCGTGGCCACTGGGTCGCTATAAGTCGGCGGGCACGCTGGACCTGTACAGCATGCAGATCAGGGCCTCAGCCTTCGAGGGAGAGTCGGTCTCCGTGACGGACCTGCTGGCCGACTCGCTGGCCCTCACGGGCTCGGCCACACTGGACGGGCTCACCCGGCGGGCTGCGACCAGCTGCTGTGCAACGACGTGGACGCCTCGGGCGCAGTCTCCTGCGCAGCGCTCACAGCCACAGGCACCGTCGCCGGAGCCACGCTGTCGTCCACAGGCGCCGTGTCAGGCAGCTCGCTGAGCATCACCGGGGCGGCCAGTGTGGGCCTGCCGCGGTTGCTGCGCCCGAGGCCGTCAGCGTGCCCGGACACGTCGCCCGCCGTGGTGAAGTTCCCAGCGTTGGCCGTGTTGTTGATGGTGAGTGTGCTGCCGGTGATTCCGGTGGCCAAGCTCAGCAGCCACCGGGGCGCTCACGGACGCCACGCTGACCATCACCGGGGCGGCCTCCACGGGCCCGGTGGACTGCGAGAGCCTGGACTGCACCTTCACGGCCACGAGCGGCGGAGTGTCGGCGACGTGACGAGCTCGGGCACGGTCTCCGCGCCGCAGCTCTTCGCGTCCAACACGCTCACCGTGACCAACACCTCCGACTTCTCGGACGATCTCTTCTTGACGAAGAACTGGGCGGCTGCAAGTGTCCAACAACAGCGCGGCCTCCGACAGCGGCCCGGAGCTGCGGCTGCTGGGCAACCAGAGCGCGAGGGTCTTCCTGGAGCGGGACGGTGGGACGCACCAGTGCGAGCTCATCATGATCAACGACGAGGCGCTGATGCAGACGAAGAGCCTCTCGACGCAGCTGTCCTTGACCACGAACCAGAGGAACCCCGGCTGCCTCGTGATCGCAGGCAACACGGGCAACGTGGTCTGCAACACAAGCTTCACGAATTTGTCGGACAGCCGGGCGAAGACGGAGATGGCAGAGGCCGACGTGGCTGAGCTCCAGCACCAAGCAGTACAAACGCCCGGACATGAACAAGGACCTGAGGCTGGGCTTCGCCTCAAACGACTTCGCAGGAACAAAGTGGAAGAACCTGACAGCGACGGCACCGAGATGATCACGCTCGACTACTCGCAGCTCACCAGCGTGCTGCGGGGGGTGCGCAAGGGCGTCCAGGGCCGGCTGGACGAGGCGGAAGCCTGGCAGGCCCAGCAAGCCATAAGAAACATGGATGACGCTCGCAGACGAACCATCAAGGCCGTCTACGAGGATCCCCGCACAGGCTTCGGCAGCATAGTGGTGCACAGGGGTCTCCGAAAAGTCCCCGAAAACTCAGCTCCCGAGGCGCGGGGGCGTGCAGTCCCGCCAGCGGAGGCTACGGAGAGGCCCCAGGCTCCCACCTCCCTTTTGAGACTCTGTGCCTCTTCTACTTGTCCGACAGCTCCGCCCGCCACTCACTGACGAGCTTCTCCGCGCTGGGCGGGCCACCGTGTTCCACTCTTCCTCGTCGTTGTTCTCAGTCTCCACCGAGCATGTCTCCGCCACGACCTGCAGGCTATTCTTCTTCATCTCCAGCGGAATCTCAACTCCTTGCTTGTGCCAGAGATTCAGGCCATCTCCGTTTCCCATCCACTGCGTAGTAGACGCCGCAAGATGGGATGTTTCACCTTTCCCACAATGAACTTCTCCACGAAATTCACCGGGATGCCGTCCTTGCCCATCATGGCAAAGTTCACCTTTCTCATTCCGCTCTGCTGGATGATGTTGCCCTGCGCGTCTTTCATGATAATCTGTCTTCCTCCTTCATGGGCTTCTTCTCCAACTCCAGCAAACTCCTCAGGCAACACTGAAATGTCGGCGCCTGAATCGACCGTCATGAGCACCTTGGACCATCCATGATCCATCTCTTCGTCCATCACCAGGTAAACGGTCTCGTCTTCCGTCCTGCAAGTCCATAGCCACCACCGTGACCTTTCCACCACCTCGTCGTCCTCGCGCTCCACCATCAACACAGCGTAGCTCTCGTCCTCAACCTCCTGGATCATCCCCAGGAACTCGTCTTCTCCAGCAGTGAGGTCGAACACCCTCGTCTCGTTCATGTCCGGGGGAGCGACCAACCGGATCATTCTGACGCTCGCCAAACCTGCCGAAGAGCTCGCTGAGCTTGGCGCTCCTCCAGAAACCGTTCCACCTCCGGTAGTTCCCGATGAAGATGGTGTAGCCGGGGCGTACGTCCAATCTCCTTCAACCTGGTTGATGTTCCGCGGGGCCCGACAATCTCTTGATCTGTGGCCCGTCTTTCCACAATTCCAGCACTGCTCTTTGGACTTGCCCTTGCTCTTGTCCTGCGACCTACTCTTACCTTTACTTTCGCCCTTCTCATCTTTGGACTTGCCCTTGACCCTGAAGTCGTTATAGCCTTGTCCCTTCTTGGACTTGCCCTTGCCGTACGTGCCCTTTCCGTCCTTTCCTTTGCCCTTCTTGCCCTTCTGATAGCCGTCTGACTGGGAAAGCCAAGCACATTTTCTGTGCTCCATTTCGTAGCGATCGCCTCGTATTGTTCGATCCTTCCTTTCAGCGACTCAAACGTCGTCTCCTCGCTCACCATCATCTGCAGTTGCGTCCTCACACCAACAGGGCAGGCTGAAAGGATCAATGCAACCTTCAAGTTTTCGGGGTACACCTGAGATGAGACCCTCTCGTACTCCCTGACCAGGGCCTCGTAGGCCGGGAGCTGCTCCATGATGGACTTGTTCGGGGTGAAGGTGATCCTTGACAGTTGGGTCATCAAAGCCAACGCCCTCTGCCTTGTGCTCGGCTGCATGTCTCTCAGCAGCAGCCTCCATGCTTCGTAGCCGTTCTCTTCCGGTGCGCTTGATGAGCTTGACAGTCGATCGCTTCCTCAGCGCCACCCGCTTCATGTCCAGGCACATCTTTGGGTCCACCGCTTTGATTCCAGTCCTCCCAGCGCCTCAACTCGCTTTCGCGGGGTATCGGCCTTGAAGACTTCTGGCCCTTTGACATTCCGGGCCCACTGATTCTGCTCCTGGCTGCGGGTCAGGCCGTCCAGCACCTCTCTGATTTGCGTTAGCTGCTCAGCCAAAGATCTGCAAATAGACCTTCTTTCACCTCCGTGTAATCCGCCTTGCGCCTGTACTTCTCCAGGCCATTCAGGTCGTCCAGGTCACAGCTAACTTGCGTTGGCCGCGCCTTCAACCTCTTCACTCTCCACCGACCACCAAATTCCCATTGAAGCCCACCGATGTTGACCACCTCCTGTCTCCAGCTCAGACTCTCTCCCGAGCTCTCCGCGCGGTGCCCAGTAGCAAGAGGATCGGTAGCCAGGGCACTTTTGTTCTTCTTGTGGTCAAGGTCCCTGATCGGCCGTCGTGGTTCTTCTTGGCCGGGCTACCTACTCCAGGGTAACTTACAGCACCGGCTCCGCTAACATGCGCAAGCTCCACATCCTCCAAAATAATCGTCAATAAGAAAGTCCATCAATAAAGATTGTGCACTGGCTGAAGAGGCACCTGCGCAGGGCCAAATAAGAAACTAAAGAGATCAATCGCAGCATCGTTTTGTAGCAGTTTTACCTGTTGCACGCACCATTGCCACAGTGCCAGAAGTGAACCGCCGCAATCGGCTGCACGGGCAATTCAGTTCTCCAAGGGGCGCACAACCTCCATAACTTAAATCAACAGAACAACACCCTGAAAGAGGAGTCCACAGCAAAAAGGGGGAACACAACACCACCAAGCATACAAAAAAGTTCAAACCCAGGCAGAAGGAAACTGCTGCAACTGCACAGGCAGTTAAAGCCCGCGAGCGGGTGCCTGCAGTAGTAAGGAACATCAGCTTGTAGCCCCCTAATTATTTTGGTTTTTGGTCCAAAAACCCTGCAAAACTGCATAATTTTCAACCAGCTGAACTCGTCACCAGCGATGTCACCGCTTCGTCACCGCTCCGTTTTTGGTGCAAAAAGCGCTCAAAACGGCCAACTCCGAAAAGTTCTTTTTTTGTGTCAGACGTCAAACATGGCACCTGAGCCTCCAAATTCGCTCGTTTTCGGTCGAAATCGGGCTCCAGACGCTTGCTGTGCTCTGGATTCCGTTTCTGCCCGGAAAAGCAGGCAAATTCCATCCCCTTGTCACCGTTCGCCTCCGCTTTATCACCGCTCGCTTTTGGGTCGAAAAAGCGCGCAAAAGCGGCCCAGTTCCCAAGTTCCGGGAGTCGCACGCTTTTCCGCGGCCCAGCCGAGGACCTGGCTTGGAGCGCGGCAGCCCGCCAAGGTTTCGGCTTGTGACACGTCAGCCCGCCAAACTTGTCACCGCCTTTGTCACCGCTCCGTCTGGCTCCGTTTTTGGTGCAAAAAGCGCTCAAAACGGCCAACTCCGAAAAGTTTGTTTTTTCGTGTCAGACGGCAAGTGGGATGCCTGAGCCTCAAGTTTCGCTCGTTTTCGGTCGAAAGCAGGCTCCAGACGCTCGCTTTGCTCTGGCCGGAAAACAGGCGAATTCCATCCCGCCGAGCTTGTCACCGCTTGTCACCGCTTTGTCACCGCTCTCTTTTGGGCCGAAAAGTGCGCAAAAGCGGCCAAGTTCCCGAGAGGACTTCGTTCTTGGCAAGTTTGAGTCAATAATGGAACGGCTTGATTTATTAATGGGCAAGGTTGGTTCATTAATGGGTTAATGGGCAAGGTTGGTTCATTAATGCCCGGCCGCTGGCGGGTGCTGCAGAGACAGCTGAGACAAGGTGCTTGAGCCAGCTCTCGTGCTTGGAAAAGCGAGGCCGGCTCCGCGGCTTCGGTCTAAAAGTCCACCGAGGTCGGAATTCCGACTTCGCAAGGCAGCGACCATGGGGACAGCAGCACTGCCGGAGTTGGTTTTCAGCCCGAAAAACCCTGGTGCGGGCCTGGCGCGCGCCTGGTGCGGGCCACAGTCGCAGCGGAGTTTTCAATCAATCCTGCCAGGATTGCTCCACTCAATCCTGCGTCCACCACAGGATTGCTCCACTCAATCCTGCGTCGGGCGCAGGATTGCTGGCCGCTTGCGAAGAGCGTGTTCGGAGCTCCGAGTGGAAGGCCAGGTCATGCCCCCGCCTCCTCGTGCCATCAGGGGAAGATGTAGGGGCGCCAGGCAGGGCAGAGCGCGTAGATAGGCCAGCGCATCCTGGCACGTGGGCGCTGCAGACGCCGCACGCAGCAGGACGTATGAGCAGGCAGCCCGACGCCCGGCACGGCCTCTCTGAGCGCCCGGCAAGAGGTGCCTGAAGTAGAAGCGCTTGTCCACCTTGCGCCCCACCAGGCGCAGCAAGGAGCGCAGGAAGACCGGGTCTCGTCTCAAGTAACAGCGGCGCAGGCTTGCGACGGGCTCGAAGGCGTCGACGCCGCGCACGTCCAGGCCCGGACGCCTGGCTACTCCAGCTTTCCGGACCCGAAGAAGGGAGAGTGAAGCACAGTGACGTCCCCCAGCATCCGGTCCAGGTGTGGTGCCAGCCACGCCTTGCTTCCCATGTACTTCAGTTGCATGCCAGCCTTTAGCTTTATCCCTGAAAACGGGAGAGGCCTGTCGAATAGCAGCTGTCTCCCGCACTTGCCGCCCGGCTTCCTCAAGGACTCCGCGATATTGCTCCAGAATCATGCTGATCAGCGCCACGGTCTTGCCGGATTTTGATGGTCCGAGGAAGATGCCCGTGCGTGGCACCTGGGGCACCACGGGGTCCGAGGGCTGTCTGTCGTAGGAAACAGCTTGATCTTCCCCATTTGCCTTACTTCCCAAATTCGAAGCCGGAAAATCTACATCTTCAGCCCCAGCGTAAAGTCAAGAAGTACATAGAGGAGGACCTGGGGAGTGGGACGAGGCGGCGCTGCGGGGCATCATCCAGAGGCAGCGCAAGATCACTGAGACGTCCAAGAAGTTGGAGATGAAGAAACTGTACCAGGTGCTGATCATCCTGGACGATTACGCAGATAGCCCGCAGCTCCACAAGCCTCACGGCGCCCTGGATACACTCTTCATCCAAGGCCGGCACATGCAAATCAGCACCTGGGTGAGCTCCCAGAAGCTGAGGCCCATCAGCGCAGCGGTGCGGGTGAACATGCAATTCCTCTGCTGCTGGAGGCTGCGCAACCAGCACGAGCTGGACGCCGTCATCGAAGAGCTCAGCGCCCTGCTGCCGAAGGACAAGCACAGGATCTACAAGCAGGCGACCCGGGAGCCCTATAGCTTCCTCTTCGTCTACTATCTGAAGCCTAAGAGCCAAATGTTCTACATGCGCTTTGAAGAGCGTTTCGCGCTGGAAAAAGAAGCCGATGGGAGCGGCGCTCAGCTTCCTGGCCAGAAGCTGTTCGCCAGCTCCACTCTGATCAACGCGAGGTGTGAGAACATCTCCTGCTGCACTTCCGTCGCAGCCGTCCAGTCCCCCGTCATCCGTAGAAAAGGGATGACAACGATCTATGTGGACAGCCGCAAGAGGGTGGCAGAGCGACGCCAGGCTGGCCGTCTACAAGATCAGGATGACAAACAACGGACAGGGCCCGCCCTCCATCGCTGGCCGTTTGCGCAGCGCGGCCGACGGAGCGCAGGCAGCAGCGGACCTCGTGGGCGCAGCAGGGCTCGCGGCGGCGCAGGCCTTCCGCTCCCAGCTCCCCCAGGACGCTGCCGAGCACGTGCGCCTAAATGCGATGCCCCGCCCAGGGCCGCAGCCACAGCCACATCATCGGTCGACCCGACGACATAGCGCTTTTTGTGGACGAGGCGGGGCAGTGCAGGAGGTGGAGCGTGGCGCAGCGCAGGCCATCGAGGAGACGGCAGCTGTGGCTGCGGAGGAGGGAGAGGTGGCCAAAAGCCCTCGCACCCACAGCGGGCAAGGTTGCTGGAACGCTGGCTGCCACGGCAGGAGTCGCAGCGGCGACGGCCGTGGGGCTCGTAGGCGGCGCAGCCTACGGTCTTGCGCGCGGCACGGGCTGGGTGCTGGAGAACGCTCTTCCGGCCTCAGCAGGGCAGCGAGGACGTGGCCGTGCAGGACGTCCGGTCCGCCAACAACATGAACGACGCCACTCAGCCCCAGCACTTCACGCTGCGCTCCGACAGCAGCACTTCAAGCAGCCCCGCAAGCAGCCGTTCACACGCCACACCCCTTGAACCCAGTGACTCTGCCTCAGTCCCAGCCGAACTCCCGGGCAAGCTCCGCACAGTCCCGCCAGAGCCGCCTGCCTCCGCCGAGCTACGACCAGCTGGCCCGAGACATCGACTCTCCTTCACCGTACGAGTGAAAATGCGTGTTGCGCTACATGTAAAGAAGCATGGAGGTAGTCACAGCCGGAGCACGAGTTGATGCAGAGCCTGGACTACAAGCTGAAAACCAGCAACACCAACTACGCCGCCTTGAGGGTCTGCCGCATTCCGCTGACCAGCGGTACTTCGTTCATCGACCCCGAGACAATCAAGATCGCCTTCAGAGTCAGAAACACGGACGCCACCAACCCGCTGGCGCCGGCCACTCCGAACCCAGCCTGCTTCAGGATCCAGGTCTTCGCCAATGCGACGACATTAACTACTACGGCCGCACCGTGGCCGTGCATGACCTGCTGAAGGGCCGCGAGTACAACCAGAACAAGGCCGTGGAGGGGAGCGGCTACGCGGACGTGCTGCTGCGCCCCACCATGGTGGGCATCCTGCGCTGCGGCAAGATGCTGCCGCCGCAGCTGAACCTGGTGATAGAAATCGAGTTCACAGACGTCCAGAGTCCAGAACGTCCGAGTTCTGGCCTCCCAGGTTGTCCTGGACTCTGCGCTGGTTGAGTCCTTCAACCGCGTGCTCCTCTCAGGAAGGTCGCTTGTGTTCAGCTACCCTACGGTGCACACACAGCAGTCCACGGTGCCTCCAGTAGTAAGGAATGTCTGCTTATAGTAACCTAACTATTTGTGATTTTTGGGCCAAAAACGCTCCAAAACGGCCTTTTTTCGCCCAAAAAACGCTTGTCACCAGCGATGTCACCGCTTCGTCGCCGCTCCGTTTTTGGTGCAAAAAGCGCTGAAAACGGCGAACTCCGAGAAGTGCGTTTTTTCGTGTCCGGCGTCAAATGTGCTGCCTGGGCCTCCAAATTCGCTTGTTTTCCTCCGAAAACCGGCTCCAGGCGTTCGCCGTGCTCCGAAATCCGTTTTCTGGCCCGAAAAGCCTGCGAATTCCAGCCCGCTGAGCTCGTCACCGCTTGTCACCGCTTTGTCACCGCTCGCTTTTTGGGTGCAAAAGTGCGCAGGGTTTTTCGCGGCCCGCCAGCCCGCCGAGGACCTGGCTCGGAGCCCGACAGCCAGCCGAGGTTCTCCACGTAACACGTCAGCCTGCTGAATTAGTCACCGCCGATGTCACCGGTGTCTAACACCGAGGCGCCAGGGTGGAATCGAACCTCCCAGACGTCGCTCCGGAGACCAACGCCTAAGCCATCTCACCATCGGCTTTTGTTACCGTCCACCGAAGTCGGAAATCCGACCTCGCTCCATACCGAAGTCGGATTTCTGGCCCAAGCTTCCAATTGCCTGGTGCGGGCCTGGCGCGTGCCTGGTGCGGGCCTGGTGCGGGCCTGGTGCGTGCCTGGTGCGGGCGCGGGCCTGGTGCTGCCTTTCTGTCAATCCTGTCGTCAGCGCAGGATTGCTTCGCTCAATCCTGTTGTCAGCGCAGGATTGCCTCACCCATTCCTGCGCGTGCCCTTCCTCGGCACGCACGTAGAGGAGGGCGTGGACGGCAAGCGGGTCAAGTTTATGCGGGACGTGCTGGGCGCCAGGGTCTGGAGGCTGCACAGAGCCTTCGCCTGCAGCCCCTTCATGGCGGGCTTCATGGAGCTCAAGCACAGCGAGCGGAGGCAGCTCAAGACGGCGGGGAGCGTGGTCGCCGAAGGTGGTGAAGCTCACCCAGAACGCCATCTTCGGCCGCTGCTGCATGAACCCCGACAAGTTCAGGAACACGAACGCCTACGTGGACCCGGCCAAGTTCGAGCGGGCCGTGGGCAAGAGCTCCGTGACGAACTTCGAGCTCCAAATCAACGACTCGGAGGGGTTCCTGGCCTTCGTGGAGACGCTCAAGACGGACCGCAGCAAGGCCTGCATGAGCGTGCCCACCCAAGTCGGCGCCCCTCTCCAAGCTCATGATGGAGAAGGCCTACTACCTCCACATGAAGAGGCGATGAGGCTGCTCTTCACGGACACCGACTCCGTGATGGTGCAGATCTTCGAGCTGCAGGACCCGCTCCACGCCATGGCCGAGGCGAACCTGAACGGCGCTGGGGCAGCTGGGCAAGCTCGGCGACGAGACCTTCCCCGCCAGGATCCTGGAGTACGTGGGCCTGCGCTCCAAGATGTACAGCATCCTCACGGTCCAGCCCGACGGCGCGCGCAAGGAGAAGCGCAAAATCAAGGGCGTGCCGAAGAAGGCGGTGACCAACGTCCGGCATCTCGAGTACCGGGAGGTGCTGGAGGAGGCAGCGAGCGCAGGGCGGCCTTCGCGCAGCTGCGCAGCCGCGCGCACGAGATCGCCGTGGAGACCGTCGAGAAGAAGTCGCTCTCGCCCTTCAACGACAAGGTCTACGGCCTCGACGCTCACAACTCGCGCCCGCTGGGACACTGGCGCAACCTGGAGCAGCTGCAGATGCTGGGCGCTTACGCTCCGCCAGGCTCCGCGCCCTTTGACCTCAGACCTCGTGATGGAGTTCCTCGTGGGGCCCCCCGCCTCTGGGGCCCGCTCCGACACTGCCGCTGCGGCTGAGCCGCTGCTGGGCGTAAACTCGGAACCGGAAAAAAAGATCCCGAGCTCTCGCTTTCTCGCTTTCTCGATAATGAGATCCGCCGCAGCTGCTCAAGATGACTTTCTCAGCGGCCTTCCGATGCGTGCAGGCATGGCTTCTAGAGAAGCCCGCCGCGTGGACGAGGACGCTCCCTGCCTTGCGGCTGCTCTGATGGCCCAGCGGCCTCCCTGCGACACGCTACGCGAGCGGCCTCGCGAGGACGCGCTGCTCGAGGCCAAGCGCTTGCACCAGCGGCATCTCATCGCGCGGCTCGACGAGGAGCTCCTCGATGAGCCCTGCGCTGCAAGGAACGGGAGCGCGATAACAGAAATCTCCGCCGGCGGGTGGACGGCCTCAACAATCTCATCGACCAAAGAGCGCGAGCGAGCTAGGGAGCGCGTTGAAGAGCTGGAGCGCAGCAACCGAATTCTCCGCCAGCGGGTGGCCACCTCGGCAAGATCCTCGTGCGAGCGCACAGATGAGCTTGAGGACGCGCAAGCAAAAAAAGATCCCAAGCTCTCGTTTTTCTTGCTTTCTCGATAATGCTGATTCGATCCGCCGCAGCTGCTCAAAAATGACTTTCTCGGCGGCCTTCCGATGCGTGCAGGCATGGCTTATGGAGAAGCCCGCCGCGCTGGTAAAGGAGGACGCTTCCAGCCTTGCGGCCGCTCTGATGGCCCAGCGGCCTCCCGCGCGGCCTCGCAAGGACCACTGCTCAAGGCCAGCGTCTGCACCACCGGTGTCTTATCGCCGGCCCTTGAAGAGGATCTCCTCGTCGAAGCTGCGCGCAGTGGGATTCTCCGCGGGATGCTGGAGCGCAGCTACGACCGCAGCAAGCGAGATCCAGCGGAACTGCGAGGTGCGGGAGCGGGCGCTCTGCTTGAGAGGCAGGTCAACCGCAAGACTTGCCGCCGTGAGGCGCTGGAGCGCGCGTTGAGATCCTCAAGGAAGAGAACAGAAATCTTCGCGGCGAACGCTCTGATAAGCTTGGACTCGCGCAGAAAAAAAGCCCGCCAAATGCTGAATGGTCCAAATGCTCGAATGGTCTTAAAAAAACCCGCCGCAGCTGCTCAAGATGACTTTCTCCAAGGCTTTCGATGGTGCAGGCATGGCTTCTGGAGAAGCCTGCTACGTAGGCGGACGATCCCTGCCTTGCTCAGATGGCCCAGCGGCCTCCACCAAGCGGCCTTGCAAGAGCGCTGCTTGAGGCCGAGCGCTCGCGCCAGCGCCGCCGCATTAAGCTTCTTGACGCCGAGCGCTCGCACCTGCACGGGCGCATCAAGCTCCTCAATGAGCTGCTGGACAACTTGGAGGCGAAAGTCGAACGCCTCGAGGAGAAGCTCTGGAACGCATAAAGTCTGCAATAATGTGTGTAACGTCTCTACGGCTCTTTGCACCCTGGCCACGCGCTTACAGCGGGCCGAGCTTGCTCTGCGCTGGTTTAAGAGAGACAACAAGGGCGACGTGAAGAAGCTTGTCAGTGAGTGGAGGCGAGCTGTTGCAAGCTGTTAAGTAGAGACGTGAGACCTAGGCACAGAGAGCATTAAAAAAAATGGGAGCCTGGGGCCTCTCTGTAGCCTCCTCTGGCGGACTCACCTCCAGCCCCCGCGGTGAACAGAGTTTTCGGGGACTTTTCGAAGATCCCTATGCACCACCTTTTCCGGCCACCCCTCCAAGCCAAACCTCGCCCCCATCTTCCCGCTCTCTGCGGAGGCTATCCTGTGTACCTTTTTGCTCCAGGCTATCTCGTTAACCCTGTAGGAGCCCCTGCTCTCGATCGGCTTAACCCTGATCCGAACCATATCCCCGACCTTAAGTACGGGCGGGTCACCTTGTGTTTGGCCCTGCGCTTGATGTTGCGCAGAGAGTAGTAAGGAAAGACTGCTTATACCAACCAATTAATTTTGCTTTTTTGGTCCCCAAACCCTGCAAAACAGCCAAATTTTCCAACCAGCTGAACGTTTTTCCGATGTCACCGGTCTTTGTCACCACTCCGTTTTTGGTGCAAAAAGCGCTGAAAACGGCGAACTTCGAAAAGTGCGTTTTTTCGTGTCCGGCGTCAAAAGGGTGCCCGGGCCTCCAAATTCGCTTGTTTTCCTCCGAAAACCGGTTCCAGGCGTTCGCCGTGCTCCGAAATCCGTTTTCTGGCCGAAAAGGTTCATGAATGGGCAAGGTTGGCTCATGAATGCCCCGCAGGTCAGAGTGTCCTTCGCCGGTCTCGTCATGAAGGACCTCGCTTCATGCCCAGTGTCCGACGCCGTCGGACACTTAGGGGCTGTTGCGAGTTTAATTATACCACCCTGCGCTACGAAGGCCCCGAATGACCCATAGCGACTCAAGTGAGGGCGCGTTGCGAAAGTACAACACCCCATTGTTACGAATTCGTGCAACGACTACTCCTAAGAAAACATGTTTGAAGGACCTGTCACGGGCAACATCCCGAAGGTCCTGGACAACGGAGAGGTGACTGACGGCACGCACGTCACAGCAGGACAGCTGGCCCTCGCTCTGACGCCCTACGCTCAAGTAACTGACCTGGCGGTACACGGCCAGCCTCCGGCAACAACGCTGCTGCCATCCAGTCTCTGGACGACCGAGTCACCGCCGAGCTGGCCTCAAAGCTGGACAGCAGCGCGCTGGCGCCGGCATTTGCGCCCCCAGCAACGGCGGCGGCCCTGGCCACCACGGACGGACAGGTGGCCGCGCACGGAAGCAGCATCGCCGCGCTGCAGAGCTTGCTGACCACGGGTCTCTCCAACAAGGCAACCAGTCGGCCTTCGACGTGCTGGAGGGCGTGGTGGCCACGAAGAGCACCCCGGACGGCGTGGACCTGAAACTGTCCAACTACAGCACCCATGAACGGATCCATCGCCTCGGCCAACAACGCGGACACTCCACTGGGCAACCACGGATCCTCGGCAAGGCGGACGCCAGCGCTGGCCTCCCTGCTCTCCACGGTGGACGGGCTGGACACTCCACTGGAGGTGGACACCAAGATAGCAAATGCCCTGCTGGGTCTCGCCACCGAGGCCTTCGTCGCAGCGCAGCTAGCCAGGACGCCAGCATCACGGCGCTCCAGGGGGCCCAGCGTCTTCCCGGCGTCAGCGTTACGATGTTCCAGGCGAAGGCGCTCAGGGTCATGGCCAGCCCTCCAGCTGGAAGCGGCGCGGAGGCTTTCCGGACGACGGAGGGGCCGACGAGGTCGTGCGCACCTAAACTTGACCCCGGGCCGAGAGCTTCTCTTCGCCTGCCGGTACCGGCTCGGCACGGCCTCCAACTTCGTGGTGCACATGTCCGAGGCAGAGTCTGCGACCCCCTGTACGGCAGCTTCGTGGGCGACCAGGCTGCCTGGAGGACGGCTGCCCAACCAGACGGCAGGAACGGCGTCTGCGGTCTCCAGATCCCAGACGCAACCCTGCACGGCGGAGGTGGAGGAGGACGGCGGCTTCGGCACTGCTGCTGAAGCACGAGTTCCTTGACGGAGGGGCCGATGTCACGCTGGCAGCCCCCAGATGCAGGTTGCGACGGGTGCGCTGACCATCACCGACGGCAGCGTGTCTGCGGCGACGGACGAGCTCGGCCGGTCTCCGCGCCGCAGCTCTTCGCTCCAACACGCTTGTGACCAACACCTCCGACTTCTCGGACGATCTCTTTCTGTCGAAAAAGACGGAGAGGCCAAGGCCGACGTGGCAGAGCACTGTTCGACTCGGAGGCCACCGCGAGGTGGAGCGACGGCACGAGATGGTCACCCTCGGCTCTCCCTCTCTCTGTTTTTTGTGAAATCTAAAACCGCTCACAGCGCATCTTCAGAGGTTATCGTTCAGCAAATGTGGATTCTGCGAAAATTGGGTGGTTTTGCGCGGTGCGGCCACAGCCCTTCTGCTTGCACTTCTGCAAGGGTTTTCAGCTTGCTTCAATATGCAGGCAAAACGGGTCCTAGTCGCATTCTGTGCGTCTCGGAAGTTTAAGTTGCCCGGGCTTAAAGTGCTGTTTCTGGCCTTGTAAGTGCGTTTCTGTTGCGGAGCTTTGTGGCTCGAAAAGCATGATAAGTGCTTTCTAAGCGCAACGGTAACTCAGAGCAGAAGGGTGGAATTCTCTTGGCCTCATTTGCTGCATGTGAGCCTTGGGTTGCGTCTCCGTCAATCCTCCGGCAACAGGATTGCATTGCTGGGTTAGGCAGCCGCAGATAGGCCAGCGCGTATACTTCAGCTGCCGGCTTCCGGAACTTGCGTAACGCAAAAGGACGAATGGGAAGATCAAGCTTTTCCCCACGCAGATTCTGAGCGGACACATTGTCGCATGCGTCCTGGGCGCTGTGGCCGGCCTAGGCGAACCACTGAACCCGAGAGAGCCCCCGCCCGCCAAGGAGCAGGGGAAAGAAAACCGGGAGGGAAACCATCCCGCTGAACTGTACAAGAGTCCGGTATGCATTTGAACATCAAAGGGAGATCCAAGGTCACAGCAAAATGCCGAGAAAAGACCGAGGAAGCATCACATTCGCATGATGGGCAGGTGAAACGTCACATACAAATGCCACGAAAAGAGCGTCTGCATTCCATGGAATCACGAAAGGAGCATCCAAGAGCAGGGGAGTAATCCGGGGGTTCCCAACTCTACTGCAAGGAGTAGACCAAGCAAAGGATCCAATCCTGTACACTTCTCGAATCCCAACAAGGAATGGGAGCAGCCATGAGCATGGGCAGGACCTGACCCCACACGGGGGAATTAGCCTGCACAGATACACTGCAAGGTGACCACCAGAATGTGTGGTCTGAAAGCAGCAGGCCGTAAAGGAGCGCAGGGCAACCCGGCGGGAACTCACCTCACACGGAGGACTTAGCCCACACAATACAAGTAAACCATCAGAAAGAAAGGGGTATTGAGGGTGTCAAGGTCATGGTGACGGATCACGACGACGAGCTTGAGCATTCTTTTTACTCCGTGACTTAATGAATCGCATGTAATTTGCGCGGAGCGAAGCTGGATTCATTGTATGGTCCTCCTGCTCAACCTTGGGGGAGATCCTCTGTTGCCGCAAGATGCATCCGGTATGGGCCCGACCTGGCTGCTTCGTGAAATACGCATCAAGGAGCTCTCTAACCTTGTTCTCACAGGGGAAGATGGGCCGGCCCTTGAATCCTCCTGCGTGCACAGAGACCCCAAACAAGGGGGTGGTGCCAATGGTAGAGGTGGACCTATGCCATGGCATGACCTCTTGTTCGGTGATGGTCCGCAAAGATCGCATGAAGTTGTTGAAAGACCAGGATTCGGAACCCAGAGATTTCTCCTCATAGTGGAGGACGCTATGGACACCCGGGCTGTGGTACACTCCATGCACAGTTGGATGCGGTGCGGGGATTGCAAGGCCTGTCTGTTCCTTGAAGGAGAGGAGCAGCTCAATCCAAGTGACCTGGCCTTCAACGCATTCGTCCTTCGGCCACTTTAGCAGCAGCAGCCACTGCATGGCTGCAAGCGTGAATGTGATCCCCCAGCAGGCCCTTTGGCGCCAAGTATCATCAACTGGGAGTTGAAAATAAGGATTGGCATCTAGGAAAACAACATCTGCCTCGACCCGCAAAGCTGGGTGTGCACGTTGTGACCTTTCTGTAGAACCGAGTGCGCGGATCGCCTGGAGGTAGGTCACTACTGCATCTGTTGCCCCTTGAAAGAGTTCTGGCATAAGTTGCTTCTCGTCGGTCCGTAGAGCTCTTGCCTCATGCAAGAGAGAGCGTAGATTGCTTGGGGTTTCTGCAAGAACATTTCTGGCGGCGTAGTCGGCGGCCTCATTTCCTGCAACCTTGCGCACATCCTCCAGGGAGAAAGGGCCTTGTTGATGGCTCTTGATCTTCTCAAGGTGAATGTCCCGCTCCCCGGCTGGCCACTTATGGATGGCCCGGTTCAGGAGGTGCACGACGTCAAAGTTGGGGTGGTTTGCATAATGGTGGATACCTCGTCCTTCCAGAAGAGATTGAGTGATGTCAATGGCTCCTTTGCAGTCCGATACCACCCGAATGTTTCGTACCCGTGCAACAGCAACAGCGATGGCCACAAGTTCTGCACGACCAATGGACTGCTTCCCTTGGGGTCTCCCACACTCAATGACATGCATCTCCCTGATATGCTGATCCAAGCGATTGTGCGTGGCCTGGTGATGCCGGGTACCCGGGAGTGGGTCTGCCACAACGGACCATGCAGCCTGGGCGATCAGGATGTCCTTTGGGTGGTCGCATGTTCCATCTGTGTAGATGATTCGGCCGTGGTGGCTATCATCAAAAGTGAGGGAAATGCAGGGTAAGGCCAGCGAATCCCAGCATTGCTGCAAGGTCCTGCCTGCGATTGTGGATCGGGCCCATGGTGCCTCTGCTCTAAGTTGGTCAACGTCCTGCAACACCGGGTGTAGTTGGCGAGTGGTGGCCGTGGCATCACAGGATTGTAAACGGTGAGCGAGGGTGTCAACTTGCCCGCATAGTCTGCAATGCTCGTCTGTATTGATCCAATGCCTTGCAATTTCATCTGTAGGGAAACCCCCTGACAAGAATGTACGGATGGTGCGGGCCTCATTTGCCTCAAGCTTGTCGATGAAGTGTCCTGTGAGTGCTGGATCGATTTCCGGGGCGTCATGCAAATGTTTGCGCTTGGCAATGTCCCTCTGGATGATGTGCGTCCATGCCTGTAGAACGAGATTGCTGACTGCGGTGAATCCACTTCGGAATAGATGGATATGCACATCCTGTTCAGGGAGAGCAATGAAGCCATCAGCATCAATATTGATGTCCAGGGAGTCAAAGTAGGAGGCTGCCAGCCGGTCCCCATGCCTTTCTGCAATGTCCCTGGTTTGCACACATCAAAGATATGAAAGAGGCATATTGCTCCGGGAATTTCCAATAGGCTCGGCGAGCAGCACGGATGGCCCGAAGTACAATCTGCATCTTCGGGTCGCAGATCCCGCCCTGATATGTGTGGAGTGCAACCTTGTGGTTGGTGCCATGATTGGAGCAAGCCAGAACCTTCGAGGTCGCGGATCGCAAACTTTTGATGGATTTTTCTCCAACGTAAGAAATCTCACTGCCATAGAGCGCGACTTGCAGCGGTCCAGCCAGAATGGCTTGAATTCTGGCTTTGGTATCGAAGGGGAGGGCAGCAATGCAGTGGGCACGTCTTGCACCTTCCTTGAGTCTGTCTGCAAGGTGGCCGTGGCGCGTCGACTTCCTGTAACGCTGGAAGCATCCCAGGTTCAGCTTGGCTGCCCGAATTTCGAAGGTCTGTGCATTCCGGTGCTTGTTGGGGTCAGTAGTAGTCCAACTCCACGACTTGTCCCTGTCGATGCGGAAGGCCCAGGCCTCGAAAAAGCGCAAGGCCAGGGAGGTTGCCCGATGTATCTCATCGACATCGTCTGAGAGGATCTCAAAATTGTCAATGTAGACCAAGAGGGTGGCTTCCGACCTGGCTTGAACCCACGCTGTCAAATGTGCACCTACAATGACGGCTGCAGCAACGGAAAAGGGGCAGCCCTCTGGAATACCACAAATGGACGTCCTGGGTAGGCTGAAATCTTGTGAGACGACAACAGATTTCTTCATCGAATCAAGCAATGTGATCCACTGTGTGACCCAAGCTGCATCAATCCCGAAGGCAATCAATAGACGTTTCAGATAGTAACGAGGCACGCTATTGAAGAATTTCTGCAGATCTGTGACTGCCCCGAACATCTCTGTATCATTCTCCAAGGACTGCTCGATCACGAACTGGGTGTGGTACCATAGGAGGTCCGCTGACCTGCATGGAAGGCCACCCGCGATAGAGGGTGGCAAACGCAAAGACAGCGCTTGGAGCACCTGTCGGGTAATCGCCTTGCAGCTGATGCGATAGAGAAGTGCCAAAATGTTGATGGGCCTGGCATCTCTAATGGAGCAGGGATCAGAGCATTTGCCTGGCAACACGATCTTTGTGTACGTAAAAGCATCCGGCCACGGCTGACTTCCCGAGATGTAATGGTTCCAGATCTGCACCCAAATCCGGATGGCAACCTCGCCGGCATGGCGTAATTCCACAACCCTCCAAGCGTCTGCACCTGGGGATGTATCCGTGCGTGTCCGTTGAAGTGCATCGATGAAACCTTCATATGACAGGGTAGCATGATGTTGGAATCTCCAGTCGTTGGGGATGATCTCAGGGTCGAGGAGGGTTGAGTCAGGAGGGGGGGGGGGGGGTGATCCCAAAAACCGCTCCAATAATCAAAGAATTCACTCTGAATGTCTGCGGGATCCATGGTCCATTCCTGCGCCGTGACTGTGATCTGTCTAGAGCCAGCTGGAAGGTCAATAGGTGCATAGAAAAGCCCTGAATCCCTGTCATGCCAGCAAACTGGCTTGTCAGCAAAGAGAACGGCAACCTGGGGGTCAATGTCAAACTCAATGTCAAACGGCAACCTGAAGACGGGAGGACCCTTCTGATTGGTTCGGACAAGGCGGCATTCAAGCTTTGTGTATTTGCAAGTGTGTTGCAAAAAAGGGGTGTTCTTCGAGGAGCTGATGCGGTGCGCCAAGCGATTGCCTTGCTTCTTCCAAGAACTGTTCAGGGCATTGGTCCAACTGGTTTTCCTTTCCTGGGCAAGGTCGGTTGCACACTGTTTTTCAAGCTTCTGAGTAGTCAACAGGATCCGGTCAACCAGCTCAACGGTGGGCTCAACAGGGAGGGGCTCTTGCCACCAAATCTGGAAGGAATCCCCAAATCCCTTTGCCGAAAGAATGGCGCGCCAATCTGATTGCACCACGTGGGAGTTGGGGGATCTACCCGAAAGCAGTCGATGTAGGCTCATCAATCGTCGAACCTGTCGGACAATCTGATTGTACTTGACACTCCCAAAAACAGTGGAAGGCACAAAGTCACCGCTTCTGGCCAATTTGGTAGTGCAATTGATAGGGGTCTTCCTATAAATAGGGGGTCCACCTCTTCCTCTCTGTGAACGCGAGAGACCTTTCTCCCCAGCAAGTCTCAGCGAATTGGAGAAAGCGGTCTCCAGGGCCTCTGACCATCCCTCCAGTGAGGCACCGTGCGGCACCGAGGAATCTTGATTGCTCTGTGAGAAGGCGTCAACGAAGCATTCGTTCATTCTGTCTTCCTGAATGGCCTGTAATTGCACTGGTGTCAGCTCCTTTGGCACCTTCCACGTCTGTCTGAAAGATTTGACCTTCCCGAGGTCAAACTCAACTGAAAGAGGGTGGTGACAGGGAAAAGCGAAAGAACGGATGGTCTCGATCTGGCGAATTGCACCGGCCAAGCATGGCGAGATAAACATAGAGTCAATCTTTGTCGACTCGCCGTATGTAGGCAGTGTGGGTTGCCCAAGTAAACCGGCATGCGAGTGCGCCTCCACCCAGCCAGCCATCTGGAGAACGGGCCAAATATGTGTTTTGGTGGCATCCATATTGAAATCCGCGGCAATGACGGCTGGACCTCTCCAGGCCAGGGCTCTGCGCATGGCCATCTCAAGAAGAGTCTCATTTGCCTGCTTCTTGAAAAGCTGCCAGTCCTCCCCACAAGGATGGAGGTACAGCGTGGATGTGGTTGATCCTGGAAACTACCTCCAAATAGCGGGTTGATTGCCATTCTTGCGTTGCAATCATGTCTGTGCAAAGTCTGGCTTGCGGAACTGAGATCGTGGCAACCCCACCAAAGAAGGTTCTTGTCGCCGGATCATCCTGTTTCAAATCCTCTGAGCGGCTGCAACTCTTTCCTGCAAAAAAGGTGCCCCCGGCCTGGCGTACCTGCTTGGTCATGATACGCTCTGTGTGCTGATCTGCAGAGGTCTCAGTGAGGCAAAGGATCCCTTGCTTCTCCTCCCACAAAGAAATGGTCGCCTGCTTGTGTTTGCGAAGTTTGGTGATGTTCGCAACAGTAATGTTCATGCAAAAACTCGACTGGGCCCGAGGGCCTGGATTGCTGGCTTCGCCAACTCTTTTCCCCAAGAGCGGGTTCCATGTAGGTGCAAGACTCGGTGATCCTGCATCATGATAGTAAATGGTGGCCCGAGGCAGATGTGAGCATGCGCCCCCGATAGCATAAGCAATGACGCAGTGCAAAGGAACATCTGTACCGGAGCTCCAGGCATGAGTGTGGAAGACCACCGCCTGGTGTGTATCATTAACTTGATTGCACCGCATGGGTGCTCCTTGCAATCTCATCACCAGGGATGAGAAACCCGTGACAGAATAAAGGCAAACCTGAAGTCTGCCCTTCTCACACAAATCGCCCCTAGGGGTTCTGCCAAGAAAAGGTGAGATTTGGCTCCCTGCTCTAGAGCACATCTTCGTCCATGGTGTTCCCTCTGGACGGCTTTGCCCGCTTCGCATCAGGTCCTTGGGGTTGAGGAGCCGAGGGACCGATGAGGGTCCCCAACTTGGCCATGAGGCCGCTTGTCTGAGCCTCGAGAGCTTTTTGCAACGTGATCTCAAAACTGGCCCGGGTGTCCTGGATTGCCGAATGCAACTGGGTGGTGCGTTCTTCCTGCTTCTGACTTTGCTTCTGCAAGGTTGCAACATTCCCATGAAGACTGGCCATGCTCTGTTGCAGATCTGTGATTTGCTTCTGATGTTGCTGGAGCTGGGCATCATGTGCCTTGTTGAGGCCTGCAAAATCGACTCCCGAAGGGAGGGCCTTGGCCGGAAGGGCCTTTGCCCAAGGGTCAGCAATCTGCAGGACGTCGACCTTCTGGGCAGGGTTTGCAGCGTTAAGCTCAAACCTGGGCCTAGGGGCAGGTTTCTGCACACAAGCAACGACCGGGTCAAGAATCTTCTTGTTGTCAGGGATCTGCTCTGCAACAACAGTCTGCCCATTGAACGCCCAAGTGAATTCCGAAAGCACTGCGGCGGTTCCGAAGACCCATGCTTGACCCGCTTTCCTGAGCACCTTGCCCTCAACTTGAATTTTCTTGAGAAAGAGGTTGATCTCATCTGCACCTGCCTGCGACGGGGCACCCAAGAGTCTCCATTTGTATGCAATCTGCAGTTTGTCCGGGCAAGGTTTCCCTGGATTGATAGCGGCCCAAACTTCTGGAAAAGCTGTCTCGGCAACTCTGATTCCAAGGTTCTGACGTCCGCGCACCAGGCCGATGTGCTTGTGGTGAAAAGCAACAGCCTTCGTGACCCCAACCTCCTTTGGCAACCAGACGATCCGAAAAGGTGGGATTGCCCTTGGGAACAAACCTGACTCCTTGTCCTTGAATGCATCGATGAAGACTGCCGGATTGGTGGTACCACTCTTTCCCAAAAGTGCAACCAAGGAGGCTTCCGCAACCCGGAGATGAATACGAAAAGAATCTGCAGCTGCGGGTGTTGACCGACCTCCACGTTGTGTACCATTCCAGATCCTTCCCCAAACTTCCAGGATATCCTGGCTGGAGGTTCCGAGGAGTTCAATGATGGTTTTGGCAGGGGCCGCAATAAGGGTGTTCCAATCCGGCACTGGGGCATCCCAATCTGACCGGTAAGTTGTGACACAGACAACTCCACTGGGCTGGCAGGGTACATCATGATTGGTAGCCTGGGACATCTTGACGTGCTTACCCCCAAGCTGCAAAATCCATCCCTGAATAATGAGCGTGTGGCCAGCGGCGTCCTTTGCCGGGCATCTGGTATTGGTGGCCGGAAATTTGGATATTGCGGGCGGGGGAGCAAACGAAAGCAAGCCAAGCTCGAAGGCAGCAAGCGGTCTCCCTGAGGCAAGAATCTCCTCAAGTTCTGCCGGTGGGTCCGTGTAAAGGCCACGCTGGGATATGTCGAAGGGACCTTGTACTTTTGCCTCCGTCTTATCCTCGAAGAAGAAGGTCCCCGGGATAAAGGAAACATCAGAAATATCCAAACGGACTGGAGGTGCTTTGCGCGATGCATTGCGATCGGCCTTGCTTTGAAAAAGCCTCGAAATTGGAAATCCGATGGCTTTCGCAACTTTCCGAATGTCCCTCCGGAGCTCGTCAACATCTGCGGCCTGGCCCAAAGAGTCCCTCTGGGAATCCTGCAGTTTGGAGCAAAAATCCTTGACTGTCTCACTTACCTCACCATTGGATCTCAATGGATTTCGCAAGAGATTGATAATCCGCTGCTGTAATGAATCGCCATCAGAGGCCGGGGCAGCACGCGCTCCTCCGGGGAACCTGGCACTGATTCGAACCTCAGCGAGTGGTCGGATATTCTGGTCGTCAACCGTCTCCTGTGGATTCAGCAAGTTGATGCCATCATGGATTTTGTTCACAACTGGGTTGTACGCTGGCCATGCTCTCTGAACAACAAGGCCGAGGCTCTCATACCGTTGGCAGCTGCAGAACCTGGCAATTCCTGCGGGATCTCTAATGAAAAACCGGATCACGTCTCTGGCCTGGTCAGCCTGTTCATGCAGGATTGCGATGCCTTCACCATCGACAAACTGTCCAAGCTGCGCATGTGGTGGGATGCTAAGCTGTACGCCTCTGAGAAGAGTCCACGCATCATTGAATTGGTGTCCTGTGATATCTGCCCTCACCTGAATCTCGACGGGGGGGAACGTGCCTGAATGTACCTGCACCGCAAGCAACTGTTGGCCACCTTTGCACTTGGCGTGGGGAGGATCAAGGTCATCCTCCTCACCGGATTCCTGGGGACTGTCCACAGAGGGTTCCTGCTCCCACAAAGCATCACTGGGTCCCGGCAGATTGGAGCTGGAGGTGGAATCAGGCGATCCCGGTGTCCAAGTGGCTGTTGGACTGACCTCCGGCGTCGGGGTGTGTTCAACGCTGACAATCCCGCCTCTGATAATCTTGTTGTCCGCATGCAGAATTTGGGATCCGAATGAGAAACGCAAAGAATCTGGGCGGAGGTCAAGGAGTTGCAAGACGTGCTCAAGGGTGTCATGCATGGCACACTTGAGGTGGCGAACCGCGCCAGACTCCCATCGGAAAACAAGCTGGATCTCGTGCAAGGGCGGGGCGGGGTGATTGAATACGCCATCCAGGAATCCAATTACGCATCTATCTGCCTGTATCTGCAAAAGGGTATCTGCACCAAGTCGATTAGCACGAAACAGATTGATAATCCGCGGAAAGTCCGGCTTTGATCCTGTTACGTTGAGGTCACAGCAAATAATTGCAACCCAAATACCTGCCAGAGCATGTGCTTGTGCAATTGAATTGCCAACTTGCTGGCATCCGGCGACAATACTCAACGGCAAATTCACCGGGTTAGTCACTCCCAAGGCAAGCAGGATTTCGACCGGGGCGAAAAAGCGGACACGGCTTTGTTGGGTACGTAGGTCGCCCAGCAGCTTGTCGGTACCTCAAGCGACACCTCGGAACAGGTGCTGTTGCGTGTAGCTTCTCATAAGCGTCGTGGCCGGGATCCTGGAGTCGGCATTGACCAATCTTCTCGCCAGGGCATCTTGCAGAGTAGAAACCCACTTAGGGGATCGACGCACACATGAATAAATGCCAATCTCCTTGTCTGTCAGGAAGCACTGAGTGGCGATTCCATCCGGGAGTGATGCAAACCACATACCCTCAACCTGCAAACATCTGTCGGGGCCCTGAAAAGCTTGCTTGACTTTCATGGCCTGTTCAATGGTCCACTTGGAGTTTTTTCCCCCTTTTTCAGCAACACCAATGAACCGTGATCTCTGAGCCGGCACCACATGCTCCAGTTTCAGAATCTCTGCAAAAAGGAATCGGAATCCTGCTTCGTGTATCGCCGCGATGAGGGTTGCCCGCAAATTCAAGTCATTCCAAACTTCAGGCACGTTTTCAAGCAAGAGGAAACGAATACCACTCAGCTTGCAAAAGTCCAACATATCCCGAAATGACTGGCCTCCTGGGGCAGCCCAACCTTGGCGCCCCCCTGCAACACTAAAGGACTGGCAGGGCCACGAGGCAGTAGCTGTGTTGCAACCAAGAGATGATGCAGCCATCCAAAACAGGCCTTGCGAAGCATCTGCCACATATGCCGTTGGGCGAGTCAAGATCTCCTGGCAACCTATCTGGCCTGCAGGATGAAATCCATGAGTCAATGAAAAAGATTCAACCGCTTCCTCCGCAATGTCACAAGCAAGGGGGGTTCTGATGGGAAAGCCCTGGTCTTGGAGAAAACGCACTGCATGCTGCCATCCTGAGACCCCACCACAGAAGGGGATGCACAAAATAATCTCCTCAACATTCTGATTTGCCATCAAAAAGACACAGGATTCCACGGTAAGGCAAAGGCTGGAAGGAGTCTGGTCCCGGGGACATGTACCCTGCCTGCTCAAATGATTACCTGTCAACGCAACGGAGATCTGAAGGCGAAAAGCCTGTTCCAGGATAGTTGTCTGCAAGGCATTGGAGGCTGGCACAAAAATCCACTGTAATTCAGGAACAAAAGGGCATGAAATGCCAATCTTCCAGAGGTCCGGGCGGATGAGGATCTGATGGATTCGGATATCTTTCACCTCATGCAAAGCGGCGAATCCTGGCTCCGTAGGCATAAGGGGTCGATTGTCTGGCAACAAACAAGGGCGTTTCCTGCTCAAGAAGCAAGAGTAAATCTCCGCATCTCCAGGTGGCGTCATCGGCGCCGGATCACACGTGGACTCTCTGCGTTGGTGTGGGGGTTGCACAGGCAAAGCGGACACTCCAGAAATAGGAGGGGCATGGTTAGTCGAACATGGAATGTTGTCAGGGTCATGTAAGGGTGCGCGCTGCATAGCTCCGTCTGCCACATGCCATGTCATGCTAACAGGCTCACCACTGGTAGGTGGAGCCTTTGAGCCCCGCTCTTGAGCCAAAATGGCTACGGAGCTTTTCCCCACGCCTGAGTACACCAGCAAGCAAGCCTCGGACCCCGTGGTGCCCCTGCTGCCATGCACGGGCATCTTCCTTGGGCCCAGCAAGTCGGGCAAAACTGTGGCGCTCATCAGTCTCATCCTGGAGCAGTACAAGGGCGTGTTTGAGCGGATCTACGTTTTCAGCCCAAGCGTCAACATCGATGATACCTAAATCCCCGTCAAGAAGTACATCGAGTAGGACCTGGGGGTGAACACGGAGCGTGAGCGCTGTTTCTGGCCTTGTAAGTGCGTTTCTGTCGTGGAGCTTTGTGGCTCGAAAATATCCAAGCGCTTTCTTGGGCGCAGGCGCTCCCTGGGTTAGGGTTTAGGGTTTAAGGTTTAGGGTTTAGGGTAGGGTTTAGGGTTTAGGGTTTAGGGTTTAGGGTTTAGGGTTTAGGGATCCCTCCAGTCTTCTTGAGTGGCGCAGTGGTTGACGTGTTGAGCCCCGTACCCAACTCGCCGTCCGGGCAGGAATCGAGCCGCGCGGAGTAAGAAGCGCTCAGTTCCTTGACCGACGCCTTAGCCACTGGACTAAGGCGTCGGCGAAAACATATGTAAACATGTTTGAAGGACCTGTCACCGGCAACATCCCGGAGGTCCTGAACAACGGAGAGGTAACTGACGGCACGCACGTCACCGCAGGGCAGCTGGCCCTGGCTCTGACGCCCTACGCGCAAGTAACGGACCTGGCGGTGAACACGGCAGCCTCCGGCACCAACGCAGCGGCCATCCAGTCCCTGGACGACCGGGTCACCGCAGAGCTGGCCTCAAAGCTGGACAGCAGCGCGCTGGCGCCGGCAATTGCGCCTCTTGCCACGGCGGCGGCCCTGGCCACCACGGACGGACAGGTGGCCGCGCACGGAAGCAGCATCGCAGCGCTGCAGAGCTCGCGGACCACGGGTCTCTCCAACAAGGCAGACCAGTCGGCCTTCGACGTGCTGGAGGGCGTGGTGGCCACGAAGAGCACCCCGGACGGCGTGGACCTGAAGCTGTCCAACTACAGCACCACGGCGGCCATGAACGGATCCATCGCCTCGGCCAACACCGCCACGCTGGCCACGGTGGCGGCCAACTACGGCCTCAAGACGGTGGTGGACCAGCACTCCCTAGACATAGCGGCGAGGATCACGCCGCTGGAGGTAGACACCAAGGTGGCCAAAGCTCTCCTGGGGGCCGTGTCCGCCGCAGCGCTGGCCTCCGAGCTCGCAAGCAGAGACGCCTCCATCGCGGGGCTGCAGGCCTCCAAGGCGGACGCCAGCGCACTGACAGCTTACGCCCTGCTCTCAGAAGTGGACTCTAAGATAGCGGCGGCCCTCCTGGGCGCAGTCACCACGGCGGCCCTGGACGCCGCCCTCCTCGGCAAGGCGGACGGCCTCCCTGCTCTCCACGGTGGACGGGCTGGACACTCCACTGGAGGTGGACACCAAGATAGCAAATGCCCTGCTGGGTCTCGCCACCGAGGCCTTCGTCGCAGCGCAGCTTGCTAGCCGGGACGCCAGCATCACGGCGCTCCAGGGGGCCAAGGCCGACGCGCCGCTGCTGGCCTCATACGCCACGAACGCCGCGCTCTCGGCCAGCGAGACCACGCTCCAGAGCGCCCTCGACGCAATCCTCGCGGAGCTCGCCGCCCTGCAGCTTTCCGGCAGCGGCGGAGTTGTTAACGCGCCGGCCTGGGCGGGCTTCGCAACTTGGGAGCTCATTCGCGGAAGCAACGTCGTTCGCAACCTGCATCTGGAGGCTCCTCTCTCTGCTGCGCTGGCCATCGGCGAGGACACGCTGAGCATCACGGCCGACTGCTACTCCGTCGCAGCGGCGGACGCGGCCCTCGCGGCTGCGCTGCTGGCCTACTACACCTCCTCACAAGTGGACGCGCTGTTGGGAGACTACCGCACAGGGGCAGCGCAGGACGCGGAGACGACCAGCGCCATCACAGCCGCGCTGCTGGCCTACTACACCTCGGACGCGCTGGGAGACTACCGCACGGCGAGCGCGCAGGACACGCAGACGCAGGCGGCCATCACGGGCGCGCTGCTGGCCTACCGGACGGGCCCGGACCAGGACGTGTTCACAACCAACCAAATCACCTCGGCGCTGGTGGCGTACCGCTCAGCCGCCGACCAGGACACGGCAACGGCCTTGAGCATCGCAGCCGCGCTGCTCAGCTACTACGCCATCGCACAAGTGGACGGTTTGTTGGCCGACAAGCTCGGAGTCACGGAGGCGGCCTCGGCCCTGCAAATAGCAGTGCGCTTTCCGGACGACGGAGGGGCCGACGAGGTGGTGGCCGCCATAGGAGAGCAGATCCTGGCCCCACGGACGTCTCGCTGTCAAACTGGACGGTTCGCCCCAGCAGCGGCTGCAGCGTGGTCCTGGCCACGCACACCGCGGGCGCAGTGAGCGTGGACGGCTACACCCTGACCCTGGAGGTGAACCCGTGGAACATCGTGCGCACCTACAACTTGACCCCGGGCCGAGAGCTCCTCTTCGCCTGCCGCTACCGGCTCGGCACGGCCTCCAACTTCGTGGTGTACATGTCCGAGGCCGACAACGTCTACGACCCATTGTACGGCAGCTTCGTGGGTGCGGCCAAGATGTACTTCACAGTGCCTCCGAACGGAGTTGCGAAGCTGCACTTCGGGGCGCACTTCCAGGCGCCGGGCCTGCCCAACCAGACGGCAGGAACGGTGGACGTCGGCCTCCAGATCCTGGACGCAACCCTGGAGGCCGGCAACACGGCGGAGGAGGAGGACACGGCGGCCTCGGCCCTGCTGCTGAAGCACGAGTTCCTCGACGGAGGGGCCGACGACGTCACGCTGGCCACCTTGGGCGAGGTGCTGCTGGAGCCCACGCTCACCACGCTAGGCAATTTTCTGGCGCGCTCCAACAGCCAGAGCTCCGTGGCCTCGGCCAGCTTCACGGTGGGAGGCTTCCAGCTGGAGGGCTACGCCATGACCCTGAGCGCCTTTGCCTGGAACATCGTGCGCACCTACGCCCTGACACCGGGGAGACGCTACTCCTTCGGCTGCCGGTACCGGCTGGGCACGGCCTCCAACTTGGTGATGTACGTCAGCGCGGCCGACAACGACTACGTGGGCGTCACCGGCACCTTCCTCGGCACGCCCTCGCAGGGCGTCTGGAGCACGGCGCGCCTGGACTTCTCGGCGCCGCCGGGCGGAGTCGCAAAGCTGCACTTCGGAGCCTTCGGGGGGTCTATCCCCGGGCTGGTGCAGCAGTCGGCGGGCACGCTGGACCTGTACAGCATGCAGATCAGGGCCACCGCCTTCGAGGGAGAGTCGGTCTCCGTGACGGACCTGCTGGCCGACTCGCTGGCCCTCACGGGCTCGGCCACGCTGGACGGGTGCGTGCAACGACGTGAACTGCACGGACGTTTTCACGACGGGCGTGGACGCCTCGGGCGCAGTCTCCTGCGCAGCGCTCACGGCCACCGGCACCGTCGCCGGAGCCACGCTGTCGTCACAGGGGCCGTGTCAGGCAGCTCGCTGAGCATCACCGGGGCGGCCAGCGTGGGCCTGCTGAGCTCGGCCACCGGAATCACGGGCAGCACATTGACCGTCAACAACACGGCCAACGCCGGGAACTTCACCACGGTGGGGGACGTGTCCACGGGCACGCTGACGGCCTCGGGCGCAGCAACCGCGGCGAGCTTCGCAGCCACCGGGGCGGTCACGGGCGCCACGCTGACGATCACCGGGGCGGCCTCCGCGGGCCCGCTGGACTGCGAGAGCCTGGACTGCACCTGCACAGCCACGAGCGGCGGAGTGTCGACGGGCAGCGTGGTCTGCGGCGACGTGACGAGCTCGGGCACGGTCTCCGCGCCGCAGCTCTTCGCGTCCAACACGCTCACCGTGACAAACACCTCCGACTTCTCGGACGATCTCTTCCTGACGAAGAACTGGGCGGGCTGGAGCAAGCTGCAAGTGTCCAACAACAGCGCGGCCCCCGACAGCGGCCCGGAGCTGCGGCTGCTGGGCAACCAGAGCGCGCGGGTCTTCCTGGAGCGGGACGGCGGGGCGCACCAGTGCGAGCTGATCATGATCAACGACGAGGCGCTGGTGCAGACGAAGAGCCTCTCGACGCAGCTGTCCCTGACCACGAACCAGAGGGACTCCCGGCTGCCTCGTGATCGCAGGCAACACGGGCAACGTGGTCTGCAACACGAGCTTCACGAATTTGTCGGACAGCAGGGTGAAGACGGAGATGGCCGAGGCCGACGTGGCAGAGCTCCAGCAGCTCTTCGACTCCGTGGAGGCCAAGCAGTACAAGCGCCCGGACATGAACGAGGACCTGAGGCTGGGCTTCGCCTCAAACGACTTCGCAGGAACGAAGTGGAAGAACCTGACGGGCACCGCCCGGTGGAGCGACGGCACGGAGATGGTCACGCTCGACTACTCGCACCTCACCAGCGTGCTCTGGGGGGTGCGCAAGGGCTTCCAGGCCAGGCTGGACGCGGTGGAAGCCTGGCAGGCCCAGCGGGGGCCGAAGAACAAGTAAACATGGAGGCGCTGAGGGATCTTGCCGACGACTTCAACGTGCGGGACCCCCGTAAGCTGTATCGCCTTGCGAGGCACGTGACGCAGGCCATGGCCTTCGAGGCGCTCAAGGCCGACGTGGGCAGGCAGGTGCAGGCGCCCCGGCCACGGGCGCTGGGGAAGTCGGCTGCGGAGGGGCCGAACGACCGGTTGCAGGCGGACCTCATCGAGCAGCCAGAACACGCGGGGGAAGACGAAGTATGGCCTGGTGGTCATGGACGTCTTCACCCGGGAGGCTGCTGTGGAGCCTCTACAGAACAAGAACGCCGAAGCGGTCGGCCGGGCCACCAAGCGGGCGGCCCGGGAGCTGGCGGGGGACGACGAGAACTTCGTGGTCACGACGGACCTGGGCAACGAGCTTGCCACGCTGGACCGGGAGCTGCCCGATGAGGCGGTGCACCGCACCAAGCGGCCGGAGGACCGCAACGCCATGGCAGTGGTGGACCGGGGCATCCAGACCCTCAAGAAGGACCTGGCTACCAGGGTGGCCCGCAGAGGCGGCCAGTGGAGCGACCACTTCAAGCAGGCCGCGTCGGCCTACAACGCGCGCCCCCACGAGACGGTGCACGGCGCCCCGGAGGACGTCGAGAAACAGCCGGCCACCGAGTTCAGGGTGTTGCAAGACAACGCCGACAGGTTCCAGCACAACAAGGACTTGACGAACCGGCGCATGAAGGTTTTGGAGGACGCGGGGGCGTTTCGGGCGCCCACCAACGCGGCGAGGAGCTTCAATCCCCAGTACGGCGACGTGCAGCGGCTGGCGGCCGTGGACTCCATGACCGTGCGGAGCACCGAGGGCCGGGAGACCCTGCTGAAGCTGGCCCTGCCGGCGCCGCAAGACAGTGGCAACGCGGCGGGGCGGCTGACGAGGCGCGGCAGGCCCGCTGCGGCAAGGCAGCTGGACGACTTCTTGGGGCAGCCCCGCCGGCCCAGAACCATCGACTAGCTTTGGTCCGGCTGATATTCTGTACGGCTGATAGGACTTTGAGCCAAAAACACAACCGCTTCTCCAGCTGGCGACCTTGTAGCACTGCGAGCCAAAAGCACAACCGCTTCTCCACCTGGCGACTTTGTAGCACTGCAAGCCAAGAGCACAACCGCTTCTCCAGCTGGCGACTTTGTAGCACTTCGAGCCACAAGCACAAACGCTCTCCAGCTGGCAACTTTGTAGCACTTCGAGCCAGAACGCGCATTTAGGGGGCATCCCAAAAGAACAGCCGCAATGCGGTTGGGGAGAAACCATGGCGTCTTAGTGGCTTATTAGGGGGGTGGAGGACTAGGCGTTTTCCAGGCAAATCTCTCTCTCTCTCTCTCTCTCTCTCTCTCTCTCTCTCTCTCTCTCTCTCTCTCTCTCTCTCTTTGTGTCTTCTTTGGATACATGATGCAATGCATGTGACAATGTGAATTCCATCTCTTGGCTTCTGTGACTCTACACTCCATCCTTGCAACAAGGCGGTCTCGGCAAGAGGCAAGCTCAATTGCTTTTCCAACCATGATTGGTTTCATCCACGCGTCACACGCGACACAATCACCGTGTCAAGCATGATCCGCTCTGTATTCTACATCATGTAGAGATGTAGAGATGTCGCACGGACACATTGAATTCACTGCGACCAAGAGCCGCAGACGGATGTCTGTCAAGCGCTGCAGCCCACTTGCGCAATTCATTTGAAATGGCGCTGCAAGCTGTGTTTTATACTAGACAGCCACCCGGATTAGGAAAATCAAAACTCTACGCAGACCCTTTAGGCTGCTTGAAGCACTGGTTTTCGTTCAGGAACTTGGCCACGTAGCGGTCATTGTGCTTGTGGCGTAGCATTGCCTGCTTGAAGTGACTGCCGGCGGCCGAAACGCCGACGTTCTTTGTCCTGGCAAAGGCGACCCAGGCATCCGACACCACTCCGTAGCCCGCACACTCCATGGACGGCCTCGAGGCCATCTCCCACGTCTCAACGAAAGACTCCCACACAAACTCCACTGAATCGCCTTGCAGGTAGCTGCGCGTGGCCTGCTCCACCTACAGCGGCCACGGCCGAACCAGAGTGTCCTGCACGGCGCCGAAGACCTTGAACACCTTGAGCAGCACGTAGAGAAGCCCTGAACTGTTGTCAGAGCCTCTGCTCGTCCTTGAGCCCGACCTGCACCAACCGCGGCACCTGGCAGAACTGAGTCGCCTGGCAGACTGAGTCGGCCATTCTGCCACCGACAGTCGTCTGTTACTTCCCCCGTCTAAGAGACATGTGTTGGAGCACATCACCAAGCCGAACTGAACTCGGAAGCTGACATGGTTTCGGGCGTGGATCACAGTCTTGTGGGGTCGCTGTACAACTTCAGTGTGTTGGCCTGGGGCCGATGCGAGGCATTCATCTCCGCAAACGGCAGGCAAGCTCCCCGGAGTTGCATGTGCTGCGGAGTGGCCTGCTGGCTGTTGAAGCGGGTCAGGAGATCGGAGTCGGGCATCGCACAATACGTGCCAAACAAAGCCTGGCAGGGCCGGGATTTGAAAAACAAAAAGGGCAGTGGATTGGTTTTTTTCGGGGCCCGTCCCTGGCCTGCAGCTGCGCGATCCACCAACTCTTTCCGTTCTTGCCCCCTCCCAGATAGATGTGAAATTCCTCTCGCTGGGACGTGCCGCAGAGCCTACGCGCTGCCCACTTCATCAACCACAGTGTGACCGCCATGTTTTCCCAGTAACTGCAGAGAACCTTGCACGCCTCGAGGGCGGGTGCTCGAACAACTTCAGTAACTTGCCGCTGAGCTCAGGCGGCATGTCTACAGTGCCGTACCCCTGCCCGACCCCGCTCTCGAAGTCCTTCACCTGTTGCAAGCAAGCCTCCAAGTCCAGGTCCCGGCCCAACATCGCAAAGAGCTCTCGTGGGCAAGTCACCCCCAAGCATTTTGTGATGACGTGCTCCTGCTTGGCCAGCGCGTCTATGGTCCGCACGTCGATCAAGTACCCGTCCTGTGTCATGAGCAGGCCCCTGTACTCATCTCCCCCCCGTATGACAAGGTGGAGACCGCGGATGCCGCCCAGAAGCCCGAGGAGAGCCGCTGGAGTCCCGCTCCTTCAAGGGCATGCACATACAAGGACTTGTTCTTCTTTCTTGCTGGCGGGCAGTGCGCGGCCAACTGTTGGAACCGCGCGCTGAAGCCTGGTCACCCGCCGCGTCCACGGGCGTCTACCTTGTCCTGCTTCTGCGTCTCCGACGCGTCCACGGACGTCTCCACCTTGTCCTGCTCCTGCGCCGCGTCCACGGGCGTCTTCACCTTGTCCGGTCTCCACCTTGTCCTGCTTCTGCGCCGCGTCCACGGGCGTCTCCACCTTGTCCGGCAGGGCTCCTGGACCTCAGCCGCGCCCATGGGCGTCTCCACAGACTTGCGAGCCGTCACCAGCTGAGATTTCAGCTGATTCACGGTGCCAGGTTCGACGGGCTCGCCTTGGGCTTTCAGCTCCTCCTGCATCTCCACCCTGTTCATCCTCCTTTCTTCGATCTTTGGCTTCTGGCCAAGGGCTCGCTTTCCACTGGCTCCTCAGAAGACGAGCTGCTGGTCTCCAGCCTCAAGAACCTCCAATCTCCCACGGACTGCTGCTCCATGAGTTGCTTCAGCACCTCCATCCTCCCGGCATCCGTGTTGCTCTGGCCTATCACTGCATCGGCCACGCCCTGGGCTTTATATCGCCTGCAATGACAGCTCATGGGAGCGACTTCGCCCGTTGTCACCCGCCCGCCCAAGAGAGCCTGCAACCAAGTCGAAAACCATAGGTGGCGCTCTAGACGCCAGTGCTTCTATGTCAAGCAAAATCAGCTGCATGGGCAGGGTCATGCATCAAGAAGGAAGAGGCAAAAATGTTGAGCAACATCTGCAAGAACAAGCACGTTTTCAAACTGCAAAGGCACTGACTTTGTCGGCTCTGGCTGTGGTCGTCATGGCCTCGGCAGCAAACCCACTGCTATCCCTGGAGTCCCCGGGGTCCCTGGGGTCCCTAGGGTCCGGGGTCTCTGGGGTCCCTGAAAAACTGTGGTGTCATCGGCAGCAATCAATCAACCCACTCGTGTCCCCTACGTCCCCGGGGTCCCTGGGGTCCCTGGGGTCAGAAGCAGTTATTTCGATAAAAAGGCTTCCAGAGGACCGCTTTTGGTAGGAACGGATAGGGCTAGACTGTTGTTTACCGCCAAAACGGACAAAAAGAAAAAGGGGCCCCAGGGACCCAGGGACCCCAGGGACCCCAGGGACCCCAGGGACCTTGGGGGCCCTGCAGACCTTAGGGACCTTAGAGATCTTAGGGACCCAGGGTCTTCAGAGTTCCTGACATGTCCGAATGATATTGGCCTGGACCGTCTCCAGCATCATAAAGTAGTTCAAAGAAGAAAATGTCGAACTCAAAGCCACATCATTTCCCAATTACAAACACGGATGTAAAAAACAAAACATCATGTAGAAACATATAAATATAAAGATACATATATATATATATATATATAAATATCTAAATATATAAAATTTGTAGAAACACAATAATATAAATACATGGAAAGATGAAAAAATGACCAAATACAATAATATAAATACA
>CAUJNA010003765.1:359591-406475 GCA_963377175.1 Effrenium voratum | reverse complement strand
GATGATCTTGATGTGTTGGACAACCTTGTGCATAGCTGTGAGGTGTGTTTTAGCCTGGCAAGAGGCTTCATCCAATGATTTTTTTTAGATCTCACCAAATGGACTTGCATCAGGACAAGAAGAAGATCAACCGAGGCAGCGGCTGGAAGATGAAGACAGTTCCGCTGGTGGCGCACGTGATGAACGAGGACTGGGGCCAGGCAAAAGCAGCTGCCCGGTCGATGTACGACGAGGCGGCGATGCAGCCATGGGTGGACAAGTACATGCAGCAGATGAGCACTTTTGGCCGAAGCAACCGCTGGAAGGCCTGACATGTCACTGTGGAGGAGGTGGAAGAAGGAAAAAAGAAGCTGCTCCAACTGAGCCTACGCAGGCTGTCAATCCATGTTCAGCCTCACGAGGCTACATGTGGAGCTTCAGCCTCAGCAGGCTGCACATTTTCATGGTCAGCCTCAACAGGCTATGTTTGAAATCAAGATCAGCAGTAGATGCTAACAAAGCAGATGACACTGAGACATTATCAGCCTTGACAGGCTTTTACAGTAGTGCTCAAGCCGAACCTACTCACAATTTCAAGATTATTTCCACACGATTGACATGGTTCAGCCTTGGCAGGCTTAACAGCGCCACTCAGCACCACCAGGAAGCAGGAGGATTCATTTCTTGAGTTTAGAACTAGTCAGAAATGCCTAGTGTGAGTCTACACATTTAGCACAGTTGCAAAAGTATACTGAAACAGATTGAGGTTGAAAACAAAATAAAAATAAAAAAACAACTGCCAACGTGCATGAGAAAGGTTAAGAAACATGTGATGGTTACTCTAAGTCACACTGGAGTGATGATATCACTGTCATAAATCTGAATTGAGCACCAACCGAATGAAGTTTGAATTCAGAATTTTGAATTGGAGGATCAAAGGCATGATTTCTCATGTATAAAACCTGAATTGCAAGAACAAGGGCATCAATTTTCACTTCATAAATGTGAATTGGAAAATTAAAGGCAACACTTTCAATTCAGAAATCTGAATTGAAAATCAGGGGTATGTTTTTTCAATTCAGAAATCTGAATTGAAAACACAAGGTTGTGAAATTTCAATTCAGAAATCTGAATTGAAAAACAAGGTTGTGAAATTTCAATTCAGAAATCTGAATTGAAAATCAAGGTTAAGTAATTTCAATTCAGAAATCTGAATTGAAAATCAAGGTTGTGTAATTTCAATTCAGAAATCTGAATTGAAAATCAAGGTTGTGTAATTTCAATTCAGAAATCTGAATTGAAAATCAAGGTTGTGAAATTTCAATTCAGAAATCTGAATTGAACAAATCAAGGGTGTATAAATTGAATTCAGAATTCTGAATTGAAAATATCAAGAATCTAAAGCCTAAATGCAAATTTGCTGAAGTGGAAATGTAGCTCCATGATTTCCAATTTAGATTTCTGAAGTTGAAACTCATTATGATTATGCAGGTCTTGTGATCTTTCTTGAGGATTGACACACCAAATTGATAGTGCATTTTTTATCTTTCATGTTTGAAACCGAAGGATAAGATATCCACTTTGGTATTTTGACATATGACTCCGTATGTTTCTCACAACATGCCAGTCCTTCGAGACTTAAATTCTTGCCCCGTAAATTATGCATCATCATATTGTACATGCATGTGTTCACCGGCTGTGGTTTTTGGGGTTTGGTGTAGCGCCTACACCTTTCCTAAAATTGCATGTGTTTTTTACAATCTTCCTTGAACTTGTACATGATTAGTATAGCTTTCGACCAGTTATGGATGTACAGATGCACCAGCTACACAAACACAGAGCATCATGAGTGTAGCAGTATCAGCACAACCAGCCAACATGACAGGTTGCAAGGTAATTGCGGGTGAGCAGGCTGCATGCCAGCAGATTGAGCTTGCATTTTGCAATGGCTGCACAGAAAGTTGCATTTGTTATAGCTGCATGTGCTGAGTTGTCAGATGAGTCAGAGAAAGAAGGTTTACAGATTAGGATGGTCTCACAAGGATGGCCTTTCACTGGGACTTGCGAACTGCTGCATAGATAAATATGAGTTCTATTTCAAACGCATTTAACCATTCATCCAAGGAGCATTGCACGGGCTTCAGAGTGTTTTGCATCTGTTGGCAATTTAGTTCAATAGGTTTGGAAGCCTTGCATCTCCACAGACAGAGTGTGCATCAGTTGTTTTTTACATTGTTAAACTAACAACGTGAAGCACAGCATTGCTATAGAGACACGTTCAGCCTTTTCAGGCTGTTTGTTTTTGTGCGTTTGCAATTCAAATCTTCTGAGCACATTTGTTTTGTTGGTGGGAGGTTTGCCTTGTGATTTGAATGTGCTAGTGCCTTTTAGGATTCTGCTGCACTTGGTTTGAGGGCTGCGTGTTTGCAGGAGGATCCCAATCAAGCTTGCTCTCCAAGTTGACACTTGACACCGGTAGCTATTTTGGCGGCAGGTCGGGTTGGGCTCAACCTTGTTTCAGCAAATGGTTTGCTGATGGCTTTGAGTTCGATGAGGTTCGTAAAGATAAAGCTCTTTGTATATGCCGCCAGGCTACGAGCCTTGATGGCTTGTTGGCAGCGCCAACGGCAGTTTGAGGCTATGATTGTCGGGTTCTCCCAAATTTGTTCAGTTAGATGATTTTGTCGCTGGTATGGTCATCCGGCGCTGATGAAATAATCCCATGCCGTAATATCCTGATGACAGCTACGGAAGCAGTGGCTCCATGTAAAGGTTATTATGGTGCTATACGCAGGTGGATTGATCAACCATCATCCGATCGCAGGTATACGGCGCTGGCGCAGCCTCTTATGAGGTGTCGGACAAAGGTGAAGAGGCTGAGGCTGATGGGAGCCAAGAGCTTGAAAGAGTCTTCCAAGAAGGTTGTGACAGCTTTGCTCATTTCTTGTGAGCTGGCAAGAGGAGGTGCTAGGCCTAGCCATGAAAGCATTTACCTTCTGAGCCAGCATGTGGGCCATTGCTTTCTGACATGTGCCACTGCCGCTCCACCTGGGGCTGCAGCCTTGCAATGCTATCCGGCAGACCCTTTCCAGATATCAGAAGGCCACTTGCAGGCTTCATATGGTACTGACAAGCCTGTGGCCAAAGCTTACCCGGAGATGGCAAACCTTGTGCAGTACCATGTGCCTGTTAGGTCTACTTCTGCCAAGGTGAGAGGTGCCAAGGTTGAGGCCCAGCAGAACCAAGCAACAAAGAAGCAGGAGGCTTTGCCCATGGCGACAGCTGCTCCTCAGCTTTGGCAAGTGGCAGCTCAGGACATGCTGCAGGGCATGCTTGCAAGCTTCATGCAGCAAAGCAAGGATGTCTTGAATGGTGGCACCTGCAACCTCCAGTTTTTGACAAAGAGCACCGGTAGTTTGCCCTTGGTGCCATCAAGAAGGAATGTGCTTGATGACCAAGAGATGCCTGCAAAGCAAGAGCACGCCCCAGCTGTTCCTGAGGACAAGGAGCCAGGAGCCAGTGCTGAGCCGGAGGATAAGGCTGAGGAAGCACCAAAGGAAGAGAAGTCTTTAGAGGACTGGGAGATGACTGCTTTCCAGTCCATCCAGGCAAAGAAGCAGAGGAAGAAAGGTGAGCCTCCTTCAAGCCAGAACAAGAAGGTTGGCAAGAACAAAAGCCTCATAAGAGGCCAGCTGCAGTCATGAAAAGACCAGCGGCAAGAGTCCCGACAGCTGGCTCCAGTGCCGCGGGGCCACCTTCAGCCTCTGGCTCATGGGGATGCATCCGGTGCAGGGGAAACGTCAACGGATGCAAAGCATGCAGGAAGCCAGGCTTTTCTGGCAGAAAGTTCTACAGCAGAGGTGAGTGGAAGGAATGGGCCGCAGCCAATGGCAAAAAGTGAGCTGCATGCGTGCAGCTGTACAAAGCTGCTCAGGGTGCCCTGCCTGCAAAGCATTGCTTTGCCATGCGCAGGCTCAATCTATTTGCGCCAGAACAAGATGGCACGAAGGATGTCTGCCAGCCTTGAAAGAGCTTCATGAAGTTGTTTTTAGATGCCAGCTTTGGTGAGTGCGCATTGTCAGGCAACTATCATCTGTTTCATCTTCAACACATGCAGCTACTTTCAGTTTGTGTGGATGACACCGAATGTCTCTAGCTTCTTGAAGAAGATGCATGTTCCGCTCAGAGCAACAACTTTTGCAAGACCCGCCAAACTTGCGTCATCTTTTCACTGGGGTTCACGCGCCTCCGATAACATAAGCCTTTTCAGGCTTCATGGGGGGGCAGCAGCATTGAGTGTGTTTGTGCGTGTTTCCTGTGTGTTTGTGTGTTGCCAGCATGTTGTGCTCTCAGCCTTGTCAGGCTTCTCAGATGACCAAGCTGCGCCAGCATGTTGCAAAGAGAGTGATGCTCCTATTCAAGCTCAAGCCTTGGACCCCACAAAGCAATGTTTGATGGTGGGGGCATGGCAAGAAGGCTGGGCTGGCTGCCTGAGAACCCACACTGGTGGCAGCGACATGGCAGACTGAGCTGGGAGGTGTATGAAAATGAATTGTATTTCTGCATTGTCTACAGTTCTGGCTGGTGTGAGTGGCAGCTTGGCTGGCCAGTTCTGGTGGTTTTAGCATTTTGTGACTTTCTAGATTGGTGGAAGCGGTGCGCTTGGTGGCAGCATTGCATCTGAGGATCAAAGGGGAAAACATGCTGGTCAAGCAAGGCATTGCTGACAGGGCAGTGCAGCACGAGCTATTGGGCCAAGTTCGTAGATGAAGACAGCACGTGCACCTGCACGAACTAAGGCGGGCGAGACCACGCAGCAAGCCAAAGAAAGCTTGCTTGCCCTTTAGATTTGCCCATGGCAGAGAAAAGTTCCCAGTTGCAGCCATCAGCTTTGAGGCAGCACTCAGCCTTTTCAGGCTTGTCACCATTTAGCTTCTTCAGGCTTTTCAGGTCTGTATACCTTTCATGTGTTGCAGCACAAAATAGGCTTAAGCTATTCAGCACTTGACACGTTTCTGCACTTGACCTTTGCAGGCTACTGCCACAGCAACAGGTTGCAATGGTCGATGCCTGTGCTGCCATGGGCAGCCAGCCAGTCTTTGCATTGTTGAATTCTCATTATGGTGTGAGGCACAATGCGTTAGCCTAGCAAGGCTTGCTCTCAAACTTCCTGCAAGGAAAAAGCACATCAGCCAGACGTTGACCGGAATAGGCTTTTGAGCGCAGGAACAGCTTTGAGGTCAGCATCTGGAAGGCTGTGGCCAAGATGGCTGCCGTGCTGCAGCTGCACATGCTCAGTTTTACAAGAAGCAAGCAGCCCCTGCTCAAAACATGACACTTATACAGCAAAGACAGCAAGTAGTCCCTTCCAACCGTGGGCCCGCGTATTAGCATGCTGGCAAAACATGCTTCCATCCCACATGACATGGCTCAGCCAAAGAGCAGCAAGCCATGGATCGTGCTGCTACGAAGCCAAAGGCCCGCTTGGCAGCCCAAAGTGGCAGGGAAGCCAAGCTGCAAAGGCTAAACTCCTTGAGGAGAGATTGTCCATATGCAAGCAAAAGTGCCCTGCAGGCCATCTTGTCCAACGTCAAAACAAATGGCCTTCCTGATTTAATGTCTTCAAAGAATATGACGGAGGCAACGAGGGCCCAGCTCTGCAAGAACAATCTGTATGGGCCCTTGATGCAGCAAGTGCATGCAGTGGGCACCTCTGGCGAGACAGTGCAGTTGTGGCTGGTCAATGGGCTTTCCTTACTGGCAGCATCATTTGCTCAAGGCGGGTCTTGGGCTTCCATGCTTCAGACCACGCATGGAAGCAACCCAAGCTCCCATACCAGGCCGTGGGACTTGGTCTTATACGCAGATGAAGTTGTCCCAGGCAATTGCATAGCTCACAGACTCGCTTCTACTCTGCAACCAGCATGGAGCTGTTCTTGTTTTTCGTGTTGTTGAGCCACAGGGTGCAGCCAATGTTGTAGGGGTGCTTTATGCTTTCTTGCTGGGAGGGCTATCAAGGAGAGGAAAGCTTGGGTGATATATGGCTCATTCCTTCAGCTGAAGCAGCTCCTGGCCTCAGAAGACAACTGGTTCTTACTGGGGTGTGTGAGGTCTTCTACTGCCCACACTGTGCAGGCTAACATGAGCCAAATCATGGCACTGGTTCTTCAGCAGTTTTTCTGTAAAGAAATTGCCCAGCCACGCCTTGGCCTCCTGTTGAAGCATGAGTCTGGAGAGAGCTGCCAGAACATCAGGCTGTTTTTCAAATTCGGAATGTTCCTGGCTGATGGCAGTGCAATGAAGTACATATACAGCTGCAAAGGAGATTCAGGAAGCAAATTTTGCGTGATGTGCCGAAATGTCAGAGCACCTCTTCAAGAGGAACTTGAGGATGAGAATGACATGCTCGGGTCTGATGTGTGTACCCTTTCACAATGTCAGCTTGCAACAAACCAGGAAGTGCTACAGGCTTACCAGAGGTGTGCTGCCAACCAGACGGCCATGAGCAAGAGAGCATTTGATGACTGGCAGCAGGCGTGTGGAGTCACACACAACCAGCATTCCCTTTTTTTGTGCAAACAGCTGTTGGACCAGAACGTCTTGCAGCCAATCAGCCAGTGGTGCCACGATTGGATGCACGCAATGGCTTCACAGGGGGTTATGCAAGTAATGATATACCTGCTGTGTGCAACACTGGGTTGGGAAAGCATGGAGACTTACTTGAAGCTGTGGACCTTGCCGGCTACTTGGCAAAAGGCTGGCTCCTTGCCTGAGCTCTTTTCAAGCAAGAAGGTCAAAAGCTACAAGGAAGCCAAGAAGTTCAAGTGCAGCGCGTCAGAAACACTGAGCTTATGCCCTCTTCTTGCTTTTTTGGCCGCGCATGTGTTCGTGCCCAAGGGCAGCCATGTGCTGGAATGCCAAGCATTCCTCAGCATGAATCGGGTCTTGGAGCTACTACAAGCTTCTGACAGAGTGGCTCCCCCCGTCCTTCAAAAGCAAGTGGAATTTGCATTGCGAAAAACAAAGGAAGCTGGCTGGTCCAATTACATGACACGAAAGTTTCACTGGCTGTTGCATCTAGCAACATCACTGCAGCTGCATGGCGTTTTGCCCTCTTGCTGGTCACTGGAAAGAAAGCACAAAGTATGCTCCCGATATGCCACTGCCACCACAAATTTGTCTGTCTATGAGCAAAGCATCTTGGAGGAGGTCCTTGCGCATGATTTGCACTCACTGAAGCACAGCGCAGTGTTCCAGCAGTGGCAGCAGGGTGCGTGCCTAACGAAGCCTCGCGCTGCCAACAAGAAGCTGGCCCTGCGCATTCGCATGACTTTGGGCATGGGAATGCCTGATGACTGCATCCATGTGGGCAACCAAGCCAAGCTGCGAACTGGTGCTTCTTGTCAGGCAAAGGATGTTGTGCTCATGGCTGGCAGCCAGCAGGGCCAAGCTTGGGAGGTTGCAGCCATCTCCCTACATTTCCAAGTGGGCAGTATTGTGTACAGTATTGTTTCTCCCTTTACTCTTGTGGAATACTGTGCAAAGACTTGCTCAGCCTTGGTCAAAGAAACAGGTGAGCTGGTTCTGGTGCAAACAGCAGACTTGCTGACACCTGTCGCCTTTTGCCCCAGCAAAGATGGGCTGAGGGTGCTGGTGCCTTGGGCCCACAGGCCGTGAAATGCATGACGGGGCCAACTTGCAAAACAGCAATGCTTTTGCATCGGCTGTCAGCCTTTCCAGGCTTATTGCTGTCTTGTTGACTCATGCCAGGCTCAGCCTTTTCAGGCTTGAGACATGTGCTGTCAGCCTGTTCAGGCTACACACTGGCATTCAGCTTTGGGGGGCTGTCAGCCTTTTCAGGCTTTTTGGCTCAGCCTTCATAGGCTTTTCCTATTGTTCTCAATGTGCTTGTCAGGCTTCGAAGGCTGCTCACTAAGGAAATTTGCAACTTTCCCGGGCTTATATATTTCAGCTTGAGTGCTGACTAAAGTCTATATTCAAGCTTAGCTAACTACTTAGGAAACACTTAGTTAACTACTTAGCTAACTTGTTATAAGTCGTTAGCTAACCATCATAACCATGCTAAGTCACTAGTAAGCACACAGCCGATCCAAGTAGTGAGGTCCGGGTCGCCATTGAGACTGGGGTCTTCGAGCCGACAACGGCATGGAGGGACTTCAGTATGGACGACCTCACATCCCTCACGGACTCCTACCTTGAGGCCAAGGCGGTCATCTTGCTGGGTAGGAATCCCTTCCCGGCGGCCCTCCTGTCAGATCTGCCGGACCTGACAGGGATCCCCATGCCAAAGGCGGGGGGCTCTGGTGCGGCGCGCCCAGGTGCCGAGGGCCCTGACAGGCCGCCCACCATCCCCCCAGCCTCGGGCTCTGGCGTGACGAGCTCAGGTGCCGAGGGCCCTGACAAGCCGTCCGCCACCCCGGTGGGCCTGGACACCAAGGACCCGGAGGTGCAGCTCTCGGTCCTGCGCTGGATGATGAGCAAACGGGTCGGAGAGGTCCGTATCTTTGCGGGCCGCTGGGTCCGACGACCGGGCCCGGTACACGTCCCGGATTGGGCGAAAAACCTCACCAAGGTGAATCCGGAGGCGTTGGAGAAGGGTACGCATCCCAGGAACCACCAGGTGGGTGGACTCCCCTGGGCCAGGTACTCCGTTGATGAGTTGCACCAGCAGGCGAAGGCGGGGGACCGACCCTACCCTGGGGACCTGCGATCCATCTTTTGGGCTGCCCCCCACGATCCGGATGAGGACTTCCACTGGACGCGCCAGATCTCGTCCTGGACACTCCCAGGCCTACTGGGGATGTTCGGGCACAGCTACACCCTGCGCCAGCTCTGGGGAGTCTGGGAGTCTCTGCCACTGCTGCAGGGCCCTAGGCAGCGGGGCCCGAAAAACAAGGCCCAGAATCAGACCCGCCTGGAGGGCTGGGAGACCCTGAAGGAGGACGCGCGGTGCTTCCTGAAGGAGGAGGGCCTTCCGTTTCCGCAGACAGGACCGGAGTGGCGATTGGTCTACCGGGCCATGGGCAAGGTCCTCGCGGCCCGGGCCTTCCTCACGGACACCCCGGCGGAGGTGATGCAGCTCCCGGTCCAGGACGTGGCGGACTCCAAGGAGCAGATGATCCTGCGGGCGGTATGCGACGAGCGCATCTCGGTCCCGGTGGAGAGCCTCCAGCAGTTCCCAGAGGTGTACAAGGCCCTCATGGACCGCATTGGAGGCCCGGGGGCCCTGGCGGAGGTGAAGGTCAACTGGCGCTGCAACACGAAGCAGTGGTGGGTCGGCGCAGTCCCCGACTCAGTGGCCCCCTCCATCTACCGCAAGCTCGGCTACACCAACGACATGATCAAGCTGATGGGCCTGGACCCCTCCGCCCCTGGGTGCCGGACAGGTGCCGATGGCCCTGACATCCGCCCCAGGGGAGGCGAGGGCGATGAGGGGATCGTTTACCCCCCCATCACGGCGGACAACGTCCACGGCGTGGTGGGTAAGGACTACCGGAAGAAGAACTATCCGGTGGAGATGAAGCATGTCTTCTGGGCGCACATGGAGTGTGGCCTGGTCCTGAGCTCCGTCACCCCGTGGGAACTCATCCCGAAGACAAAAGGGGAGACCCGGGGGGGCTACATGTGCAAGTATTGTAAGGGGTACTGGCGTGCCGGGGGAGGGGGCACCCGCCTCCTCCAGATCCGGGCCGGCAAGGCCATCTTGCAGCTGGTGTTGGACGAGCCGCCGGAGGGCCTCTACAACCGCTGGGTGAAGGAGCGGCTGGAGTACTACCGCCGGGTGGAGCCCTCGGCCCCGTTGCGGGACGTCTCCATCGTGGACCAGAAGGTGCCCAGGTTCAGATTCAGCCAGACCACCCAGACAGGCCACGTCTCCAATGCCATCTGGGAGCTGATTCTGCGGAATCCGGAGGCTGCTGCGCTCAAGCGCATCGATGACATCGCGAAGGGGGCCGCGTGATGATGCGGGACAACGCCATCTTCCGGCACACCATCCAGGACCGCGGCCATCCGGAACGGATGCGCAGCGCACCCCGGGGGTGGGACAGCTGCCGAAGGCGCTGATATCCCCCCCCAGGGAACAGCGCAGGCCCAGACTTGCACCAGGCGAGGAAAATTGGCGCGGCTTGGGCTGATCCGGGGTGCGCCTTGGTTCCCCTCTCTTGTTTGGTTTTCCCTTTTCGGGGCGGCTCCCTGGGTCCCCCTTTTTCCCCCGTTTCCTCCGTTTCGGGGTTGACTTTCCGGGGTTTTGGGGGGCCCCCTGTTGTTTGGTTGGGGTTTGCACCTAGGGACTAGGCCCCCGGCTCGAGTGGATCATGATGATGTGGAGGCCCCGCCTCCCTTCCCCGTTTGGGACGACCTTCCTAGGGGCGCCAACCGCGCTCCAGTTGATTTTGCATGACCTTGGATTTGCACCAGTGCAGTCGGACGGGGAAATCCTCGTGGCGTGCTGCCTGGAATGGGTCAAAAAGGACAAGGTCGCCAACCCGGATGCGGTGGTCTTTGACCCGCGGCCGTGGACACGGATCGTGGGGCTGGCACCTGACGGCAACCACGTCCTGGTGGCCTCGGACACCTACAACTTGATCCTCGCGAGGATACTCGGCTCCCAACCACAACCGCTGGAGGAGGCGGATTTGGAGCTCGCTACTAAGACCCTGCAACAACTTCTGTTTCGTGCGGCAGGCGCCAGGCAATCGCACACCTATTCTCCACTGGAAATGGAACAGGCCATCCGGGACCGCGAAGAGTGGATCCTTTCCGGATCGATTGAGGCCCCGGATGTCCTGGCAGTGGCCAACAAGTGGCGGCATTGGAAACCAGGGAAGATCAAAACCCAATTGCCGACATCTCAGAGAGCGTTGGAACAACACTTGAGGGCCAGGTGGTTGGAACGCCTCCTGGGATACTTCATCCCCTTCCGGCACCAGATCCCCTACATGCACCAGGTGATGGGGGCCAGGGAGCTGGAGGAGTTTGGCCACCTCTTTGGTGATGCCCGGTTCCGTACCATCCGGGCACACTGCTTGGCCTATGAGGGCATGCGCAAGATCGGCTTCCAGAACCTCCCCTGGACGGCCGGCGACGTCCGGCACCTCATGAACCAGGCGGTCACGTTGGAGGTCACCCCGGCGAAGCTCCAGAAGTGGTGGGGCACTTTAAAGTGGCTCTCCATTAAACTCGGCATGCTCAACGTTGACGAACACAAACAACTCCTGGAGAAGCGGAAAGCCATCCAGGAGACGCTGGTGGACACCCAGGTCAAGCCACAGCGCAAGGCGGTGGTTCCGACCCGGGCAATTGTTTGGGCCCTGGAACAAGGGGCAGAAGGGGCCCCGCCGGAGAACCGGGTCCCGGAGCTGACCAAAGCAGTGGACAGGTACATCATGGCGATGGCCAGGTTCAACCTGGCCTGCAGTGCGCGCTTCAACGACGTGCAGCACACCTCGCCGCAGACGGTCAAGTCCACGAGCAACACCCTGGAGCTGCTGGCCTGGCAAACGAAGACCACGTCGGCAGTGGCCATCAAACGGAACCCGGTCCCGCTCATCGCCCCATTGTTCTCCTTCTCGGGGGCCAGATGGTGGATCCCCTTGGAGCGGTGGTGGAAGAGATTCAGGGCCTCGGAGGAGTTCCGCGAGATGGACTACCTGATCCCCACGATCAACAAGGACAGGACGGGCTTCATCCCCCGCCCAGGAACCCCAGACAGGTCCCTGAGGTGGCTCAAAGACGCCTTGGGGAAGCAGGGCGCGCCAGTCAAGGACGTGGCTGAACTCTCATGGTACTCCTTCCGGGTCTTCATGCCGGATTTGGCATTCCAGGCGCACATACCGAGGGACCAGCGCCAGTACCTGGGAAACTGGTTCAAGGAGTCCACGGCGGATGTCTACACCCGGGAGAAGCGACACGTGGTGTGCTCCATCTGGGACCAGGTCCTCCAGAAGCTCCCGTCCATGCAACTCGAGGCAGGAAGGGCGGTCCGAGTCGACCTCGACATGAGGACTGGGAGGACAAGGTGGAGTGCCCGGCCTCACCGAAGGCCTTGTTCAAGGAAGTCCCGGACACACCGCCCTCGAATGCCAGCTGGGATGTGATCCCCGCCAACAAGCCGGCCATCACCAAGATGGCTGCGGATGAGGTGCCCCCGCCTCGGGGTCCACTGACGGTGGTAGCCACCACGGCCCGAAAGGGTCCCACCAAAGCTTACAGCATGCACCTACTGGACACAGATGGAGTCACAGTGGGGTGCGGCTGGAGGCCGGGACCGCTCAAGATTTCGGAGCTGGCGGAGCAGGACTTCCATGCTGAGCCGGAGGTGTACCTGGGATGCACCAGATGTTTCCGGCATTTCACCTTCCCGAACACGTGGATGGCCGTGGAGCCCTACGCAGCACAGGACTCCGAGGCCTCCATCTCCCTCTCCTCGGACACCGACGAGAGCGTGGACACTCAGTCGGACAAGGAGGCGGTCGTCCTCCCGGAAATTGAGTGAGGGGTGGATAGCGCAGGTGCCGAGGGCCCTGACACGCTTCCCCCCATGCCTCAAGGCAAGGAGGCAGGGGGAGAGGGCGCAGGTGCCGAGGGCCCTGATACGCCCTCCCCGGCACCCCCCCAGGGGCCCAGCCCCGCGGCCAGCGGGGAGCGCAGGTGCCGAAGGCCCTGACACGCAACCCCGAAGGGGCCTGGAGGGGGGGAGACACAGGTGCCGAGGGCCCTGAGATGTTCTCACCCCTATCCCAGGGGGCCAGTGCCCCGGGAACCAGCAGACACAGGTGCCGAGGGCCCTGAGATGTCCCGGCATCCCAGGCGGCGGATTGACGGGGTCCGCACCGGGTGGACCGCAGCCGGACCGCTGGACGCACAGGTGCCGAGGGCCCTGAAATGCGACAGCGGGACCACACGGCATACGTGGAGGGAGGACCTCCCCAACGACCAGCTCGTCCGTTGGTATTGGCAGCTGATGCGATCCGTCCGTTGGGGATGGCATCAATTCTACTCCCATCAGCTGCTGAGGGGAGCTGCCCAGTGGAGCTGGGCAATCCTCCCATTTTGGCACTAATCCTTATGCGGCGTAAAGGATGCACCGTTCGCGATTAAGGTACCAGTAGCACCAATGTGGTGCTTTGAAGAGTCTGGGCTAAAGCGTTAACCGTAGGTGGTCGCTTGTCTTGACTCTTAATAAGTATCCACTTGGGCCACCATTTTGGCTCAAGTGGACCTTTTGATCTTTGTCTTGTGATTTGAAATCCCGCCCACCCACACCATGGCGGCGACACCAGATGAGTTGGTGGCACCACCACAGGAAGTTCCTGGAGTGTACACGGACGCAGTGGCTAAGCTCCACAAGACCGCCAGGAACCTCATGGTCCTCAAGGGCATCCCGTGGTTCATCCAAGCGACACTGTCGGATGAGGGCTTTGTCTCGATGGAGGACCTCGCGACCCGGTGGGACTCGCCCGACCGTGCAAGGGAGACGGCGCCGGGGGAGTTGGGCTTCGCCCCCAACAACCACCACTACACGGATGTGACCTCCCGGCTGATCGCGGCCCGCATGTTCCAGGTGGTTCACGCGGCTCAACGATCCATGGGAGTTGGGGCGCATGCAACAGCGGGACCCGGGCCACACACGCCCGGGGACACCGCCCCGAATCTCACGGTCTCGTGCGAACGGGGACAGCTGGAGAGGGTTTGGGAGGAGAAGACCAAGCTCACCAAACCCAAGCTGGCCCTTCAAGGAAGCGACCAGCTGGTGAAGCGCCAGTTCAAGCTCTGCGCAGGAGGCGAGATCGGTTTCATCCCCATGAAATACCTGGTAAGCGCACTCCCGGAGCCAGGAGAACGGCCATGGAAGACCACTAAGAAGAGCACGGTTGATGGCTGGGACCGGGAGGATGAGGTGGAAGAGCGGGGCGAGCCCAAAACTCGCCACCAGCTCGAGAGGATGCACGCGGTGTTCCGCAACACCCTCCTCATGTGCGTCCTCTCGTTCCCGCAGTTCGGCCAGTTCGACATCACCCGGGAGGACTTGGAGAGCTGGTACGAGTGGTTCTATGGTGAGGACATCGGGGGCCGTTTTCCCCCGCCAGAGGACCACGTCCTGGCAATTGCCGAACGCAACGCATGGCGAAAGATTCACGAGAAGATGCATGAGGGCAACACCCTCAAGGCGGCCATGCTGTCGGTCAGGCAGGACACATTGTTCTGGACACGTGAGGTCTATGAGAAGATCAAGACCTTTTCCAGGGGCCGCCCATCAACCAGGACATCCATGGACTACGCACCACCTCAGAAGGGCAAGAACAAGTCCAAGGGCAAGGGGAAGTCCAAGGGCAAGCCTGGGAACAAAGGGAAGGGTAAGACCCCCCACCTGAACAATCAGGCGTCCCGGGGCGGTAACAAGCAGGCAGCCACCGACCCGAAAGGGAACCAGTTCTGTAACAACTGGATGCGCGGGCGCTGCCCGGGCAACTGCGGCCGCACCCACAAGTCAACCTCATCCTGGCAATGGGCCGCATCTGCCTGGGGGACCACCTCCCGCAGGACTGCCCGGGTTGACTAGGGGCGCTGACCCCTACCCCCCGGGAGGCCTCAGGTGCCGAGGGCCCTGATAAGGCCCGGGGGGGCGAGAAGGGGCGCAAACGCCCCAAGCAGGCACAGAAGCCCCCTCCTGCAGGTGCCGAGGGCCCTGACACAGGGGGGGGACAGGCCAGGTGGCGGCCATCCTCGGCGGAACAAGGATGGGGACGGCAGAACCAGCGTGCACAACGCCCTCGCCGTGATCAGAACAGCCACACAACCGGCACAACGGCGGCGCCTCAGTCCCGAGCCACAGGTGCCGAGGGCCCTGATATGGCGGGGACGGGACGGTTCCCCGCAGGTGCCGAGGGCCCTGACACGGGGGGCCGCACCCAGAAGGCCCGAGTGCCGGATGACTGGCAGCACACCGCAACGCCAAGGGACACTCCCAGGAAGCAGCCGATCCCACTTCCGGCGCCCAACATCATCAAGCAGGACCCGGTGGTTTTCCACAAGAGCTCGGTGGGGCTGAATGAAGGGGGCCAACGCCTTTCAGCTACCCCCCTGACAAGTCCAACGGAGCCGTCACCGGGATTGGACATCTTCCCGTGGATGGAGAACATCCCTGAGCGTCTGGTACAGCGGCTGAGATGGACACAGGGCACATCGCCCAAAGTTCCATCCAGTGGGCCCATCATTGTCCTGCTCTATGCAGGCAAGGAAGACCCAACTTCCTTGGACAGCTGTCTTCATGCCAACTACCCACACCTTTCCAGCATGGTGGTGGCGGTAGACATCCTACGGTCTGGACCAAAAGGGGACCACGATATGCTCCAACCCGAGCTGTATGGAGCTCTTTGCACGGCAGCAAAGCAGGGCCGAGTGGTCTTCATTGGAGGAGGACCCAACTGCAGGACATGGTCCATCCTGCGCCACATACCAAAACCGGGGGCTCCCACCCCGGTCACTTTGGGGCCTTCCACACCTGGACCAGGCCGCCCAGACTCAACTTGATGATGACAGCATCCTCATTCTGAGACAGATGTACATCACCAGCCTGGCAAGGGCCTCACGAGCGGCGGTTTCTCTGCCAGGGCCCAGGTCCTTCCTGGAACACCCGGAGGACCCAGTGGTGAGCAGCTCGCTGCCCAAAGCCAAGGAATGCTCATCCTTCTGGATCACAGAGGAGGGGCAGCTTTGGATGGAGGAGAACTCCTTGACAGCAATCTCCTTCGACCAGTGCCGCCTGGGCCAGCTGGTCAAGAAGGCCACTACGCTGGCCACGGATCTCCCGATCCAGGACTGGGATCAAATGCGGTGCACGCATCAGTCACATGTGGGCACCAACGAGTCCTCGACTCTTAGCAGATACCCTTGGGATATGATGGCAGGCCTGGCCAAAGCCATCGCTGTGTCACTCGCAGCGCCGGGGCACATCCGGATCCCCTCACAATTTCCGGGAAACCCCAAGGAACCACCTAAGGGGCGGGGGTCGGACCCCCCGGAAGGCCATTCCCCCCGGGGAAAACGGGGGCCCAGTCAAGGAGGCGGTCCCTCCTCATCACACCAGGGCTCAAAGCCCGGAGGCAAGAACGCCCCGAAGCCCCGCCTGCACGGGCAGTTCCACCCTGAGGCAGACACCGTAAGCCCTCGTGGAACAATGAACCCAGACTTCCCATCTCCCATGCCCCCGATGGCCGGAGATGCGGAACAACTGGGGAAGGAGGGACAGGGGGACCAGGTCCTGGACCGCCCCGAATGCCTTCAGGGTCCCACACCTCACTGACCGGGTGGCGATTGTCCAATTGGGTTTCCGCTCACGCCCCTGAGGGATGGGGGGGGAAAACCTTCCCCAAAAAACTCAACCCCCGTTTTCGGAGCTACTTTGGGCGCCCTGATCATGACCCTTACCCGGCCCTGGATTGACAAGGTCCGAATGTCCCTGGCATCAGGTGCCACCACACACCCCTTCCAGGAAGCCGACCTCGAGGAGCTGCGGGCTATCCTAGGACCGAGGCACCTCCATGAACGATGCCCAGGACAACCCTTCCTCCTGGACTTAGTGTCGCACTTGGCATCCCTTTCAGGTGACCCTGATTGGGAGTTCCCCCTAACACTGAAAGAGGGGGTCCCCTTGGGAGTCTCGGACCCTACCTTGACCTCCCCGGGAGTTTGGCCCACTAAGGAGGAGCTTAAGGGAGAAGCCTGGCTGGGGGAAGATCCCCCCCCCGCCAGTGGCTCATGATAACTACCCAACGGCTGAACTCTTTGCCAAGGAAATCGAATCAACCTTTTACGAGGAACGAGCCTTGGACATGGTGGACGGGCCCTTCACTCGCTCCGAGGCGGCAGAGAGGTGCCGCTGCAAACCGGAGGAACTTTGCCCGGGCCCCCTTGCAGGGATTGATGAGTCGGACAAGATCAGGACGATCTATGATGGCTCAAAAGGGGGAGCAAACGCACACATCCAGGCTCACACGGAGGAGAAGACCACCGCACCGATGGTTGGAGACTGCCTCCATGCCATCCACTGGCTCAGGACAGCGGCGGACCATCCTCATCTACTCCGAGCCCCATCCTCGGGCACTGATGAGGAACCTCGGGATGTTCACCAGCCGGTGCAGGGGCAGTCCCCAGGTGCCGAGGGCCCTGAGAGGGACCCCCACAGCACCAGCCTGCCCCCAGGTGCCGAGGGCCCTGATAGGGGCAGGCGGATGATGGAGACCTCCGGCGGCCTGGACGTCTCTCCGCGGTCAACACCCTCAGGGAAGGGGCCACTCCCAGGTGCCGAGGGCCCTGATAGGAGGGCCCCATTCCCCCCAACCCCCCCAGGCACGGAACGCCCTGGGGGGAGCAGGGGGGAACCCCTGACGTGGCAGCCGCCGACACAGGGGGAAACCTTCATCATCCTCAAGGCGGATGTCACCAAGGCCCACAGGCGCATAAAAGTGCTCCAGAAAGACTGGAAATACCAGGTGGCCTGCATCCAGAACCGGTGGTGGGTCAATAGAGTGGGCACGTACGGCATGGCCTCGGCACAACTGTACTGGGGAAGAAAGGCATCCTTGGTGCTCAGACTCTTGTACTACATCTTCCCTCAGGTGGACTGGCACTTAGTTTTTGTGGACGACTACTGCTGGGTCCTCAGATGCAGCAGGGCGGACTGGGACGCCACAGCCATCCTGGCCACTCTTCTGGCGCTGGGAGTCCCGCTTTCTTGGAAGAAGACGGCGCTCTCCCCGGTCAATACCTGGTTGGGATTCGTGGTGGACCCAATCACGCCCTGTGTGCTGCTGGCTCCAGTCAAGCACGTCATAATCCTGGCCACTCTCAAACGGCTGGCCCAGGGGGACATCTTTACCAGCAAGGAGGTGGAACAAGCCCTGGGCCGGATTCAATGGGCTACTTCGGCGTGTCCATTGACGAAACCTTTCCTCCAGCCCTTTTGGAGCTGGAAGAAGGCCTGCACCACTTCGGGCAGGCCACCGAAGCTGGTTCGTGCTCTGGCCATCCTTCTGGGGAAGCTCTTCAACCAGAGGTTCCCACTGGCATCTCCATTTGCTCCCACACTTCCATGGACGGGGGCATCTGATGCGGGAGCTGGCAAACAGGCGGACCATGCATGGGTTGGTGGTTGGTGCTCGGACGTGCCCAACCCCGACAAGTCCCGAGTGAGGGCGATAGCGGCCTTGGAGCTCTTCGGCCTCCTCCTTTTGGTGAGGGCTGTTCTGCTTTGTGCAGCCGGCTCGGCTTCTCACACTAGGATTCTGGTTGCTAGTGATAACCAGGGAAACGTTTTCTCCCTGCTTAACGATTCCACTCGCAGGATGCCCAATGCGGCCATCCTCATGGAAATTGTGTTAACACTGCATGACCACCAGGTCATGTTAGGACCGTCGCATGTGAAGCGCGACTTTAACACATGGGCGGATGAACTTACTCATCCGGACCCGCAATTTCCGACTGAGAACCGGGTCTTCCCCTCAGTCGAAAGCGAATTGATCAAGCTGATCTTCGCTACTTTCCTTCCTCACCCATGATGCCGGGAGGGCATCCGGTGAGGTGGGAGGATTCCTCCCTCGCTGTGGGAGTGGCATCAATTCTACTCCCATCAGCTGCTGAGGGGAGCTGCCCAGTGGAGCTGGGCAATCCTCCCATTTTGGCACTAATCCTTATGCGGCGTAAAGGATGCACCGTTTCGCGATTAAGGTACCAGTAGCACCAATGTGGTGCTTTGAAGAGTCAGGGTAGACTAAACGAGTGCATTTTTCGGGGAACCCCCTGTTTGGTCGGTTTGAAGGAAAGCCAAAAATAAATCAACCAATTTTGGGGGCCCCTCCGAAAAACACATTACCCAAACATAGACCAGAATCTGAACATCTTTGCAGTTTGCTTCTTTGTACGCCAACATTCGGGGATCCGCCGACGGTTGTGGCTTAATTGCCTTCCCTTGACTTGTTGCTCGCTCTTGATCCAGCATGCATTTTTTCTGCGATCAGATTGACGTCAGCTCATGAAACACAGAGAGTCCATGTTCAGAGCCAGCTGACTATTGAGAACTCACACTCCGCGAAACCGCAGAGTGACCTTTTGAGCTGGGGCGCTCAGCTGATTCGGAAGCCGATAGATGTTCGTTCCGTTTTTGCTTTGTTGTGTCCCCTGATTCTTGGCTTGAACTCAGAAACTAGAAAGGGATGACAATGGTTCGAAATCAAGCAGAACTTATGGCCCCCAAACGCACGTTGATTCCCGGGGCATTTGGGCAAGTGGTAAGTTGCCCTTAGGTTTCCTGCGTCACCCATGAGGTCCGCAAGTTCGATACAAAAGGGATGATAGCTGCCACAACCACACGGGTTGAACTGCTTTGCTTGATTTTGAAGGGGATCGAAAGGACACCAACCATTTTTGGGTGGCCTGAGTTTGAGACAGACTCGTATAGGGAACCTCTTATGTGCAAACGGCATGTGGCAGGTTGAGCAACGCTCCACTCCCATCGTGATTTGGAGACACACCAGCACTCTTCGGTTATATCACCATGGTTTGAACAGAAAGATCCCCAAAACAGAATGCGGGATGTACCTCTTTCCATCAATCACCCAAATCGACAGGATGTTCTTTTGACAAGGCATGATTGTGGGGCCAGAGGTCAGCGTGAGTCACTGTTTAAATTCAGGGATTTTGTTCCCCCAAAACAGTTTGAGGGGAGTCAATAGAGGAAAACGCTAAAATAATGTGGGGTCGGAGGACCACCTATATAAGCAGTGTCTAACTAAGTACTTGCTGGCGTTGGTGAAATAGTTGTTTAGCATTGGCTAATAATTACCTTGTGCTGCCTTAGTGCTGTCTTAGTGCTGCCTTGGTGCTGGTTTAGTACAGGTATAGGATGGTTTGCAATCAATGAATTAATAGCTTTGCACTGGTTAGTGCTGTCTTAGTACTGGTTTAGCATTGGTTTAGTAGTGTGATGTATTGTTTTATATTGGTTTGTGCTAGTTTAGTATCGGTCCTCTTCGGACCTCTTCAGTCAGGCCTCTTCAGTCCTCTTCGATGCTCTTGAGTGCTCTCTGACTAGCATTGGTTTAGTATTGTCGACTGCTGCCTTGATGCTGATTTAGCATTGGTTTAGAATTTAGAATCGGTTTTGACTTAGTTTAATAATTATTGACTTAGAATCGCTCAGTGCAGTTTTGGCTAGCATCAGTTAAGTATTGGTTTATAACTGGCTTAGTATTGGTTCAGTGTTTGTCTTTTGGCTGGGAAAGTGTTTGCCTCAGTCAAGTACCTTTTTCAACTCTTACTGTTGAAGAACCGGGCCTCGGCTGTATTTGCCCGGCCAACCTGTTTTCTTTTAAAGAGGGTTTAGCCAAGGAAGTTGCAGCTTGGGAGCGCGGACTTGTTTTTGTTTTTGTGGATTTGAAGAGGCAAGATGGCGTCGGCGAATCTTTGCAACACGGAATTTCAAGAGCACAGCACCAAGACAAGCCATTCGACATCTAGGGGCCCTGTGGGGCTGGTGCTAAGTTGCCACCACTTCAGGCAACGCCGCTCACAAGAACTGGGGAAACGCCTCTGTGAGTGACACTGGAAAGTGAGGTTCTACTCAGCGACTGTACAGTAGAGCACAACAGCTCTTCGTTGAGCTGAACAACCGCTATGAGGAGTCTTCTAGCTGCAATGTTGGTCACCAAATAATCCAAGGGTACCAAATTCAAGAAAGCCCTTCAGCATCTCAGGTCTTCCCCAAAACAAAAAGAGTACTCAATACAACATGTTGGGTAGAGGGGGGGGGGGTTGGCACGGACCGACCCGAGACACAAGTGAATGCGTGATTGGCAAAGTGCATTTTGCATGGTAAAAACATAGTTTTGGGCTGCTCACTTCGTGGGAACTCAAGAAAACCATGCTCAAGTTCGCGTACTCCGGGTCAGGACCCGGAGTACGCGGCGCTAGCAAGCGCAAAGCTTTTGCAGCAGCAAACCCAAGGCTGACCCCCTATCTATGAGGGCCTTGAAGAAGCGCTATTGGCTTCAACAGCCCCTTCAGGGCTAGTCAAAAGCCCCTTCAGGACTCAACGCGCGCGGTGGCTGCCCCCATGAGTGTTGTGGTGCGCACCCCCGCCAGCGTAGTTTGCCTTGCTGCATCAGCTGCCGGGCGGGGCCGATCGGTTGGCCAGGGCATCTGCGGGCGCACCTGCGCCACCGCGTGGCGAAAACACTGAGCTGCTCATGTCGACCAGCTTCTTCAAGTGCCTGAGCCTCTTTGAGGGCAAGCGCCTGTAAAGCTTCGTAGCACTTAGCGCGAAAACTCACGTGGTCCACGCTTGGCAAGTCAGCCCCGCAGCATCGATGGTCCGCTGATAGAAGGTTCTTTCATGGTCTGCCTGTCGCCAGATAATCGGAATCTGCAAGAATGGGTAGCACGGGCATGCAATGGCGCCATGCCCCATCTGGCAAGCAAATCCTTACTGAGCCAGTGCATCCACGAAGCAAAAAAGGTGGCGGTTTTGGCCCAGCATAAAGAACCAAAGACACATGAAACCTTTCAGTAGATGTGGCAACCTGCGACAAGGATCAGCCACGCCGAGTCCCGTGGCTATGCTAGCAGCCAGGCTTGGAGCAGTCAAAGCGGCTTCAGCCTCAGCATGAGCCGAACTTCTTGTCGCAGATGGAAACACTGCGGCGGGCCGTTTGGGCGGATCTGGCCTGACAAGCCCGCGGGCCAAAGAAAGCTGCTGTGTAACGACTGGAAAACTGCAACACATCTAAAGTTTGCCGGCGCGGACTAGCCACGAGGTGTCACTTAAGCAGATTGAGCCTCAGCTATGCAGCTGCAGCTCTAGAACTGACACAGGGGACACATCGCGCGCCCTACGCGGGCTAGGGGTCATGGATGGAAGCAGCTGCGGTACGCGTCTGGACGCGTGTAAATACATCTCCCCCCCTCCCCCCCCTTCCCCCCCCTCATCCATCCATGTTGCGGACGCCGAGCGCACCTGAGGCCAGGGCAGGCTGAAACCCGGGCCGACTGGGGGGCGGTTTCCCAAAATCTTCACCAACCCTGTCCCTTGTCCAGCCGCCAGGAAATATGTCCCTGTTTTCTCCAAGCCCGCCATGTTATTCCCGAAAGCATGGCGAAGGGTTCTTCCGCTGGGTTCACTGGAGTTGGTCTCATGAGAGTCATTGCAGGAGTCATTGCAAGGAATCATCATCATGAAAGTCAAGGAATCTTCATCATGAAAGTCATTGCAAGGTGTCATTGCAAGGAATCATCATCATGAAAGTCATTGCAAGGAGTCATAGCAAGGAGTCATTGCGAGGAGTCATTGCAAGGAGTCATTGCAAGGAGTCATTGCAAGGAGTCATTGCAAGGAGTCATTGCAAGGAGTCATGAGAGCCATTGCAAGTTGCAAGGAGCCAAGTGCATGGAGTCAAGTGCAAGTTGCAAGTGCACGGAGTTGAGTACAAGTTGCACGTGCAAGGAGTCAAGTGCAAGTTGCAAGTGCATGGAGCCAAGTGCAACTTTCAAGTGCATGGAGTCAAGTGCAAGTTGCAAGTGCAAGGAGTCAAGTGCAAGTTGCAAGTGCAAGGAGTCAAGTGCAATTGACTTGCGAGGAGTTAAAATCTCTTCTTAGGGCGGCGGGGTAGTGCCGACGACGCTCTACGAAAACCGACCCTCTGCGGGGATTGGCGTGGTCGAGGTGCAAAAACTCGAGGTGCTTTGCGATTTTGTTTTGGCCTCTGCGGGGATCGGCGTGGTCGAGGTGTCATCATCTTCATCATCATGTTCATCATCATCATCATCATTTTAATCATCATGTTCATCATCATCATTATTTTCATGTTCTTCATCATCATCATCGACATCATTTTCATCATCATGTTCCTCATCATGTTACGGTGTTCATCATCATCATCCTGATGAAAGTCATCTCTACGCTTCCTCAGCATCACCAGCAGTTAACGTCATCACTATGCATCCCCAGCATCAGCGGCAGTTCTCATGACAATCATGACAACGCATCCTCTGCATTTCCAGTCGGGTCTCATGGGACACTTGAAACGTATATGAAAAAAGAAGAGCGCCACGGTTTTGATGATGAACATGATGAGGAACATAAATGATGATGATGATGATGAGCACGATGATGATGATGAACATGATAAGTATGAAGATGAGGATGATGATGATGAACATGATGATGAAAATGATGATGATGATGATGAAGATGCTGATGAGGAACATGCTGATGATGAGGAACCATCATCATTTTCATCACCATTTTCATCATCATCATCATACCATCATGTTCCTCATCATGTTCCTCATCATGCTCATCATCATCATCATCATCCTGCTACGCATCCTCAGCATCACCAGCAGTTGACGTCATCAGTATGCAGAACATGATGATGCAAATGACGATGATGATGATGAACATGATGATGCTGATGAACATGATGGTGAAAATGATGATGACAAACATGATGATGAAAATAATGATGATGATGGTGATGATGATGAACATGTTGAAAAATGATCATTATGAACATGATGAACATGATGGTGATGGTGGTGGTGTTCATCATCATCATGTTCATCATCATCATCATTTTCATCATCATGGTCATCATCATCATCAGCCCATCATCAGCATCATCATTTGCATCCTCTGTTCCTCATCTCTTCCATATACGTTTCAAGAAATGCAGAGGATGCGTTGTCATGATGGTCATGATCACTGCTGCATAGCGATGATGTTAACTGCTGGTGATGCTGAGGGTGCGTAGTGATGATTATTATCAGGATGATGATGATGATGAACATGATGAGGAGCGCATGAAGAACATGATGATGAACATGATGACGGTTAGTGTGTTCATCATATCATTTTCACCATCATGTTCATCATCTTCATCATCATCTTCATCATCATCATCATGTTCATCATCATCATCATCATCATTTGCATCATCATGTTCCTGGTGATAATCATCACCACGCATCCTCAGCATCACCAGCAGTTAACGTCATCACTATTCATTCCCAGCATCAGCAGCAGTTATCATGACAATCATGACAACGCATCCTCTGCAGTTCCAGTCGGGTCTTTCGGCACACGTGAAACGTTTTTGAAAAAGAAGGGCGCCAGCAGATATCATCACAATCATGACAACGCAGCCTCTGCATTTCCAGTCGGGTCTAACGGCACACTTGAAAAGTATATGAAAAAGAAGAGCGCCACGGTAATGATGATGATCCGGATGCTGTGAACCATCACCCAACATCAGTGGTGATGATAATCATCACTCAGACAAGAAAAAAGACAAACCCTTGCCATGCGCCTCCCCTTTGGAGAAAGGGGTCGGCGGATATATATGTATATATATATACCTGTATATGCATAAATGTATACGCGGTACGTGTATGCGTATACGCACACACACAAACATGCATATACATGCCATACCCTCATATGTATACATTCACCCACACAAACGTCAAGCTGGATCCGTGGGCACGCCGCCGGCCTCAGGTTCCCCAGCCAAACCATGGCAGCCACGGTCTCAGCTCTAAGCCAAGCCAGTGGGGTGACACCTGTTTCGTGTTTGTTGTTTGTTTGTTGCGTGGGATGCGTGTTTCGTCTATTTGTCCTGTTGTTCCTTTCTTCAGGTTTGTTGTTTCCGGATTGTCCAGTTGTATTTCAAGAGAAGCACACCGTATGCCGGCCATGTTGCGGGATCGTACCGTTTACTGTTCAACAGACCACTTTGTTGCTTTAGTTTGAAAGTGCTTTCCGACTTTTCACAGGATGCATTGAGCGACCCGAGCTCCGGCCCAAACAAGGAAGATTCGCGATGGGTTCAAATGGTACTTGACTCGAATCAGGACTTGCGTGCAGCCTTTATCCCAACTCCAAGCCACATTTTTGTTGGCCGCGAATTGGATTGAGAAAGTACTAATGTCGCATGTCAACATGGACCCACTGCATCAGGTGCGATTTGGGTTCTTGAAAGATATGCTGTCCGGTTCAATCTTCCCGTTTCGTCAGCAAGGGTTGTTTCAACCTACCGCTTGGGCGACTTTATTATGAGGCCACGGCTTTCCTCTCACTTCTCGAAACAAAGGGTGCCTGTCAATCTGGCTGGTGTCTGTAGGCCACCGAGCCGGGGGTATCCCTATTTGCCTTTAAAGAGACAGTCTTTCGGAGCTACCTCAAAGAGCTCTGGTTAGGGACATGGCGGTGATTTGTTTGCCAGGCCTTGCTGCTCATCTTGGCCACACTTCGACCTCCCGTCAAAGTTCACTTGATGGTCCAAAGGGTCGAATCCATGTTTTGTTGGGTTTTTTAGGGCCAGATTCCGTGATACCAAGGAAACCTCTGTTGAAGTGAGGCAGTCGGGATGGTGTCCCCATGTTGGTATCTTGCTATCACAGATTTCGGGCCCTTTCCCACGTTCATGTGTTAAAAGCTGTGCCTGTCTCCCCAGTTTCTAGTTTCTCACAACCATTGCGCTCCTTGCCGTAGTCCTGAGACTTCTACCCAACGTTTTGGGCAAGGGAGACGGTTTCAGTCTAAAGGATCCTGCACCTAGGGATCGTACAATTCGAGTGGGGTTCCGGGGGTGTTCCCCCTAAGTGAACCTTCCAAGCTCAATTTGACACCAGGCCCAGGGGTTTGTGAAAGTCCCAGGTCGAATTTGGGTAGTGAAGACATGGCCAAAACAACCCCACCCCCACCCCCACCCCCACCCCGACCCACCTGTTCTCGCGGAGGCAGTCGCAGCACACAGGGTGGTGACCCTCGCAGAGCGCCAGGCTGCCCAGCGGGAAACGCAGCTGCAGGCCCGGCCGGTAAAAACAAGAGGTTGGTAACCCCAGAACAATTTTCCTGGAAAGCCGGCCCCAAAAACATAGTGCAACCCCACAACTGTTTTCTTGGAAAATGGAAACATGGACTACTAGGTGCCCCAGTAGCGCCCTGTGAACCTTTTTTGGTTGGGAGGGTTCCCCTGCTACAATAGACTACAGAAAAAAAGGGTAGCCTTATTCTAACCTCTCTACTGGAGGACCTAGATGGAAGCATGGACTACTCCCTGCGGTGTTTGTTGGTGCTTTAATTTTGACCCGTAGCCCTGTGGGTCTGTGGGGTAGGGGTTTCGGGAGGCTGGGAGCAAAGCTTGGAAGACGGCGTGGAAATAATCGCTGAAAAGGAACACCATCAGCAAAAAACATATTTGTTCTTGTAGCAAAAACATATATCTGAACAGGGGGGTTGGGTATCCCAGGGCCGATGTTTGCCCCTCAAGCTTCTGGTTTCGATTGCAAACCCAAACCCCTTGTGAGGTTATGTTTTGCCCAGCTGGGTTGTGTTTGGTTGAGGATAAGCTTCTTAGGTTTTGACAGGGGAACCAAAAGGACGCCATTTTGGTTTGGGGTAGTCACACAAATTTCAGGTAAAACCCGGTCGGAAGACTTGAACATGTTTTTGTGGTAGTTCTTGGATCACGTTTCTAGAGGCCAATGCCCTGAGTGGTTGGTTTCTGTTCTAAAAGTATGTTGCCGGAGTGTTTGTTTTTGTGTTTTTTTCCTCGAAAATTTAAGCACTCACCACCTCCGAGAGCCGACCTAATGCTCTTTTCCAGTTTTCGACTTCTCGCCGCGGATACCTTCTAGTCGAAAGGCGAGGGATCGATCTGTGCTTCTGAGAAATGTGGCGTTGATGGAAGACTCGCTTCCTGAGCTCGACTGAAACTTTCAGGGAAGACCATTTTAGTCGTAAAATAACAAGTTTGGTTTCTTTTTTGGCCAATCCACTCAGGATGTGGGAAGCAATCCTGGGGCGGTGCAACATGTCCGCCTACCATAGGGTAAGTGAAAGACGAGGATGGATGGGAATCCTACTTGGGCATCACTGGGTGGTGCTCCACAATTCCCTCTGCTTACTCGAGCTCCAAGAGAGACTCTCTCAGTCTTTCAGCCATGGTTCTAACAAGCGTTCACCTTCCGGGTTGTCAGAATGAACCTGAGTTGGGGATTCCCTTACAGGACTCCAACTCCGGGATGGCTTTTTTCTCGGCTCCACGTCTCATTCCCTCGCCAAAAATGGACGGCGCGCTCGCTTGGGCCGACTCGCTTCAGTACCTGGCGGTGCAGCTCTTGGCGGATCTGAAGACCGCCTGCTGCACCGCCCACGCCCTGGGCCGACGTCAACTGCCGAGCCCTCGGCGGATCAAGAGCGCTTGACCACGCGCGCGAGCGCTCGGGAGAGATTTGTGCGGAGGTTCGGAGACCTGCTGCCAAGAGAAGGTGGTCGTGAGCTTTTGCGGTTTTGGTTTTGCTTGTAGTTTGCTTTGGGTGTAGGTGGTGTAGCTAGGGTGGTTGGATGTCATGTGTCTGGACGTGTTGTTGTGCTGTTGTGTTGGTGTGTCTTGCTGAATGTTGTTTGCCAGGGCGGTTTGCTCTTTGCTTTGAACCAATCTAAAGCACATCAGACCGACCACAATTCCCAATAGACTCGAGCCCATGCAGAGTATGAGTGCATTGCGCATAGCACGTTTTTAGCAATTCCAAATAGTTACAGCTAAGACAATGAAATTGATTGCTATTGGGTTGGTTTTTTAGACTTTAACTTTGGGAAATGAAGGATTGCCCACACGCAGTTAAGGCTTTTTGCAAAGGGGCCAATAGCAACCGAGGAAGGTAATCGTGCGTGAGGGTGGCGCATTGCTATCCAACACACAGCAAAGCGATTGAAACCAAAAGAGTAGGTGCAGTCTTCAACGCAAACACGGGCCAACAGATGCGGCTTGAAGCGAAGGAAACAACCGCACCCAACCACTGAGTAAAGTGCGTCAGTTTGCTTCCGAGTTGGTGTGCTTGATGTTGTTCTGCTCTGCCTCTTGTCTTGGTAGCTCTTTTTTGTTGAATGTCCGCTGTGGCGCATGGCTTGCTCTGGCGAGATGTGACTTGTCATGAGTGGCTGTGTTCTGCTTCATGGTTGAGTGCCGTTTTCTAAGGACCGGCTTCCCCGGTGATAGGATCTTTGGAGCAAGTGATAGCCCATGCTTCAAGTGATACTGGTGGTTACGAAAACCATCTGCACCACCGTTCAGAAACCCTGGAATGATTCGATTCCCCTGTAAATACCAACAAACTATGGCTTGAACCATGGTTTCAAAGTGGTGCTGGATTTTTGTCCACCCACTGTAGTTCCACCTGGATACTAGGAAGTTCCACCCAGCCTCAGTTTTACCAGTTATAATCGTGGTTAGACCCATCCTGAAACATGTGCTGACGCAAGCTGGCTTGGAGAAGCGACCTGTGTTCACACACAAGGGAAAAACAGCCAGGCCCATGTTATGTTGCAAAACCCCTCTCCTGCATATTCCCTCAAAAAGGCGTCGCAATTGTTTCCTCTAGAAAAGATTCGGCTCTCATGTCACGGTTGGGTGAACATTGGTAAGCCTCTTTACTTGCCCACATTTGGTGTGTCTTTCTCAAAATGGCTTCGGTTTTACTTTGGTTGTCCGTTAAGCCGACCCCAAAAAGGTACCCTAAAAAAAATGGGAACTGTGCCATCTACTTTCACCCTGGAGGAATCATTTGCGAAAAAGTATGTTGATACTTAACCATGATTCATTTGTGCTTTCGCCTCTACGATGTTTTTCACTCGCTCACCAGAGAAAAATCGGTATACGCAGGGATTGCCAACCTCACTGAACACAGAATGGTGAAAATGCGGTGGGTGGACCAAATCCACCAGAAAAGGGGGGGAGCCTCGTATGGTGGACACTTAGGGTCTATTTTGCAACCTTCTTTCAGGGATTTTTTTTTTTAGGGTTCATAGTTGCAAAATAGACTCTAGGTGTCCATGGCATGGAGCCTCCTGCAACTGAGCTCAGTTCGCAGTCCGAGGACCTGGGGGGCCGTGGTGCCCGGGGTGCAAGTGGGCAAGGAGGAGGACATGGACGACGTCCTCACAGCGCTGGCACCGACCTCGGATTCGAGCAGAATGGGCAGATCTCTGGGGTTGGAAGCCACCCGGAAACATGGAAGCTTTGCGTTTCGAAGGCTTCTGTGTTTCTTATTGAAAGGTTCACCCTTTCATTTGGTTGGCAGATGCAAGCCAAAAGAAACGCTCATTTGTGTGTGTGTGTGTGCGCGTTTGTGTGTTTTTTTGTTTCTGTGTGTGTGTGTGTGTGTGTTCGAGTTTATGTGTGTGTGTTGTTTGTTTGTTTGTGCTTGCTTTTTTGTTTGCTTGCTTGCTTGCTTGTTTGCTTGCTTGTTTGTTTGTTTGTTTGTTTGTTTGTTTGTGTGTGTGTGTGTTTGCGTCGTGTTTGTGTTTGTTTCTATGGTTGTTTGTGGATTCCGCTTAGGGGGCGTCCGTTTTGCGATCGGTTTGTGGGGGCTCCCTGCGACATGACTGACATGACCCAAACAACTAAATCTTGGCTGAATGTTTTGAACAGGTTCCACCATGACTGTCATCACTTGCCCCCTTTCACGGCGGAGACACCTGCAAACTTGGCAAAATATGAGCATGACCACATTCACAGGTATATGCACCCCCCTCTTCATGGGGGTGCTACCTTGTTTCTTTGCAGTTGTTCTGCTTTGTTTGTTTGTTTTGTTTGCTTACTTCCTTGCTTGCTTACTTCCTTGCTTGCTTGCTTACTTGCTTGCCAATTTTCCACCCGCAGATCCACGCGCGGGGACGGGGCAAAAGGTTTAGCCCTATATAGGGGTCATTCCACTTACCAGAACCAGCAAGAAACTAAGCGGACCCCCAAAATGGGTGACGTTCCTTTGGTTTTCTTTGAAGCCAACCTCAAGAAAACACGCCCTCTGAATTGGTTGGTTCGTTAGACCAAAGGAGTGCCGACAAGATGGGAACCCTTTGATACAATGTTAAATTGCAAGTTGCTATTCATGTGACTGGAGGTGAGTCACACGTTCTTGCAAGGCTTGCCTAGTGGCAACGAAGTCCTTTGGTTTTCCTTTTCAATCAAGCCAAAAAGCAAGCCGGCCAAAAAAAGAGAGAGAGAAGCAGCTCCTTAAGAGCAAGCCCGAGACCCGTCTTTTCCCAGGCTCACCAAGCGAACCATCCAACCGACGCCCGCGCTCGCTTGGGCCTCGGGGAAGCTTCCGAGGACCGGATGATCACGGAGGATCGGAAGCAGGGCGCGGGCTTCGCGAAAGTGGAGTGGCGCCTTTAAGCTCCGCTCGAGCGATTCGGGGGGGGGATTGGCTGCCGCTGCCCGGGGGGGGTGTGCCACACCGAGAGCGTCGAATAATGCTGGACTGCTTGGAACCCGAACAAAGCAAACGAAAATAAACATAAAAAAAAAACGGTATCCGTCATAATTACCGGGGGAGAGGAAGAGCTCAAGATGATTTGGCTCTTCTGGCTGGGGGGTTTCTGGTTTATCCCCTTTAAAAGGCGGCACAACGGCACGCTCGGCGGCACCAAGGTTGAACAAGGGGCCATCTTGATAGCCGCCCAACGCGGACAAGACATTGACCATACTGATTATGAACATGGAATTTGCTGTGCACCCCAAATATGATAAGGGGGCCATACAATTATAAACCATCTCCTAACTTCCTAACTGGGGCTGGTGGTTTCGTAAGTATCAACATCGGCTTGCAGAGGGTTTGTTGAAGCGCAACCACAGGTTGAATTACAATGGATGTTTGCTTTGCTGTTCATTGCCAACACCAGTGCGCATTTGAGATATACACACCCCATGGGCCATGCGTTCCAAGACAAAGCATGTTGGAGTCAGCCTACTCTCAATCAGGCACAGTCTTTAACTTTCGGGGGTTGCTTTAGTTGATGGCTCGTGTAACAAGAATGCAGCCAGGGACGCTGAGAGGCTGAGCCGGGGGGTGTTTCCTAAGCCTTCAATATCTTAACGCCCGGGCTAAAACGAGCCATGAGAAGAACTGTTTTATGAGTTGTTACCTGCTTGGCAAAACTTCATTTTTCCTATTTATCTGCTTCTTGTCCGGGGGTCCCCCTATGTTGACACATTCCCTCTTGCAAGTCACCAACCATCCAAGAGATGGGACGCCCTTGCAGGGTTCCACTTTTTTGACTTCCCCAAGGTAGACTCAAACCCTGGGGCTTCCCGTTTCTTGAACCCCCCTTTTAAGTCTACTTCGTTAGAACATGGACCCGCCTTGCTTCGTGTCTGGTTAGAGCAGGACCCTTTGCCAGTTATCCCGACATCAGCACAGGTGCCGTGAGTTTCCTGAACGTGGACATGCATATCATGTTTGTCATGGCCAACGGGAAAGGGTCATGGGCAAGTGAGTACATGGGGCGAAAGTACATGGACTTTGAAATGGAAAAGGGTAATGGGCAAGGTGTTCAATGGCCAACAAAGTAAATTGGCTACGTAAGTGGGATGACGACGAAGTGATGTAGCGGTCATGACCAACTCCGGCTGATTGTCCAAGCAGTGTGGGTAAGTCACTGGTTCTTTCTTGGGAGGTGTTGTGTGCAAGCTGTCCATGCTGCACGATAGCCAATTGCTTTTTCCGCAACGAGGTTTGATCAACATTGTTTGATATGTCTGTGGTTTATTTGGGAGGTACACTGGGAACTCACAACTTCCCCACAACAAAAGAGAACAGGTAACGGTTCCAACTTTCCATTGTCCTTTTGGGGAGACAAAGTAGTATTTGGCCGTGCCTTGTTCTCAGTCATGTCATGTCTCGTGTACGTGTAATCAGTGACATCTAGCTTATGCCGATGAAGCATGATCCACTTGTTTGCCGTGAGCTTCAACAAGCTTGCTGGTGCTCAGTCAGGAATGAGGGAATGAACCTAAAACAATCCCTTATAAGGAAAGCGCTAGTTGGATGGTTCCTTTCGGGGTCATTCCATTTCTCATTTCCCAGCGATTTTGACCCCTGACCATCCAACTGGTGGTTTCCTTTTTTCGGGATGTCTATTTTCTTGACTGCTATTGGGTTGGATCTTTAGACTTTCACTTTTTGGTTGAAATCAAGTTGGGTTTTCCGAACTAAACCCACAACAAGTGAAAACCGTTTTGCAGAGGGATCGTTGCAGCCACCGAAGTTCCCCCCCAACGATTCCGATTCCCCACCGATTCCCCGAGCGCTAGGTGCCGAGCTCAAGCTCCGACGCAATGGGCCCAGGAGCCCAGAAGGCCTCGGGTTGAAGGACTATGTGGTTTTTCCCCCCCCCCCTCCCCTCCCCTGCCCTGCAAAAGGGGGGTGAGGTTGGTTGGGGGGGGGGTGGAAAACAACCTCCCCTGCAAAAGGGGGGTGGGGTTGGGTGGGGGTGGGGGGGGAAACAACCCCATTTTTTGTGTTTTTTTTTTTGGGGAGATGGGGATGGGGGGAAAAGAATGAACGTATCTGTTTGGGGGGATGAGAACCCTAAGAAAAACCAGACATGGAGAGGGTCATTTTTGGGTTGTCACTGGAACCAGTTGGGATGCTATGGACAACCCGCAAGAAATCCTGCCGGATTTGGGGGTCTTCACTTGTTTTTTGTCAGCACGCAATTATATGTTTCCAGAGTTAGTGTAGCAGAGGAGCCGCGACTTTGGAGATACGCATCCCCATCAGCATGATTCTCCCTGGAAGTTTTAACGCGTTCAACAGACCATGTAGCTACCTTGTTGGACCCAATCCTTAGCGGTATTGTGGCACTGCTCAGTTGCAACCAAAGCGAATCGACTTGAAATGACATTTATTTGTTTGGTCCATATTTAGTCAAGGTCCTAAAAGGCGATGGCCTCTTTTTTTCAGGTCCTGGCAGGTGAGACAGACAGCCAGTGAAAAAGTGTTGCCCGACGCCGTCATTTCAAGTCCACGAGGCTCGGAGTTCATAGGCTTCCCTACAGTTCCCGAAGCTTTGCGTGGCTTTAGAGATAGCCTTTTTTGAGTTGCCGAGAGCTTCCTTTGGGGGGTTGACGTTCAACCCAGCGCTTCCAGTTACCACTATGGTAGGTAACGCTTGGAACCACCCTTAAAAAACCAAAGGGTAATGACTGATTACCTACAAGATAGGGATGACCTTGATCTCTGGGCCAAGGAGAGACATTGGTAGCCCTGTTTATTGCTGTCCTTCAGCATGATTGCTGTATGTGCAAAGCTCGTACGGGTTCCCCATATATGTCTCCCTTGCAGCGCGAATTCAAAGTGAGTTCCTTTTTGGGGGTGATATTCGGATACATATTTTAGCTACTTGTAGGTCTTTCTTAGGATGGATGCGATAGACTCGTAAAGAGGATAGGGGAATATCAAGCCCTGAGGGATATTTCAGGCGTCCACAGGAATTGGTTGGATCCACATGTTCAACGGTCAACGGTTTCATACTGAGCAAGCGCACAATGCATTCAACAGGGTTGTGCTTCTACCTGGTAAACTCAGCGGCTGCATTCACACCCACCATGTTGGTTTATATATATATATATAGATGGGTATATATATATATATACATACTGTACTTTGTTTATGACTGGATGTGGGGATGCTTAGGTGTTTGTCTTCACTGAGTAATTAGGGGGGATAATAGATAGGGTGATATTTGGTGTGACACACCTAAGAAAAGGATCAACAACAAGACAGTGTAACACGAACACACGGAAGCTATCGTAAACCGTCTTTTAATAGATACTGATGCTGTACTATGACTGTGGATGGACCATATTCTGCACCAGTTGGGATGGATGAACCCCTATAGACCTCTAGGGTTCAACTCCACTTAAAAGAGCGGTTGATGAAACTCCTTATATAGGTAAATAATGGTGGTGATATTAACTCCCAAGTTTTGTTTTTTTAGTCCTAGTTTGAACCCCAGGGCAAATTATGGGATAGACCCTTCCCCAAAAGAGTCTGGCACTGAGGTGTTCGAGCCGGCGCGATTCGGGTCCCACATGCAGGTGCGCGTGTACTGGGGCTTGAGGCCCCAGAGTTTTCGACATTCGCGCTCCGGATTTTTTATTGAGCCGTTTTCCGCAGTGCGAGAGGTGCCAGGGTTTTTCCTGTAGGCATTGTTGAGCCGGAAGGGTAGAGAATCTTCCATTTGCTTGAAAGTATGTTTTATGGTCCCTTGTTGGTGTTTAAAGAACATCTATATCTACTGGAAGTATTTTATTTTTTCCAGGGGGAAGAACAGCAAATGGAAGCAACTGGCATTGGGTTAATTGTCTGCTCTGTTTCCTTTTCACTGCCCGGGTCCTGTTGAGAGTGCCTGGCACCGGGAACCAGCAGGTCCCTCTTAGAGGCGAGGGATGAATGGCACGTACTTAACTGAACCAGAGGGCTGTAAGGCAATTCGACTCATGTTTCCCGAAAGGATTACAAAAGAGGTTCCCACAAAGAGCTGCTTTTCAGTAGGTGTGGAAGTGGAGGATGGGGAGCTCAGATCTTTTTTCCGCCTGATGCGAAGCCTATACAGGTAGAGGAAATAGGAGCAGACATGAAGACAAAGATGTTCTAATGCAAGAAAGTCAGCAAGACATTGACGAAAGACAACACAAATGATGAGAGCAACGAACAATTTGCCGGGGTGTCGGTTTTGGGTAGGCCCCAGTCGGTTTTTGGTGGTAAGTTGTTTGGCAATTATGTGAGATTTGGTAAAGTATTAGTACTCCATGCTAATAGGGTACTCATTCGCAAAGTTGATCAGAAACAAAACAGGGCAGTCGCAATTTTCAACCATGGGTCCAATTGCCAAGCAGAGGTTCCTCTACAAACCAGAAACCTTGTTTGAGATTCTATGCTAACTGGTTTCATGCTACAACCATTCTTTGGGGTTCCATGTGGGTTCCATACCAATCTGGTTCCATGTCGATCCGGTTCCGGGTATGACTCAAATGCCCCCTCCCCGCCAAGCGCCAAGGTGACGCAGACGGGGACTACTTCCAAGCGAGTTGAGCGATCTGCGCCAGGAAACGTCAGGGCAAAACGAGCTTACCCATGAGGAAAGAGCCAGTCTCCCAGCAATGGGACCTCATCGGCTAGGTCCCCCGGCTAGGTGCCCTTTTACATCCTTTTACCAATTTTTGGGGGGAGGGTTCCCCTACTAAAATAGACTACAAAAAATGGTACCCGTATTCTAACCTCTCGGAGGACCTAGTTGGTAGTCTCCTGCGTATTCTCTTTCAGGTCCAGCTCTGTGAGATGGGGGGAAAACAAGCTGGCCCCATCCCTCCTGGCAACGATTCGACAAGCCCGTGAGGCGTGCGCATCACCCCATGGAGGTCCTTTTCGGGAAAAGCCCTGATCAGTTGAGCAGATTATGAGCATGGCGAGAGCGAGTTCGCGATTTTCAGGGTGATTGCCGCACATTGCAAACTCAATAATACAGTTACGGTCAGCAACCCACATCCGCCAGATAAAAGCTGACGTCGGCCGTCTAGATTCCATCGCCAACTCTACTAGTTAAGCAATGTTGCTTATAATTATAGGGTTTGTCTTGGCCATGTTTCTGTTCAAGTTCCATGAAAGAAGTTTAACGATCAACTCCCCGGGATGATGACAATGACCCTTTTAGATTGCTGTGAGGTTGATTGATCCGGACGAATGATAAGGACATCGAGCACATCGAGCCCACCCAAAGCCGGTCTTCACGGTGGGTGCAAACACTTCCAGATTGGCCATTTTAGGTGGCTCGTCTTTTTAAAGGTGCCAACCCCCAAAATGGTGGTGTTCGATTTGGCTTCCCTTTAAAGCACCCCAAAAACGGCACCCTCGAAAGGGGGACTCGCCGACTGCATGGTGTTTCCGAACCGTTGAGGAGAGACAGCAACTCGGCCCTCCCACCCCCGAAAGATGGGTTGAGCGCTCACCTTGATCCAGTGCTTGTGGCCTTGGCCATCCCAAGGATGCGACAGGCCGAGAATTTCTCGCCTCGCCTGGCATCTCGATGTTAGATGGTCCAGTGCAATTTGCGCGTGCGGGAAAACCCCCCGTCACTGGGGTATCGGTGCAAGGAGAGTTTGCATGTCAGGCAAACTTGCAGTGGGGTGCGAGCCCTTTGGTTGGAGGGAAACGTTTCCCTTCCAAGACAGCCGCAGGAACAGGGTGCCCATTTTCTCCCATGGCCCAGCGTGGTTTGGGGTGTTGATGTTTGGACCTGGGAGCCGAGGCAAAGTAATATTTGACCAAGCTTCAGTTGAACAGTAAGAAAAAACACGTACAACGGCAGGATCCGGGGCAATATGTTTTTGCAGGGTTCCGTTCCGCTCGCGGCATTCTGCCCATGTGCATAGAGTGTATCAGACACACATTGTGACCATGGCGCATATGGGTGTTTCTTAAAAATGGGTGACCCCAGGAATGTCTTCGGTTTTCCCTTCGAATTTCCATTTCAGGCAGCCCCAAAACGGGTACCCTTCAAAAATAACAGCTCCAATATTGGTGTGTCTCTTAAAACCCGTGGCACTTTTGTAGGTGGATACACTGCTTCCCCAGTTCCGTCAAAAATCCGCGAGACGGCGCTTGCCACATATGGCGTCGTTTGGCTGGGTTTTCTTTTTTGGGGCTTGGTGTAAAGGAAAACCAAGGGAAAACGGTAAACCACTCAAAATGGTGGCTGCCCTGATTGGCGCACCCATATATTTTGAGAGCGCCAGATCAATCCTTTGTAGGCACTTGGTCAGAGGGTTCATGCTTGTTATCCAGCTCCCCCCGATGGCCGGTAATTGGCGTCCCGGGTGAAGTGCCGGCAATTGACCAGCACTTGCTTAAAAACGGTTTTGTAGTCACATAAATGTTTTGCCATCATCAAAGTGCAGTGAAAGGTCACTTTTGTTGAAACGTCACTTCAGGATACTAGAGGGGATCCAGTTGAGGGGTTGGGCTGACATGTATGATCATTGCACAAGCAACGCGCAAGGGGGGGGGGGCGACACGCTGGTGACACGCTCATATCCCAAAAAAGCGACCGTTCAACGTACATGTGCCGGCAATTGGCCACCCCCCCGCCCCTTGCAACCTCAAACTTGCCCTCCAAACCTCAAATTTGCCAGCTGCACCCCCCCCCCCAAAGGACCCTGGAAGGTCACTTGTATCATTGCACAAATTGCACTAAGCACACATGAGTGATACTTAATTAATAGCAAATTGAGTTTGCAGTCACTTAGACATAACATGACATCGTTTTGCTTCTGTTGTTTTGGTGCAGTGATTGCTACCATACCCAGGGATGCAACGTTGTAGCTCGATCTGAATAAATAAAGCCAATAGCATGTTCGTGCGCGTGTCGTGATTGTTTCCAGCTGGTCGCTTGGCTCAAGTCAGTTACGCACGTGGGCGTACACAAAGCACATCACTGAATGTTGCAGGACGGGCATGCCGCGGAGCATCAATACATGTGCCTCGACTGGTTTTGGCGACAGACCCATGGTACATTTTGTCAAGAGAGCAACGTGAATCACGACAAATGATGGCAACTGCCATGTTTCGGGCTCAAACTGCCCCGCCAATTGCGCTGAGCACATCTGATGCCTACTTGTAAGATGGCGGCTCCTTATGAGCCTGCTTGCAGTATACTTGAAGCCATACTAAAGCATGTCACGCAGTTTCATATTGAGCAAACATGGTCCCTTTGTCAAGTGTGTGAACGTACTGGCACCACTTGGGTGCACGTTGCCGTGTTCATCAAACAGCATTTCAGAGGTGACGGAGACGCAAGCTAGAACCTTCATTTTGTTTTAAGCTTGTTTTGACTGAAAACTAAGAAGGCAAAATCACCTGGGCTTGTTTTAGAGGAAACCCCCAAAAAGGAAAATAACATATTTCTTGGGTTCCCTACTTTAAGACGCCCATGAATCTTCGTATCCAGCCAGCAGAGAAGGGAGGCCACCCAGTCTGTGAGAGGGCTCCATTTGGTCGGCCGGAACTTCGCCATGCAAGGCGGAGCGAGTGAAGTTGGGTCGATTCCGGTGGATGGTTGCGTCGGCTCCTAAATTATAATATATGTGGAATATATATATATATATATATATTCATGCTCCCCCCCCCCCAGGGCCCACCTTTTCACTTGTACAGTCTAGAAAAACTGATACTTTCAAGAGTAGGGGGTGGGCATGCATATATATATATGGTACCCCCCCACTGCGATCCACCTTTTCAGTCTTCAATCATGGGGGGAGGTACTAGTACCTCCCCCGAGGTACTAGTACCTCATGGATTGAAGATTGAAGATTCTCCGGGACTCTTTCAGCAAATCTTCAATCCATCTTCAATCCTGGAAGATGTAAGACCCAGTTATCCCATGGATTGAAGATTTGCTGAAAGAGTCCAAGGGAATCCGGAATCTTCCATCTTCAATCTTCAATCCATGAGGTACTAGTGCCTGAGTGGAGGTACTAGTACCCCCCCGGGATTGAAGATGGATTGAAGACTTGCTGAAAGAGTCCTAGAAAATATTCTATCTTCAATCTTCAATCCATGAGGTACTAGTACCTGGGTGGAGGTACTAGTACCTCCACCCGGGATTGAAGATGGATTGAAGATTTGCTGAAAGAGTCTCAGGGAATCTTCAATCTTCAATCTTCCATCCATGAGGTACTCGTACCTGAGGGGAGGTACTAGTACCTCCTCTCAGGATTACGTGCCCGGCAAGTAATGGTGCAGATTGGGCGAGGAACGGCCACCTTGACCATTGTGTCGGCTGATCAGGGGAGCCTGTTCCGGAAGCTCATCCAGTCGGGGGAAGCTCGGCTGAGCAGGGACCGCCTGGAGGGCAAGTTCCTAACGCTCATCCACTCTGAAGGAGCTCTATCCCACGACCCACAGGACCCACAGGGGCTCAAATCGTGGAAAGAGTGGAGCGCGGCGAGCTGATGGTACACGCATCCCGCACGCCATTGAAGTCAAAAGAGGCAACGCACATCATGGGCAACGTGCAGAGAGCGATGGTGATCACCCCGGGCGCACGTGGCATGTGGCTTCCGGAGGCTGACCGTCGCTTGGAGGTGTACTTGGCCACGCCCAAACGTGGCAGAGTGCTGGCAATTCAAGATGGGCAAGCTTCACAGGAGAAGATGGTACCCGCGGCGCCACTGGCCATCCCAGATCGTCCCCGTTCTCGTTCACCTGCGCGGGCTCCACGCTCCGGGCACGCACGGCCTCCGAGCTCATCCTCTTCGTCCTCGTCTTCTTCCTCGGACAGTGAGTCAACCAATGGTGACGGAGCAGAATCCGCAGGAGCAGCAGCTGAGATCGAAGAGGAGGCATCCATTCCAGAAGAGGTGATTGTCACGCATCCGGTATTCCTCAATATGGAGTGTGAACGGAACACGATCCAGACGAAGTTCGGCAAGCTTCTGGAGAGGGCACAGGAGTTGTACCAGCGCAACCAGATCCTGGAGGGGGACATGCAGGAGGCAGAGCGTGAGATTGAGATCTTGACACACCGTGTTGCATTCTTGGAAAGGAAGAACTAGCTTTGTATATATGCCAGAGTGACACTTCATCTTCGGTTCATTGACAGGCTAGATGGATGCCGTGACGAGAAAAAGGTGGCTTGTTGGCGGAGCGTAGGGCTGTATGTGGGAATATAACTTGAGATGCCTGCTTGCAGTGCTGACTTGTGTTGAGCTGGGTGTAACAGTCCATGGCACTGTCTTGTTTGTGTTGTTCCATGTACAAACCCGCATGCGACGCAGCATCTTTGGCCTGGTCATTTGTCTAAGGTGTCGCTCGAACATTCCCAAACGCCCAAAGCCATGTCAGGGAAACTATTGGATGATGCCATCTTGGAAGTAGGCGGGAAGGCCCTGGCGATGCGACATCCTGTCTTCACCAAGGCGCCTCTCCATCAATGCACGTGCAGACCCCCCTCCAGCAGCCCCCTCCATCGACTTGCTCTCGTTCTTGGGAGGAGCATGTCCACCCATTGCAGGAACGAAGACAGTGGCGACCTTGTTTCGACGTGCACCTGGGCATTCCTGAGCAAGGGATGGGCGCTGAGACTATCTGCACTCACTTCGAGCAACAGCGGTGGAACGCGATGCCACCCTTGCTGCAAGTGCCGGGCGAGAGTCTTCCAGAGGATGCCAAGGTGGATGTCATCGTAAGGAACCTCCAAGATGGAACCATGGAGTTCGTGAAGATCATCTACTTTGCGAATCCTGTGCCCGCCAAGACTGCTGTGAAGCATGCAAATGGCCAATGCTATGTCCCCCTCTTCCGCAAACGGTCCCTGGGCAGTCAGGAAAGGCATCCAGTTCCTTTTGGATAGAGTTGCAGGTGTTCAAGTTCGCTGGTGGTCTCTCTCCAAACAGTCTCCGACTATCTCACGTTCATCGTGTTCTACATGGAGCCCTGCCAATGCCGATTTGCAGGCTGGCATTGAGTGGATCAACGCACATGCCCCCGACTGCGACTCCAAGAATGAACAGACATTCGGGATTCTGTCGAGTATCAAAGAGGATGCAGACACGCCCATTGCTGGATGGCCTGAATCAAAGGTGAGGATGATGGCCCAGAACAAGTCCAGGGGTGTCGCCGGTGCAGAGCCACAACAGGATTTTCCTCTCACCTTATCAAGCCTAAAGCCCATCCTGTCTGAGACCATCCTTCCCTGGATCTTGCCGCTCTTGGCCAGCTACGGGGTCTTCATGCTGGGATGGCCCGGTGTTGGAAAGACACCACTCATGATCATCATGGCAATGGCTATAAGGTATCATGTGCAAAGACTCGGTCTCACAACGCGGGCTGGATGGCGGCGTGCTCGATCCTTGGACAACTTTCGACACCGTTTTCCTCAAATCCAGGAAGGCCTTTTCCTGGAAGACCCCTCTCGATGCCACGTTGACATCTCTGACCTGAAAAGCTTTATGACGGTAGAAGAAGATCAAACATGCCGTGGCCGCTATAACGACATTAAGTTGATCAAGAATGGCATGCGTGGCTATGCTTCAAATGATCTATGTGAGGAAGGTAAACCCAAAGATGAACCGGGCCGTATCGAGATTCCCCCCGATGAGTTCTTCAAGCTCTTGCGCAAGAGTTTTTTCGGGGATCGTCCTTCTGATATTTTGGCGGTCTTGAAGCGCTCAGTGGTATGCGCGAACACGGCCGGCCGGAGAAGTACATCGACTTCTGCAATGTCGAGATCACGTCCAGATTGCTGGCCGAGTGTCCGTCGCCAGCTCCGGTGGTGCTACCAGCCTCGCCAGATGATGAGCTCGACGCCACATGGGCTGGACATCAAGATGAGAAGGGAAAGATTATTTTCCCGAATCCGGTAGCCACTGGAACTTCCGCGAAGAACTCACGCAGTGCCAGGCCGTTCCTCTACCCCAACAAGCGCCATCGCAGCAAGATGCCTCCATCCAGTACTTTGCCTTCGCAGCATCAGGATGCCACAATGGATAAACCTGAGAACAATATGGATGTGGACGTGCGTACCGCCCCAACGCCTCCTGGCCAAGAGACCTCAGTAACCTGGACGTGAACAATCTGGATGCAGATGAAGACGCGGACAGGGCACTACATGGAGACTCATGATATAGAGTGTGAAGCTAGCCGTATAGAGACATGTAAGCGCGCATCTCACGCATGACGCTGCAACTGAAAGAGCCTTGTGCAGCCAGTGACATTGCATTTGTTACCTCCTTGACTTGCAACAGATTTTGGCTCAGATTCCGGCACGCTGATGTGTGTCACATGGCCCTCACACGTCAATCCGGGTTCACGCCGAAGCGGGGCAAGCTTCGTGCCTGCGTGAAACGGCCTGCGTCCAAGAAGGACCAGGAGTGTAAGAAGGTGAAGCATGTCCGAGGAGAGTTTGACAAGTTCCACCTCGAGGCATCCGGAAGGAACATAGCAAATGGAAGCGCACCTTGAAAGAGCTCTTGACAGCGGGGGACAAGAAGATTGTCCAGATCTTGCAGCGGGATGGCATCCTCCCCAACTGGGACAACAAGCTGTGCCCATGCTGCTGGGAGGGTCGCTTGACAAGTGTCCAACGAGGTGGCTTCTACCAGCACAGATGCCGTGCAAAAGCTTGCCACAAGTTCGCCTTCCTGGTCTGTGGACAGAAGACTTCTTTGCAAATCCAGGCTTCCGTGCTCTTCCTCCTGCTTGTCGGTGTCCACCATCCGGATATCCACCTCATTCTCGGGTTTGTTGAGGAAGAGGAGAAGCGCATTGTCTTTGGCAACAAAGGATGGCAGGATGTGGAAGCGGACGAGACCACATTCGACAGGGCAGACGTGACCAGAGATGTGACCTACAAGGAGTATGTCAAGCAAGGAAGCCAATCTTGTGGGAGCAGTGGAGCGGCATGCTTGCTCGTGGTCAACCGCAGACTCTGGTGCTGAGTCGCCTGAGCCCAGCACTCGGGGCTCCGGGACCTGGAGCAATCCGGAAAGTGGACTGGAAGCCACTAGCTGAGAGGCACTTGAAAGATCGACGAGTCGTTCTTCACACGGACGCGGCCAAGAGCTACAAGATGAAAGTGGAGTATTTCATGATGCAGTGGTCCACTGCAAGAAGATGAAGAAGAGCAAGACCGGCAAGAAGACATGGCAGAAGCCGTGCTACGTGCGTGTCACCCAGCACAGCTCAGCACACGCTGCCCGACGGCAAGAAGCTGAGCGTGACAGGGCATGGCGTTTCCTCAAGGACCGCCTGAAGAAGAATCAGAAGGTCCGTGCCGGCACAAAGCAGACGCGCGCCCGCATCAGATCCGCCCAGTACAGTATTGGTTTCGAGGGTCGGATCTGTGGTCCAAGACCGGGGAACTGGTCAAGTGTGCAATGTAAGCATATGTCCAGAAGTGACAAGAGCATCTCTAGCGGGGGAAAAAACGTGCAGTCTGATCTTTCGCCAGTGCCATGATTGCATGCGTGCTGTCGACCACACATCATCTGCATATCCTTCGACCTCTCTCCAGCTCAAACTCTTTCTGCATCTGCAGGAGCCCAAATCTGCTCGTCTGAAGGAGCAAGACACTTGCTCGTCTGAAGGAGCAACACATCTGCTTATCTGAAGGCGCAAGACATCTGCCCATCTGAAGAGCAAAACCATCAAAAAGGCGCATCGCAGTGGGGGGGGGGTAGCATATATATATATATATGTACATTTGTCGCTTTGATGTTACTGACCTATACTTCATACACAGTTTCCTCTATATAGTACGCTGCTGCTAGAAGCTCAAAAAAAGGTAATCATTTTTTTATATATTTTTGTAAAGTGCTCTTCCTCAAGAACTTGTCCAAGCCCAATGTCGTGGACTTGCCTCGTGGTCCTGTCTCGCCTACTGACCTTCCTGTTGATCATCCCCAGGACAAGAGCAAAGCAAAGCACTTCTTCGACTTTGTTGGCCCTGTAGCCTTTGATGCTACTTTGCAATCTCAAGTCTGCCTCGCGGCCAAGGAGGCCGCTTTGCGGGGTATGTGATATAGTCTTTTGTTGTTCTTCCTCTTCCTAATGGGCAGCACTTCCTCCTGAAGCACATCATCTTCCCGGATCAAGTTAAGGCTGAGTTCGTCTCCACCCTTTGTCATGGCCATTCTTCAGAAACAAGTAAAGGAATTGACTTTTTGCATTTGTTTGAGCTGTGCAGGTTTTAAGCACCCAAGGCTCCAAAACCTGCACAAGCTCAAACAAATGCAACAAATCCAAACCTGAAAGCTCCAAAACCTGCACAGGCTCAAAAAATGCAAAAATCCAGACCAATCAAGCCCTGGCCTCTGACATTGCATTTGGGCTTTGCATTTTTTGCAGTTTTGAGCCTGTGCAGGTTTTGAGTCTGAAACCATCAAAAAACGTTAAAACAAAACATGTGTTGTTTTACATGTTCCTTTAACAATCACTGCAAATAGCAGTGTTTTTAACAGTGACAAAGTTGCATCTGAAAACGCTGTCCGTTTTCGTGTTTGTTGCTTTCTTGGATCCGGTTTTGCATCAAGCACAGAAAGAAGATCTGAGACAATATCAACAAATGCACAAAAACACCGTACATTACAGTGCTTACTGCAATGCAGCTGCAAACCAAGTGGACACTGAACATCTGCAAATCAATCTCCTTCATGCAAAAAGGAAAAAGGTGGGCCCTGGGCAGGGTGACCATATATTATTCCGAAAAGCACGAAGAACAGTTACACAATTTATTACAGTTAGGATATATGTTCGGTATAAACATGATAAATAACATAGTGTAAATTTGTGTAAATTGAGGTACCGTGGTTGAAACCATTGCGCTTCTTGGTATTCAGGTTGGGGCATCCAATTCTTCCCCTGTCCCCTAATCCCGGGTTTTGATTGCCCAAAAGCCAAATATGGCCAGGTGGTATTTCCCAACAGAACTCTCCTGGTGTGACTGAACCAAAGCTGGGTGTATCTGGGTGTAAATTGACAACGAGGGTTTTGGCTTGACAGGGATCCTATAAAGAATAACCCGGTTTGGGAGATCCGTATTTCACACAGAAGAGGCGAGCACCCGTACTAACGTACTACGCCAGTTTTTTTGCATATACCCGGTTGAATCTTAAACCCCGAGAATGTTCCATATTTTGTTTTATTCAGCCCACCCCGTTTTGGGTTGTTTGCAAGGGAGACCCAAAGAACAAAGACCAGATTAGTACCCTAGTTGCCCAAAACCGACCTTTGGACCTTTGGTTTTTCGGTTTTGTCCATAGCCAAGGTCCCAAAATGTGATTTCCTTTGATTTTCAGGTCCTTTCAAGTAACATGCGGTCGGATGAATCCGAGCTCAACATGTGTGTGTGTGCGTGCTGCTTAGCGGACCCATCAAAGTGGTGGTTGTCCTTTTGGTTTCCCTGTAAAACAAAAAGGGTACTGTAGCAGCCTTTTTGTGTTGTTTTGGAGGAAAACCAAAGGGCAAGCCACGACCGCAGCTGTGGCAGGCGAAGTCTGGGAGCTTTTGGCGGGCAGCGCCGAGCAGAAATCCCCAGTCTCGCTTTCAACTTCGCCGGGTCTACAGGAGGCATGGGTCGGAAGTCAAATTAACGAAATGGATGGAAGAACAGGAGAAACCACCGGTACATCCCGCATTCCAGACAAATGCATAGAGTGGGGGACCTAGGTACCCCGCGCATTTTTTGAACCGTGCAGTATTTGCTGGTTCAGAAATTTTGGCCAGGTAGATGCGCAAAGTGTTGACTGCATAACTTAGAGGCAGAGGGCACGTGACTGCCAATAATTGCACGCTTGTCTTTCCTCCCCCCCCCCCCCCGGCATGCCCTCTGTCCCTTGGTACCTCTATGCTCAGATCCTTCAACCGTGCCCGGGGATATTGCAGGTGACCTGTGCTTAGGAAAACACATCCCCTTTTCTTGACCCGAAAATGGCTGGGCTCACTGTGCATCACTTGGACCTTCTTCGGCAATGAGTTTGGGCCCATAATCAGCCCTTGTAACCAGCCATGTTCCGTCTTTGGTTTCAATAGCTTTTGCTTGGCTAGGTCCCCAGTAGTGCCCTTATACCCTTTTTGAGGGAGGGTTCCCCTACTAAGATAGACTAAGGAAAACAGTTGGCACCCTTATTCTAACCTCTCTGCTGGAGGACCTAGTTGGTATTTGGACACTTCGGCTTCATTGATTCATCGCTGGGGTCCCTCTCCGCAGGCGCGCGCCGCAGAAAAAGCGCCGGCGGCGGCGGCTGAGTCGGCGCGGCCGGCCGAGCGGCCCGGGGCCGAGCTTGGAGAAATCGACGGGCCCACTTTCCAGGCAGAGTTTGATTAGGGCCAACCTACCGAGATTTGAACTTAACATGTATATATACATATATATATATATATATGTACCAGTCCCTGGGCCACGTACCCGCCCCCCCCCCAATGGTATGGTCCCCCCACTCCCCCGCATCATCCGCATCTTGGGGATGATGCTGGCAATACTGGGGATGCTGTCCAGTACCGTGCGAGCCCTGCAGCTTCGGTCCCAGACCCCCTTTCACCCCGTGAACCAACACCCCCGCACCTCTCGCACATCCTACCCTAAACCAAACCACCCTGCAACCCCTCCTTAACCCCAACCCTAAGCCTAAATCAACCCAAAACCCAAACCCACCCGAAACCCACCGCAAACCAACCCTGAACCAACCCTGAACCAACCCTAAACCAACCCACCAAGCCTCAACCAACTCCGAACCACACCCCAACCACCCAACCCCCCCCCCCCCCCCCCCCCCCCCCCCCCCCCCCCCCCCCCCCCCCCCCCCCCCCCCCCCCCCCCCCCCCCCCCCCCCCCCCCCCCCCCCCCCCCCCCCCCCCCCCCCCCCCCCCAAAGAGGGAAGATCATGTACTATGTGGTTTGGAGCCCTGTGAGCTATTTATTTAAGTTGCAAGCTCAGTTTGCCAATTTAAATACCCATGATTTAAGTTGCAAGCTCTAGTTTGCCAATCTAAATACCCATGATTTAAGTTGCAAGCTCAGTTTGCCAATTTAAATACCCACGATTTAAGTTGCAAGCTCTAGTTTGCCAATTTAAATACCCATGATTTAAGTTGCAAGCTCAGCTTGGCAATTTAAATAACCACGGCTGAAAATGCAAGCTAAGTTTGCTGATTTAAATGGACCCCCCCCCCTTTTCCAATTCAAATAATTTAAATCATTTAAATGATTTAAATAATTTAAATAATTTAATTAATGTAAAGTATTTGAATTGGCCAACCCCCCTTTTCCAATTCAAATAATTTAAATAGTTTAAATAATTTAAATAATTTAAATAATTTAATTAATTTAAATTATTTGAATTGGCAAACCTCCATTTTCGAATTCAAATAATTTAAATAATTTAAATAATTCAAATAGCTTCATTAAGTTCATTTTATGCAGTTGGCAAACCACTCTTTTCCAATTCAAATGATTTAAATAATTTAAATAATTTAAATAATGTAAAT
>CAUJNA010003765.1:242500-359491 GCA_963377175.1 Effrenium voratum | reverse complement strand
TGGAAAAGGGTGGTTTGCCAATTCAAATAATTTAAATTGATTAAATTATTTAAATTATTTAAATGATTTAAATTATTTAGATTATTTAAATTATTTATATTATTTAATTTATTTGAATTGGAAGAGGGAGGTTTGCCAATTCAAATGATTTCAATTAATTAAAATATTTAAATTATTTAAATTATTTAAATTATTTGAATTGGAAAAGGGTGGTTTCCCAATTCAAATAATTTAAATTAATTAAAATATTGAAATTATTTAAATTATTTAAATTATTTAAATTAGTTAAATTAGTTGAATTGGAAAAGGAGGGTTGGCCAATTCAACTAAATTTAAATTAATTAAAATATTTAATGACCCCATTTAAATAATATGCATAATTTAAAAGTAATTTACTGCTTTGAATCAGTATAGATAAGTTAATTAATTTGGAATTTTTACATTGGCAAACCCACTTTTCGAATTCAATTAGCTCAAATAATGTAAATAAAATTGAATCATTTAAGTATTTTTCTCATATTTGAATTATTTGAACTAGTGAAATGGTGGCCAGGTGCCGCTGGAGCTGCCCGATTCGAATTAATGTAACTGGAGCATTCAGACCCTATGTTGTACAATCTTTTTATGCATTTCAGCACACCAGTTCATCGGTTTCGGTCCGAGTACAAACAGCAACGCAGCTTGCAAGGTCCCGGACATCCTCTAGATCGCTCAAGCAAGTCGGGGGATAGGAATCGATAAATCCCAGTTGCGCTCACACAATTGCAGGAATTGGAACAAACAGATCTTCGTTAGGCTTCAGTACTTGGAGGGATAATAATACATAGATCTTAGTTAGGCTTCCAATAGCAAGATTGTAGTTATACTCAAGTACTTGGCGGGGTAGGAATATGTGCATCTTAGTTGGGCTCCAGTAAATAGAGGGATAGGAATAGGTAGGTAGAACTTGTAAGTTTAGGCACCATTGTGTTCAAGCACACAAATCATTGCAGCAACTCAGTTCATGAACTTCAGTGGTTCGAATACAAACAGCACCGCGTAGCGTGCGAGCTATATTTTCAAGTCCCCATTTGCCAATTTCAATATCTTCAATAAGTCAATTAATTTACTTTACTTTTGCAATAGATAGATCTTAGTTAGGCTCGATAGGAATAGGTAGATCTTAGCTAGGCTTCCTATTTAAATAATATAACTGGTGAATTCAGACCCTATGTTGTCCAATCATTATATACATTTCAGCACACCAGTTCATCGGTTTCGGTCCGAGTACAAACAGCAACGCAGCTTGCAAGGTCCCGGACATCCTCTAGATCGCTCAAGCAAGTCGGGGGATAGGAATCGATAAATCCCAGTTGCGCTCACACAATTGCAGGAGTGGGAGCAGACAGATCTTAGCTAGGCTCGAGTACTTGGAGGGATAGTAATAGATAGATCTTAGTTGTAGCTATACCCAAGTACTTGGCGGGGTAGGAATATGTGCGTCTTAGTTAGGCTCCAGTAAATACAGGGATAGGAATAGGTAGGTCTTAATTCGGCTTCCCACCCTGGTCAGTCGAACTTGTAAGTTCAGACCCCATGGTGTTCAAGCATACGAATCATTCCAGCAACTCAGTTCATGAACTTCAGTGGTTCGAATACAAGCAGCAACGGGCAGCTTGCGAGGTCCCGGACATCCTCTAGATTTCTCAAGGAACTAGAGGGATATGAAGAGATATCATTCACTGGTTTGTGGGTCTGTCCTGACATGCAGTTTTTTCTTCTTCCGTGTTCGATGGATGTCGATGTTGTTTCCAATCGCAGGAGGGGTTTTTGGCGCAATGTGTGTCGAATCCCTTTCATATTTCTTTAGGAACCTGTTCCAGGGAAGAGAATGATGTCATAGAATGGAAAGTCGTTCCGTTGGTTGGCTCTTCTCTGAAAAGATTTTGGGCTCTGGACTTAGAGCGCTCAGCGGGGCAGCCATGTCCGTGATTCCCCCACGGCCACGGATCGTGCAGCCTCGGGTTGCGGGGGCGCACATCGTGCAGCCTCGTGGGGTTGCGTGGGCGCCGCTCCCTCCAAGTGGCCTGGTATGGAAGCTCCTAAATCAAGGCAGCCTCAGCCTTGTGGTTCCCAAGAAACGCACGAAACATATCGGGCGTCTATGACAAGCCGTGTGCAAAAATAGTGTTATCTGTTTGTTGGGAATTTCAGAGGCTATTTCCGAGAGGTGCCTGGATTTCCATACGAATCGTCAGTTCTTGTTTTTTTCCAGGCATGAGGCATGGTGTGCCCCAGGTGCAAGGACCGATAGGGAGTCACAGAGACTTAGTGAGTTCCTACCTTGTTTTGCACGTAATGAAACCCCCCCTGTTTGAGATACGTTTGTGGGGAACACCAGGCGGTTTCAACCTAGAATGCGCAACCTAACTGCGCCCTTTCTGGTTTGCTGTCGTGGTGACTTTGACACACAGCGTTGTGTCAAGACGGTTGGATTGCATGCCCGCGAAATGTGAGCCATGACAGTGCGAACTAAGAACACAGATCGAGCCACCCGTACTTCCAGCCGCAGCCGCGGCCTATTCTACGCTCGGCTTCGGCGCAGAGTGTGGCCACGCAGGTCGAGCGAGCGCACGCGAGTCCCATGGAGCAGGTGCTGTCGCCGGAGCCTGTGGAGCCGACGATGAGGCCTGCGCTGTCACCAACTATGCCACTGGAGTTGGCTCGAGCTTTGGGGCCAGATTGGCTGGCTGTGCAGTCACGCATTTTGGATGCAGCTGCATTCTGTTTTCCTTACTTTCAAGTTTGCAAGGATTGGATGTCAGGTGAAAGTTTCCGTTGAGGGTGCTGAATAGACAGGCCTTTTCTCTTCTCTTTTGGCACATTGCCTTTTTTTCCGGTGTAGTTTACCATTACCAATAGCCTTTTGTGTGTGCTCGTGCCGACTATCCAAGGTTCCGACCAGAACTTCATCTACCTTTGGAACTTTCGCACCAAGCAATGTGCCTGGCTGCCACATGCAAAGTGAATCGGCCCACTTCTGTATAGTTGCCCTTTTGGGCTTGCACGAGGCTCATGGCTTGCGCGCAGTGTAAGAAGATAATGCACATATGACTTTGCAGGCAGACTGCGTGCAAGCGCGAGAGCTGAACCACACGCACAGAAGAACATTTCTTCAGACCTAGATATGAGCACAGTCACATGTATATGTGCGCGTGTATAGAGATTTGTGTATCTTGTCATTGTTTATAATGTAACCTCTGTGGCCTTATTGGGGGTAAGGGCTGAGTACCAAAGCGCACTTGGTGACACGGTTTCCAGAAACAACAGTGTCAACCATCAGGTCGGTTTCCACAAACAACAGCGCCAACCATGAGGTCGATCAGATTCTCTTTGAGAAACAGATCCAGGACCATCAGAGACTGCGGCCACAGTGGAGTATCTTCTCATCAAGGATTAGGTGCCCACCGACGCGGGACACTTGTGGTAGCGGAGCAGGTTTTTCCAACGAGAATCATCACGATGTCATCAGATGAAGAAGGAAGCTTTTAGCAGTGCAGGTCGACCTGTCAGCAGTACTGAAGCGACACGTAAATTTAATTACGATGGAAAAGTCAGAGCCGACTCACGGGCGATGAGCGGAAGTTTCTGCGCTATTCGGGATGAAGTGTACGCGCACGCTACACATGCAATGTAAACGGGCCCCCGGGGCTGCTTGTGTACGGCGCTGACACTTAGCAGTTGCGATTGTTTCAGGCGTTGTGTGTGCACGGCGGCCAGATTGAATGCGGAGATACTGTAGCGCGTGTGAGGACACAGCTTGGCTCTTGACGGGCCTTCTCGCAGCCGTGTAAGCTTTCAAGCTGTCCTGTTTCAGCTCGACTTCCGCAATCTTGCCAAGTGTGATGTCTTTGACTTGGAGCGGTCGCGGACGCACCCAGTGGGCAGATGTGCAGGACGACTATCAGTGTCAGCAGCTAAGGCGCACCTTTCATCACAACCTCAATTGGTGCCCCGTATACTTAGGCACTTGCCTCGAAGACTTCAGTGCTATGAGCATTGCTCTGGAGACCAGGAAAAGCGCAAATGGCAGGCAGCTTAGTGGGCATGCGTCTAAGAAGTTCAGAGAGTGCCGGCTACGCAGCATGTGCAGCAAGCGAATGACACGGGCCATGTCGGAGCTCAGTGTTAAAAATGTTCTGTGGACAGTCTTGCCGGCTATGATGGACATGTCTGCAAGTCTGGGGTGGTGACTGTCCTTTCGAACTAAGGCGAGGAGGGGTCATTGCCGGAGAGTGTGTCCGAGATGGAGGTGCATGTTGACGGTGAGCCGGGCGGCCGCTGTCTGGGACGTAAGTGCAGGGGAAACATATCTGTCGGCTTGGCGGCTGCTTCCTAAGGTGAGATGGAGTCGCTTGAGGGCCGGGACTGTGACCACAACTGTCGGCTCTCAAGTGTCGGCTGCGAGTGCTTTCCCAATCGTAAGGCACGTAGGCAGGACCGGCTGCCTGCTGAGGTGAGAAGGAGTTCTTGGACTCACCGGATGGAGACGCCTCCGATCTTGAAAATCTTGAGGGCTGTGGGAGTCTCGCCCATCGGGCGTGCTGTTGATCAACCGTGCAGACTGCCAAGGCAACTTGGATCCGCCCCAGGATGGCAAGTATAGCCCTGTGCGCTTGGAGCCTGGCGTAGGACTGGGCAATTTATTGATTTAGACAATCTTCAGATCTGCTTGCCATCGTTGCACAGGTTCGGACATTGACGACAGTGCCTGGGCTGGGCAGAGCTACAACACAGTCATTCCGGAATTTGACGGCCTGTTTACCGTGCCTGTAGCTTGCAAGGTGCCAGCTTGAATATCGAGGATGGCTACTGCGTCGTAGCTGGATTATTGTCGCAAGCTTGCGCCGCTTACACGGATCACCTAATAAGTTAGTGCATAGACCAAGGCGACTGGTACATGCGGGAAATTTGCGAGCGGCTTCTTCACGAGCACGTCTGTGAGGTTGTGATCATGGGACGGAGTGCAGAGCTCGAGCACAGATGGTCACATAAGCATGCATTGACATTGCCGATGCACACGTGCGGCTGCCCGCTTCAGGTGACTACTTCGCACCTTGCATTCTCGAAAGGCTTGAGCGCGAGTATCAGCGCTTCGTCGAGCACTACGAGGGATGGCGCTGACACTTTGGCAAGTTCTTGCTTTTGATCTGGTGTACACATGAACTGAGCACTGTCCTCCTAGTGCTACCGTGCAACGGTGCTGGCCAGGGAAGAACTGCGGATTCGCGGCGACATTCGTGCGCCACACTTCCTGTCCAGCCCTGTATGACGGAGGCGGGCCGATAGCGAGAAGGTAGGTTGTGGAAACCTGGTTGGTCACTGTGCTTGTCTTGTCGTGTTAGGCAGCAACTGGCTGGGAGTGGAGGACCGCTGGTGTACCTGGATTGCATGAGAAGCTTTGTTACACAAAGGGTACTAGTTCAGCCCTAGGTGATGGCCTGGTCTACGGCATCATGCGTCGTGCGCTCACCACTACGCACATGACGGTGTCCGATGATGTGTCTTGGCGGAAGATTCCCCGGAGCAAGTGGTATTGCGGATCCCACGGCAGTGGCAGCGAGCCGAACAAGGATGGCAAGAAGCCGGTCTTGCCGGAGGATTATGCAGAGGTGTCTTGCGTCGCGGGGAAGGACAAGCGGCTCAATTTGGTGGAGCTCACGCGCCGTCAGCGCAAGAGGCTGCGCGAGAAGTACTACTGGGATCATGTCTTGTGGACGCATAGCCGGCAGCTGCAGCGGCACCGGTTGTGGATGCGAGCGAAGGAGGACAGGGAGTTTCATGAGATCATCGAAGAGTATCAGGAGATTCTGCGTCGGGAGTACGAGCAGATGGCGCAGAAGCAGGCAGCTATCAGCGTGCCAAGGATTGCGGCCAGGCGGGAAGTTCAGCCGAAGTGTTGTCCAGCCCTCTTTTTTTTCGCCCGGACAGGCCCGACGAGGAGACCGCGCGGGATCGCAAGCAAGATGTTTGCTTGATTGATGCGTTGAGGTCGTTGGGAGTCCAGCTGTCGTATCAAGATGACGGCCCCTTCTGGGCCTTGACAGATGGCAATAAGTTTCTGCGTCCGCACGGGCCTCTTGCCAGCAGAGGGCATGCGTCTAAAGAATTATGGGACAACGTGTTCATGTAGTACGTGCACCTGAGGAAATGTTTACGAAGTGTCGACGTGAAGGACTGTGCCATGCCCGGCAAGTACGTTCTTTTCCGAGCCAAGCATTTCATGTCCCTAGAGGTGCGCGCAGATGGCACGAATATGTGGCGTACCACCTGCAAGCGTCATGTTGGCTGCGCCGATGTGAAACTACCTCTTCTGCTACGTGCGATGGAAGCCGCTTTCCAGCTGAAGGAGCTGTCCATTTCCTTTTGCGAGCAAGAGACAGATGTCTTGGGCGGTGCGAGCTCGGAGATTCCAGTAGTTGAGAAGATGCTGGAGTCCAGTGCAACGCCAAGCAGTTTGGCTGGAGAGGGCAGCGCAAGCACTGCTCTGCAGAGCCCAGCTGACTGGCTACAAGTGTGTCGCAACCGAGCGCGGGTGCTTGAGCGGAAGCGCAAGACGACTCAAGACGTGGAGGAGCACAGCTCTTCTTCTACGTGCAGCTTCGCACACTCTTGGAACTTGGCCATGCCACCAATGACTCTACAATGTTTTGGAGTCGCAGGCTCACCGGCGCAGGGCGTGCGCATACCTCTGCTGCCTTTAGATGAGGGCATCGTCGCATTGCCGGTCCATCCTACCGGCCAGGAGGTGTCCCCCGAGTTCACGTGGCTGCGCCGCTGCCACCCCCACGAACTGGATGCTGCTATTCGATTCCAGCAAGACGGGCACAAGTACTACGTGCATGATGCAGAAATGGACTGCTCTGTCACATCGCTCATTGCGAAGTTCTCTGAGGCTGGGGTGCTTCGGTGGTTGTGCGGCTTGTAGGGGTTTCGGGCAATTGCTTTCCCTGCGGATGGTAGGAGTTTGATGCAGATCGGATCATCCAGAAGATGATGGCCGGACATCGCTGGCCTCGGGAAGGATACATGAAGAATCTTCAGGATGAGTCTCTCCAGATAAGGATCGCTGCGATGCCAGGGCTGGAGGAAGTCGCACGCATTCTACAAGCCCCTGCCACCACACAGCAGCAGGTTTCCGTCGTCCTCCGGAACACGCTCTACAAGTGCGACGAGACAGCTGCATCTCTTCTCCAGCAGCTTGTCATGACCCCTGAGGAGATCAAGGTGCATTGGAGAGAAAATGGGGAAACCGCAGCTGCAGCCGGCACGTGGGTGCACTTGCTGTGCGAGTGCGTCCTCAACGGGGGCACAGTGACGGGTGTGTCAGAGGAGATGCGAAGCTTCAATGCCTTCCTGCGCAGCACGCAGCCTCTCATTGCCTACCGCACGGAGTGGTGTATCTGGGCTTCGGCTGAGAAGATTGCAGGCTCCATTGACTTCGTTGCACAGGATGCGCAGGGCGACCTCGTTCTGATTGACTGGAAGAGGACCAAGGGTCTGCCAGACAAGTTTGAGAATCGTTTCGCCTGCATGAAGCCTCCTCTGGGTCATCTTCCTGATGCTACTGGTGTGAAGTACCGGCTGCAGCTAAACATCTACAAGCGCATTCTGGAGATGTACTATAGTGTGCGTGTGTCCGGGATGTTCGTGGTTTGTCTGCATCCGGAACACGGTGGTCAGCCGTGGCTAGATCACGTGCCCGATATGATGGCCGAAGTGGACGCCATCATGGCCCAGCAGCGCCAGCGCCTAAAGCAGAAAGACGCGCGCGGCGGTGCCCGCCCTGCCTTGCTCTCATCGCTCCACGAGGATGTTGTCGGCTGTGTCGATTTGTTTGGCTTGAAGACAAACCTTCGAGCTGCGCGCGTTCTGTGCGGGCCTACATCTATCCGAATTGCTTCCTTTCTTGGGCAGGATCATGATGGTTTCTGGGTTGTTCCTGGCCCTGAGAAGCTTCCATGCATATGCTCAACAAGGGCTTTCTCTCTTACAGCCTCGCAGAAGGATGTGTGTGGTGGGGCGGCGGAGGAGACATCTCAAGAGTTCTTTCCAGCAGTAGGTGAGGCAGCGCCTGGGGAGGATGTCGCGGCGACAGCACGAATGTCGACAAGCCCTCGAACAGCGGCAAAATCACAGCCCCGCCCAGCAGACAGGCCGCGTGCCGAAGGGGCAGTGGCCGCGGCTTCCAACGCACTCCCTCCAATGTCACAGGAGGGCGTGAAAAAAGAGGACGACGATGGGCTTGATCTATTGGGCAATGATGCAGCAGCAGAACAGGCATGGCGGAAACTAAGGCAACGCCGCCTTATGCCAGGAGCGGCGACGTCGGATGCGGACTTTACTGGTCTGTTTCGTCAGCTCGCTGACATGAACACAGTCTTCCAGACCCATGGTCAGCCTGAACCCATTGATGCCTCCGACACTATCACGGAGATGGTGCGGCACTGGTCGGAGTACGTGCAGAGTCGCTGGGCAGAGGCTTCCGACTCGCTCATCCGCTTGTGTGTCGGCGCTCTGGCTTTCGGACGTGTGCGGCAAGCCGACATCCACTTGCGCGAGCACGCACAAATCTACTGGATTGCTGAAGGGCGTCGCAGCCTCCGATTTCACAACGGTGACTGCTATATGCGCACTGCTTCGGGAGCCTTCCAGCAGCACAAGGGAGTTCCGCCCGACAACGGCAGGGTGCAGACCTTCATGCTGCAGTTGGAGGGCGTTTACAGGCTTCTTCCGAAAACAGTAAGCCGAACCTCGCAGAGCCTGACCACTGCCGTGATGGCACTCTGGGAATCAAATGAGAAGAACGAGACCGAGTTTTTGGAGGCTTGTGTGAACGCGGCTTTGGATGCGCACACTGAGCCAGGCCGCAGAGGCTTTGGAAGGGGTGCCGAGGAGGAAGAACGTCCTGGCGAGCCAGCTGTGGCCTGGACCCTGGCCACCGCGAAGACAATCCTGGCTGTGAAGAAGCAATTGACTAGAGAGATCACCGAGGACAAGCTCCTGCACTACATGAGTGAATGGTGCGACACTCCAAAGACTCCCTGTCCTTCAGTCAGCTACGAGGATTGCTCTATCATGTACGATGACGAACTCGTGCCAGCCCGACAAGTTCTGCGAATGCAGCTCGAAGATTGCTATTTGCGCATTCCGCATGCTCTCCGCTACACCGTCCCTCCCCATATTGCTGAGCGACTGCAAAAATTCTACATGCAGACATTCTGGGGGAATTTGCCGGTGTTCAAATGCGGTCAGGCAGCGCAGGCCTTAGCAAAAAGGGGGATCAACGTGGTTCGCTTGTTCATCGGGCTCTCTAGCGGTGGTGTCGGACAGTCACTCTATTCGACGCACCTGCAAGCCATATATGCGCACAACTTTGCTTTCTTTGATCCCAACATCTGGTTTCATGATGAGGAGATGAGAAAGCAGGTCGAGCAGTTGAACGGGTGCTGTATTTTGACAGGGCAAGAGACACCCGCCACGGGAAGAAAGCTGAGGGAAGACCTCTACAAAAAGTTTGTGAGCGGGGATGGCATTGCCGGGCGGAAGCCATACGGCTTTAAGACACGGATGATCAACTGTGTCGGCTGGAAGCGGTTGGAGGCAAACCGCATGTTCCCGTTCGCCGACGTGGGAAGGAAGGACTTCAATGCCATCCTCCGCAGATCGCTGGTGTGGCGGGTGAAGGCTCGATTTGAGGACCCACAAGCGCTCGCGGCCGCCTACGAAGATATTTTCCGGGATGGTGTCTTCCCAAAAGATTCGGATCTTGCCGATTTCTTGCGCTCAGCCCCGGCCGTGGCAGCTGGCCTTCAGCTGCAGCACGCATTCGAGACTCAGTACTCCAAACAGCAATGCATCGACCTAATTGAAGATTACGTGGTGTGGGGCGGCGACTTTGGCCTCACTGAAACTACGATGCTGGAAGCGTGCGGGCTTCCTCCTCGAGACTTGCGGCACGCAACAAGCAGAGCGGCGGCCGTCATCAATGTTGAGGATGTGGAGGAAGTCAAGGGAGCCGACGAGCAGTGGCAGCAGCTTCACAACACCCTTGTTGAGCACATGCTGGACAAAAGACGACTGCAAGCTACGCGACACAGCATCCGCGATATGAAGTACAAAGACGGGCCGAATGTTTCGAAGGAGGCTATTCTGGATGGCTTGCTTCAGTTGCAGCTGGTCCGCCAGGCCACAGGGAAGACACGCGCAGAGGTGGCCTACATACCGGTCATACGCTGTCAGAAAACACTCAGCGATCTCATAGACTACAAGTCCAGAGACAGTGAAGTGAAGCTTCCCGAGGAGTACAACATTACGGCCTTCACCCAGTACATGCTTGGCCGGCCTTTCCGAAAAGAAAACGCGACAGTGCTAGCCAAGGTTCTGAAGGCGCTTGGCAACAGCAAGCGCGCTGGGCGCGGCCGTGCCACAGCCGACGCACAGCGGCAGAGGGAGGCTGTCCTTGAGAGGGCGCAAAAAATAGAGGACGCAGAGAAGAACGGAGATGACCTGCTGGATACACTGAGTGAAATCAGCGCGAAGAGACGGCGCCTCCACGTCAAGACCGAGGGTGCTAGAACAGAGGCCGAGGAAGTAGGGAGAGCTACCAGACAGTGCAGCTATCACTACAGCGGTCCCGAGAGCGTGCGAAGCAGGAAGTATGTCACTGGGGTGGGGGCGCAGAAGTTCCCTCGAAGGGCCCAAATGCATCTGCTGCGCGGCACATGGGACCTTGACATCGAGAATAGTGTGTTTGCCATGCTGCACCAATTGCTGCAGGAGCTGGGCCCCAAGCCAGCCATGCCCGCAAAAGCGGCAGCGGCGTTGGCCGACTGCGCAGAGCGGCGGCACCATGTCATCGGCGAGGTCTTGAAGATGACCAAGGATGAGGGGAAGCATCTGTTGACGTCTGTGTTGCACGGAGGTACCATACAAAATTTACAAAGGGCATCTATCTATTGCCGCTGGGTAGCGGTCTCGCTCCTGCCTGCCGAGTACGAGGCTTTTTGCGCAGACCCTAGCAAGAAAAACCCTGAAGCATCAGCGCTTTCGCATCTGTACATGGCTTGCGAGGACGTTGTGCTCTCAGAATGGATCCGGTTTCTTTCGGCTGAAGTCACACCTACTCACCTGTCCTTGCATTTTGACGGGGTACGGGTCTCTGCCTCAGAGCACGGAGATGCAACGGCCTTAAGTGCAAAGTGTCAGGAGGCCATTGCGAGCAAGACCATTTTCAAGCTGCGGATCCGAGAAAAAAACCACGCAGCTGTCATGGCCTTGCCCTCCGCGGTTTGAGGCTGGCACCACATTGACTACATCAGGCAACTGTATCCCTCACGCACTCGCGTGCCTGGACTCTTTGTCAGAGGAGGGCAAGAGCAAATTGGATGCCACCACAGAGCAGATGAATGTGTACATGGAGCAGCGGGGCTGTCGCACCTACCAGCAATGCTCGGCGGCCTTTGGGTGTCTTCTGCATCCGGTTGTGTTCATCGACGCCTTGCCGGTCGGAAAATTTCTTCTGCATGCTGAGAACGATGGCAGTCCGCATTGTGTGGCAGTGCATAGGCGTGAGGTCCGAGGAGCCTTCGAAGTGACCGTGTGGGACACTGACTGCGCACTTCATTTGTCAGACTCTGCTTTCCGGCGATGCCTTTCCGATGGAGTGGATAGCAAGACCTGCGTCTTTTATGTGCTGGAGCAGCCTGCGGACGGTCTTTTCTTGGCCGTTTCTGAAGCAGAAGTCTCTCAGCTCCTGGACATGGCTGCGGGCGCCGTGGGAGAAGTGGATTTTTCGATGGATGTCGACCGGATGGGGTTGGGGCAAGATGCTGGCGAGGAGACGGGCGTTGATTGGCTGGATGCTGACGGTGTGGTGACGGTGGACGCGTTGCTTTTGCAAGAATTGCGCCAAGAGGTGCTGACATGCATCGCCCGGGCAGGGCGCGGGTCCCTGAAATGCGTGGGCGGAATGTACCGCTGCCCGGCTTGCCCCTTTCGAGCTTTCCGCGATTGCTCGCGCGTGGCTCAGCACCTCCGACGCTACCACACCGAGAAGCAGCGGTTCTGCTGTTCTGGAACAAAGCAGTTGCGGGTGCTGCTCTCCATCCACGACACGGACATGCTGGCTGAGAGCCGTGGTGGCCGGTACCTGGAAAGAAGCGCGAAGGTGATCCGCGAGCTTGTGAAGCCTGGGCTTCCCATAAAGAACAACAACATTGATCGAGGCTTCCGATTGGTGCTCGATGCCGGAGGCCCGACACTCATGAACGTGGCCGTCCTAGCCAAGGGCACTATCGCTCGCAGGGTCGGCAAGATCTGGTACACCCGCGCCTTCGCAGAGCGCCTCTTCCAGGAGATCTTGCTGCAGCACGCCAAGGCTGGACCGGAGTAGCAACTAGATCGATGTTAATTTCGCACGAACTATATCCCACGCATCCCTGAGGTGAAGACAGTCTGGCCACGTCTCATGCTTGATTCAGTCAGCGCTGGTAACGTGCTGACCAACTTGCTGCCCGGCCACACTGCGACTTGGTGGCCGTTGGTGGAAGATATCCTCCGATCGCCTGCGTGTGTCGCCTTGAAGCAGAACCTTCTTAGCACTGCGAATAAGCACGGCGAGTATGAGTATTTATCTATAGATGGCACATTCCGAGCTTGCATGATGCTGATGGGCCAAGCTTCCTTCAACGCACCAGCCGCTGAACGAGCAGCGCAGCCATTCACAGACGAAGATAGCTTCCGGCGTGTCATCACTATCCGGGGCAGGAGCGGGGCAGTGCTGGGCTTGGCGCCTGCCATCGGAGAACGCGCAGAGCATATTGTTTCGTGTGTCGTGGATGCTCTTCCAGCAGAAGCCCTGCAGCGTGTCAAGTATGTGGCGTCCGACTGCCCCTCTGCGAAGCTGATGGGGCAGCTCCAAGCAGTTCTACCAAATCTTCAGGCGCTGGTGCTTGATGGAACGCACGCCGCCATGCACTACGAGCAAGCTACCAACGGCCGGAAGACAGCTGGGTCAGCACTTCTGCGGAAATTCTTGGCCAAGTTCTGCCCGAGGGACAACGCGCTGGCTGTTAACATTTGGGGGGCGCCCTACGACGGCTCGCTGCCGGCGCGGCTAAGTGCCCCGGAGAACGCCCTACGGGAGCACATCATCAAGGGCACGCTGGGGCTGCGGCGGGCTCGGCACGTCTTGGCCTCGGTGCTGCCTGGCCTACACGGATTCAGTTCATCGAGGCCGTGGCTGCTCTGGCGCGGGAGCACTCCAAGGACCTGGAGCGCAAGATCGAAGGTACCCGGGAGACGGTGGGCAAAATTCTCTATCACCTCACGGCCGCTGATCGGCTCGAGTGGCTCTTCAACAACTTGCGGCTCCGGACGTCCATGACGTCGGCTGCGCTAGTGCTGCTTCCGTCTGGCACCACGGGGAATGAGGCCTTGCATGCGGAGCTTAACGCAGCCTTTCGCCAGGTCCAGCAGCTGCATCGTAGCACTCTGCAGCTTAAGCTCAACATCTTGCACTTGGCCAAGCTCTTGCCCCACCACGTTGCTCTACACAGCCCCACCGCCAAGCAAATGCCGGCTGGGCATGTCTTAGCGCGACGGGTGGGGACGCCCTTGTGGACAACGAGGATGTGGTCATCGTGGGTGGCTGAGCAGCACGCAAGCGGGGCGGTAGGGCGTTGTAGTTTGCCCCTGGCTGCTCAGCGGCAGATGGAACAGGAGGCCATTCAAGCTGCCCGAGGTCTAAAGCGACCTGCGGCAGGCATGCGGAAGCGCACTCCATTCACCTTGGAGCGGGCGCCAGGGGCAAGCGCAGCAGGAGTGCGCTTCCGCAGGCCCGCCTCGCACGCGCCAAGCTAAACGGGTCAAGAACTGCACCAAGCACTTGACGGCTATGTTCTTGACGCTGCCAGGACAACACTAAGAACAAGAAGAATTTCTATGCAATTGTCTCTCTTTGGGGCACATGGGAAGTCAGCCTCTGCACGCTTTGTAGGGGAATTGCCTCTTGTCTCTGGCAAATCAAAAGTCAGCTTCTGCACGCTCTGTAGGGGAATTGCCTCTTGTTAAAGCGTTTGCGTAGCTGGCGCTCTCTGGCTTCCTTGTGTGGCTCACAGCTTCACGTCGCACATTTGCACGAGATGTAACAGGTCACGCTGGTAAGATATGTGGGTGGCTGGATATATTTAGCTCACACACAGTTTTGTTCTTGTGATGCCGAGAGATGTTCATCACCTAGCAATGCTGGTGTGGCAATCTTTTCGCAGCCTTCTGCAGCCGCCGATGTGGTTGGGCCATTCAGGCTGCTCAAGCAAAATGTCTGGGAGGATGTTTGTTGTTGGTTGCAGCAACCTTCCCGGCCCAACCATAAATCTTTTTCTGCAGTGTGCGCACCAAATGAGAGCGTGCGGCGGAGCATAAAAAAAGACGCATATGCCCGGGATTGCGTCTATCCTGTGTCTGTGCGCATGTGCCTACGTGCCTTTGTGCCTTTGTGCCTTTGTGTGTGTGTGTGTTGCACGGTTTGCGTACCGCAACCTTGGCGCAACACACTGCGCCGTATTGTACGCAATCTTCCCAACCACCGGGGGGGGGGGGGGGGGGGGGGGGGGGGGGGGGGGGTCCACGGCCTGGAACATATATACATATATATATATATATGTATGTATGTATGTACGTATGTATGTATGTAATGTATGTATGTATGTATGTATGTATGTATGTATGTATGTATGTAATGTATGTATGTATGTATGTATGTATGTATGTATGTATGTATGTATGTATGTATGTAATGTATGTATTAATGTAATGTATGTATGTATGTATGTATGTATGTATGTATGTATGTATGTATGTATGTATGTATGTATGTATGTATGTATGTAATGTATGAATGTATGTATGTATGTATGTATGTATGTATGTATGTATGTATGTATGTATGTATGTATGTATGTATGTAATGTATGTATGAATGTATGTATGTATGTATGTATGTATGTATGTATGTATGTATGTATGTATGTATGTATGTATGTATGTATGTATGTATGTATGTAATGTATGTAATGTATGTATGTATGTATGTATGTATGTATGTATGTATGTATGTATGTATGTATGTATGTATGTATGTATGTATGTATGTATGTATGTATGTATGTATGTATGTATATGTAATGTATGTATGTATGTATGTATGTATGTATGTATGTATGTATGTATGTATGTATGTATGTATGTATGTATGTATGTATGTATGTATGTATGTAATGTATGTATGTATGTATGTATGTATGTATGTATGTATGTATGTATGTATGTATGTATGTATGTATGTATGTATGTATGTATGTATGTAATGTATGTATGTATGTATGTATGTATGTATGTATGTATGTATGTATGTATGTATGTATGTATGTATGTATGTATGTATGTATGTATGTATGTATGTATGTATGTATGTAATGTATGTAATGTAATGTATGTAATGTATGTATGTATGTATGTATGTATGTATGTATGTATGTATGTATGTATGTATGTATGTATGTATGTATGTATGTATGTATGTATGTATGTATGTATGTATGTATGTATGTATGTATGTATGTATGTATGTATGTATGTATGTATGTATGTAATGTATGTATGTATGTATGTATGTATGTATGTATGTATGTATGTATGTATGTATGTATGTATGTATGTATGTATGTATGTATGTATGTATGTATGTATGTATGTATGTATGTATGTATGTATGTATGTATGTATGTATGTATGTATGTATGTATGTATGTATGTATGTATGTATGTATGTATGTATGTATGTATGTATGTATGTATGTATGTATGTATGTATGTATGTATGTATGTATGTATGTATGTATGTATGTATGTATGTATGTATGTATGTATGTATGTATGTATGTATGTATGTATGTATGTATGTATGTATGTATGTATGTATGTATGTATGTATGTATGTATGTATGTATGTATGTATGTATGTATGTATGTAATGTATGTATGTATGTATGTATGTATGTATGTATGTATGTATGTATGTATGTATGTATGTATGTATGTATGTATGTATGTATGTATGTATGTATGTATGTATGTATGTATGTATGTATGTATGTATGTATGTATGTATGTATGTATGTATGTATGTATGTATGTATGTATGTATGTATGTATGTATGTATGTATGTATGTATGTATGTATGTATGTATGTATGTATGTATGTATGTATGTATGTATGTATGTATGTATGTATGTATGTATGTATGTATGTATGTATGTATGTATGTATGTATGTATGTATGTATGTATGTATGTATGTATGTATGTATGTATGTATGTATGTATGTATGTATGTATGTATGTATGTATGTATGTATGTATGTATGTATGTATGTATGTATGTATGTATGTATGTATGTATGTATGTATGTATGTATGTATGTATGTATGTATGTATGTATGTATGTATGTATGTATGTATGTATGTATGTATGTATGTATGTATGTATGTATGTATGTATGTATGTATGTATGTATGTATGTATGTATGTATGTATGTATGTATGTATGTATGTATGTATGTATGTATGTATGTATGTATGTATACTTATATATATACATATATATATATATATGCGTGTCGTGGTTCAGCTATCAGAGCCATAGCAAGGGGCGCCATTGCAACCATTGCTTTCCAATCTTGGAATGCCATCTCGATCCACATGGTTCCCGTCAAATGGCTCCTTTGCAACAAAACAAAAACGCTCCAAACCAGAACCCCCAAACCAGCTCCATGATCAGCTCGAGTCATGGAGGCCCGCCGACTCCGCCGAGTCAGCGAAAACGGCCGAGCCGGCGAAAGCGGCGCCCTTCAGATCCAGAGCCAGCGCTGGGACCTCGGCTGGGCAAAGGGTGGGACTTGCTTGGCGGAAGTGCTTCCGGAGTCTTCGATTTTCAGGGAAACTGTGGTCGGGGGGGCACAGAAGGTTCAAATTCGGATTTTCTCCTTTGAGAATCCATATAGATATATTTTGGGGTAAACTAGAGTCAGAACACGTTTTGCTTGAATTGGCCAAGAAGCAGTGAGAAGCGGATGATGGAGGGAGAGCGGTTTGAGGGGCTCGGTTTCAATATGTTTGTTTTTTAAAGCGCCTTGGGGCCTGGGGCCTCGGAAGCAAACTGATGCCAGATACCAGTGGTCCTGACTGAATCGTAACCTGGCAGATTCATGGGTTGCATCTGCAGTGGAAACAAAAACAAAGTTCCCAAGCCCTGTGCACCATGGACGTCCTCCGCGGCTGAAATGCCGCCTGAGACATATCTTCACTAGTCTCAGGATCGACTTTTCGGGGACCCCGTTTTTTTGTTGGTCAAGGTCTCAGTGTTGGTTGTGAGTCAGCGAAAACGGAGGTAAAAAGACCCAAGCCATGGGGTCGCCCAACCCGCGGCGCGGAAACAACAACACCCGTTTGTGTTGCCGGTCGCCTGTTGATACCCCCCCCCCCCCAAAAAAAAGGAGAAGACGGAGGACCAGCTCTCCCTTTGGACGTGACGAGAAAGCTTCTCGGGGCGCCGAAACGACGCATCGGCGAGGTGAGCCGGGTGATCCCGGCTGAGATCACGCAGGACGCGGGGCTCAACGCGGCTATTGCCGCCGGGCTCCCACGAACCCATGACTTTGAGGCGTGACATGGCCCCGGAGAGGGGGCGGGGGGAGCGGGGGGCGGAGGGGGGGGAGGGGGGGCGATCGACGTCAACATCGCGGTTCCAATAGGTCCTGGGCGCTGCATCTGAGTTGGTTGCGGGCAAACACGTTTGAACACCTATTTGCTAGTTGGTCCGTAGTTGGTTTCGCGTGGCCAGTTTTCTCCGGAAAATCAGCCAACCGATCTGAGTGTCCTAGATTTTGCCCTGCTACGTTTGGGTTTGGGTTAGAGAATCCGATTGCAAGGGCTGCATCACCCCAAGCTGAAGCGCACCGAGTCACTCACGTCGATTCCTCTCACCCACTTATTGTACAGGACAAGGTTGAATGCAGCTGTTCTTTGGTTTCACAATTCCTTCTGTTAAAAAAAACATTCCGGCACATGACCAGGTGTTGCTACAAGGTTTTGCTACAAAGGTATGGGCTCTCAAAGCGAGCGGCTGTTGGCATGGTTGGTATCATGGTAAGGTGCGACGATCCAGATTTTGTTGCTGCTTGTTTTCGTCATGTTTAGAAATGTTAGTTGCCTGGGCTTGATGATTGCTCAGAAACCCCAAGATGATTCCCCTGCTATGAAAAGTGGTGCAGGATTTGGTCCGACTGTATGTGGATGTGTCTGAGATCCCTTCCCTGGATAGCAGAAGCTTCTGGGCAGTTAACGGCAAACTGTGATTTTGCAACTGGTGCTCGTCCAAAGCGACCCAATCTCAGCATTTCGTGCAACTGCTTCACTCTTGCCTATAATGGAACCAGCTGGTTGCACCAAAGATATCCACTCGCATATTGAGTCACTCGGCCAACAGATGATTCTGCTGCGCCAGTCTCAAGTGACGAAGCCTGAGCCCAATGCGTTGCTCTTCTTGCCATGAAACTACCAAGCGCACAGATCGATCAGACGCCCACATGAACCTACAACCATAGTGGACTCTCTGGGAGTTGCTATCCCACAATTCAGCAATGCTTCATGATCTCCAATGGGTGCAGCGGCTCAAAACAGTCGGTCTGGCTCAAGAGCGACCCAGACCTTGTCCCAGATGTTTGGCTGACTTGCAGCAACTTCGTTCCAGACCAGCTGATTAGAGGCGATGACCACAAGCGTCAAGCGTCCCTTGGGCTTGCCTAGTTCGGGTTGGTGTTCTTTAAGTGCTTGCTGAATGTTGGTTTGTGAATTGTCCTCCCATTGCTAGGGGGGTGTTCCCTTCAAAGTAATGAATCCCCACGAATTGGAGACATTCTGTGGATGGACGAAATCCTGCACCACTTTGAAACCATGGAAAACCATTGTTTGTTGGTATCTACAGGGGTCTTATCATAAGGGTTCCTAGGTGGTGCGAAATGGATTCCGTCCATCCACAGTAGGTGTCCTTTTGATCGGGCAATTTGGTTAAAAAAAGATGGATTTCACTGGTTTAGACGGGTTTTTATGCCACTAGGTTTCCCTGGTGCCCTTTTACCCGGTTCCGCGACTAAAATAGACTACAGAACAAAGTTGGTACCCTTATTCTAGCCTCTCTACTGGACCTAGGCCATCCATTCACCAGGGAACCCTACATTATGCAGACCTTTGATTTCCAGCTTTTCGACTCAGATCCACCGATCCATCTGGAAGCTGCGCCGAGCTGGCGCGCGTCACGTAGGCGCCTGCGGTCCGTGGTCCGGGTTTTGTTGGGCCCAATGGCAGTTGCGGTTGTTCTTAACGGAAAGCCTTGGTTGCTATTGGGGAACGGATCTTGAGACTTTGACCGTTTGGTTGACGGCAAATTTGTTTTCCGAATTGAACCCACGTCAAGTGAAACTTTTTGCAGAGGGGTCAACGGCAACAAAGAACGCAGTCGATTAAGAAGCCAGCCATAGATTGTTTTGGGGAACTCCGCCCCGTTTAAGCCGCAAGTTGCGGTAAGAAACAATCAGTTTGGTTTTGGCGGGATGCTGGTGTGATGTTTGTTTGTCTGTCTGGTTTTCTGTCTGTGTGTATGTCCGTCTGTCTGTCTGTCTGCTTGTTTGTGGATTGGTTGGTTGATGTTGGTTGTGTTTGTTGCGGTTGGTGACCCACGTGAGCGGTTTTAGTGAATGTTGCTCAGTCTTGCACCGGCTGGTAAAGGACAATCCCGCCGCAACTAGGTCACGTGGTCTTGCAGCCTGAGTTGAGCCCCAAGGGAACTTTTAGTCTAGGAGTACTTTGGGAGGTTGCGGAGAGACCAGCCGATTTGCTTCAAGACCAAGAGCAGCCGGAGTCATGTTGGGAGACAACGCCGGATAAGACCCGCATTTGGCGCCAGCCGAAGAATGCAGCTACTGGGAACTCATCTGAAATTTCAATCTTCAGCAGTGCCGTGTGTTCTTGGTTGTTTTTGACTTACTGCATATTGGTGGTTTGCAATGGTGGTGTGGGAGTTAGTTCGGGGCTTGCTTTCGCATTGCAAGTTTGATTTCAAAACCAATGCAGACGTATCCATCAAGTTTGGACGATTTCCGGCCAACTCAGCAAGTGTGTTTATCAGGTTGCCCCTAATTTAACTTGCTTAGATTCAATAGTCATGCAAAAGCTTATTAAATGATGGGGCTGAGTCTCATACATGAATCTGACCCTTGAACAAAGATGTGTTATTGTTGGTTACGGTCCTCTTTCTCTACTGGGGTCGCTGAACTGAACAATCCATCAAGAGTCCACCGTACAAGAGGCTAAACATTTACTAGCATTATCCACCCACAATCATGACTATGATTGGTTTTAAAGCCCCCCTTAACCCAACTCTACTTGCCATCCTTTCCACTACCATTCAACCCAACAGATGGCTGCTGTTGAAGGAAAATAGTCTTCCAGGACCCCTCAGTCTGGTTCGAGGGTTTTTTAGGTGTGCTTTTTTGAGAGTACCCGCCTTTGGTTTGTTGGTTTTGAAGGGAACCTTCAAAAGTTGGAGTTTCAATGGAAACCACCGGTAAATGGTAACATTTGGAAGGGAAATCCAGCAAGCCCTGTTGAGCTGACACCGTTGAGACCTATCCTACCAGATTCCAGGTCCCCCAGAAAAAAGCGACAAGTTCCCCGCGTTGACCTGTTCCTTCTGAGGGCTTCAGCTGCCGGAGGGTCTGCAGGGCTGGGCGCGGAGCCTTGGGGAGTGGTGTGGTTGGACCAGTACCCTTTTTCGGGGGAGGGTTCCCCTGCTAAAATAGACTACGGAAAAAAGAGTACCCTTATTCTAACCTCTACGGGAGGACCTAGTTGCTTACTCCCAACAGCTAGACGCTCAGAACCACTCTGGAGCCTATTTGAGCAGAGACCCCATTGCTTCCAGTGGGGAAAAAGTCTATCGGCACAAAAGGCGAAACAGATATTAAAGATAAGCCAAACAAGTGGGTTAAGGAAAGCGCAAGTTTCAAAAAGGGGGTTTGTCCCCGTAGTATTTGCACCACTGCTCACGGACGGTGCATCAGATGCATCGGATGTCAAAACCCCGTGGGCTTGCCATTTGACTCGGTACGACTTGGGTCAACGCTTGGAGTTTCGTTTCTCAGAAGCCGCCAGGAACCAACAGTTGGTACCAAATGCTTGTTCCTGCCGCCAGGTGCCATCAATGCTTGGCATCAAGAGTCAAAAAAACATCATGTTGGGAGTCGTTTCTAGCTGGAACCCCAGTTTGGAGTCACTCACCGTTTCTTGGGGACCCCTAAAGATGGACACACCCACATGTTGAGTGCTCAAGGATCATGCGACAGGCGTTTCAGATTTTCTAACTCGAAGACTCGAAGAAGTCTGCAGGAAATTCAGGAAGTTGAGCAAAACGCGGGTAGTCCATTTGCTGAAATAGGAAACTGTTTTTCCCCTATTATGTGAAAGGGGAATCTATCATGGGGCTGAGCAAATGGAGTTATGTGATAGATGTTTGGCTAACTTCCTGTGGAGATTCCTGGAGATGAACTTGAACTCTTGGAAACTGTGCGGACACCCCCCCCCCCCGCCTCGGCGGTGCAGTCAAATGTCAGCTGTTCCACGAATCCTCAGAGCTCAGCTGACAAAAGCCAAGACCTGGGAAAGTGTGCAAACCTCAATCAGAAACCTGAGGCTCTAAACTCTGTTGAGGAGGGCCAACGTGTACGTTCTTTGTTTTCTTTTTGGGGGGGTATCTTTTGGGGGTGGGTTTACGAATTTACGAAGCCAAAGGGAAGACAACCATTCTAGGGTCCCCAGTTTGTAAGACACCCCCATGTCGAAAGAACAACTAAGTCTCGTTGACCCCACTTAGAAGCGCTCACGCTGGAAACTCTGTCGAAGTTCCAGGCCTGTCAAAAGCAGAGTCTGGGCAAAACATGCCTAAGGGTCAGCCCAGCCTTGCTTGTGACCCCTGTCATTGCAGACCAATTGCATAGTCGTGTTTACGACTGCTTGGTTGTTTCGCACGTTCACCGGAAAGTCGTCGTGATTCTGAGAAGCTATGTGCAAAGTGAAGCCTGAAGTTTGTGCATGCGCTCTGAAACGATTTTGCACTTCTGGCTAATCCTTGCAGTGCCACTTTCAGCCAACCGTTTGCGCCGCCCTTTGCTGCAACGTTGAAGTTGGTGCCTGTGGACAAGTGCTTTTCGCTGGCCATCGCGTTTGCCAATGCTCATGGGAAGTGGTAGACACATTGCAAGGTTTGTTGCACGCTGACATATGGCTGTGGCTCAAAAATCCGGTACCAAAATGGGTTGCCCTGGTAAGTGGAAACATGGACCAAAACCTGCGTAACCCCTTCTGTTTAATTTTGAGCCACACCCATATTGCTATTCTTTCTTCCGACCACTTTTCTGCCTGGAGTCCTTTGCTTGTGGCCTTCCCTTTAGGCTGTTTCTTGTTTCTACCTTTCTCTCGGTGGTCCTTCTCCTTGGCCTTGCTCAGCTCTGGAAGCTTGCGCAGCTTGCGCATGTTGTTAGAATCACGAACTCAATGTGTCGTTTTAGCCAGTGCCTTGGCAGCTGCCTTTGCAGAGACTGCTGAAGGACCAAAGGACGAGTCAGGGCCCTTCGATTCGAAGACGAAGGCTGTGGCTCTTAAGCCTTACGTTAGCCCTATGTTGGCCCCATATATATAAGCCTTATATACGGCCAGCCCTTTGTGGCGCGTACCCTTCTACCTTGGCACGTGTGTTTTTCCTTGAATTAATGCAAGGATCATGCATCCGTCACTGAGACCGTCCCGAACAATTCAGTGCTGACAAGGAAAGGGGGCACATGACTTTCACTCAGGTGGGAGGTACCTTCGCAGGCTAGCCTTACCTGTTGGAAGTTTATTTGCGGACTTTCTCAGACATGCTAGACCATGATCGCCATGCACTCGAAAGAATTTATCACACATCCATTCTGACCACGCATGCATATCATTTAGCCACAAGCGGCATCCAGCACAGACGCACCAGGTTTCAGTCAACCCGAGTACTATCTCAGGGCCATGGTTTCCCCTGGGTAGACAGAGTAAACCCCGAAGCCCTGAGGCGACAGCCCTGGCAGACATTCTGTGCAACTTTGCGCCCAGTGTGCTGCCAGCCTGTTTTCGGATGAAATGCGTTTGGTTTTGCCAAAGGGCCTTCCTTTTGATAGGGTCGGCCTGAAAGAGATAGCAAGAATCTTAAGCGGTTTGTGTACACCTATTTCCCCGTGGGTAGTGATTCAGGGTTCACTACAATTCCAATTAAACACCCCCCAAGGGTACAACATTGGTGTTCATAAATTGCTTGCTGATATCGTTTTCAGCACCTGTATATGCTTGGAACCAGATTCCTCTTGGTTTTCCTTCAAACGTACCCCTGCTTTGGCTTGGCTTAAAGGGAAACCAAACGGACAAGCACAATTTTGGTGGGGTCCAACCGTAAAAAAGCACGCCAAATATGGGGTCCCGTCCTTGTAGACACACTCATGTTCGTCTTTGTGCACGCCTTAAGCTGGAGGCACATGCATGTTTTGCCACCGGAGAAGCAGGGCACTTTTGAGGATTATTGTAATTTTGGGTAATAAGCTCAATACAGACCAGAATCTGAGCATCGTGTTTGTTTGTGTAGCCCAGATATGGGCCAAGTCTATGCACAAGAGACCCAGTCATGGTCATCTTCGAGTCCACTTGCTCTGGGACTACGTGATGGAAGCAGCGCTGGGTAAAGCAGCGTCTGAAGCAGATTCTGCAGGTAGCCGCAGGTTTGTGTCCGTTTCCAGGCCAAGGCTGAGGCCTATCCCAAGCTAGTGAAAGCTCTACATAGGCTGTTGTCAAATTCCATGCTGTGGCTATGATGATCTAGCGCAATCTAGAATTGAACGTGGATACACAAGCAGCATTCCCCAGACTGCATTGCAACCGATGTTTGAAAGCCATTCACCACACACATGCAAAGCACGTCACGGTTGGTTTTGTTTGAAAGAGGTACAAATAATCTCAGAGAATCGATAAAATACCTATGGCAGTTTCCTCGAGCTTTGGCGAGAGAAATGCCCTTCGTGAGTCGCTAGTGAAGCTCAGCTTTCGATTGACCTTTGGAGTTCCTGAGGGATGCGAAGCATCTGGCTTTGGATGTGAGGTGTTGGCCAAGACCTAAAAGAAGTGGGTTCCCACACAACTCCAGGGAGTCATGTTTAGATGGCTCTCTTGAGACAAACATATTGCCCTCTTTGATTGTATTTGGCGAACCTTCACCTGAAAGCAACCCAACACATTGGTCACTGTATCTGAGTGAATTGTTACACACACACACACACACATCCCTCACCCAACAAACACACAACGGCGGTTGGCATGTTGTGTTGGCCTTTTCTTTTTTCTTGTTTTCGCAAACCCGTTGGATACCAAGTTCAGGTCTCCAGGTTCCAAGCGACGCTCACAGCTACCAGGTTCAGACGGCCACGATCTTCGGGGACGTGACCTTCGGCGCCTGCTGCATCGACGATTTGGGGGCCGGCTCGGATCGCGGATCCGTCGGATCCGTCGGCGCGGATCGGGGGGTCGGCCTGGGGAGACTACGGGAACCCCAGCGGGAGATTCATGGGAAACCCAAGGGGCCAGCTCCGATTTCTGTCGGTTTTTGGGTTTCAAGCAGCATTTGCTTCTTGGCGCTCTGTGAAGATGCCTTGGGGTGATGTTGTGCAGGGAAAACCCCCCAATGTGTTCCCTTTTTGGTTTCAAACAGCACCTTGTTGGCTCCGGGGTGATGCCTCAAGGGCAAATATAGGGGGGAACCCTGTTTTTTTTGGGGTTCAGTGGCGGGGCTTTTGGGTTCCTGTTCGGAGGCTGTGTGGGTGGTGGGGATGGACGATTCTGGCGTTGCGGAGGTTCTGGGTTGAGTGGTGTGTTGCATAGTTGCTTTGGAAGCTTTTCTGTTGGATATGTCTAGCGGTAGGCGTTTCTCTCGGGCACTGTTTCTCGCTGGTATGTGAGCTGAGATTTGCTGCTGTGGTTTGCATGCATTGCTTCAGGGATTGTGTGATCATTGGCTAATAAACAATGAACATATTTGAGCCATGCTTGTCCAGCACCCATACTGCTTGGCCTTTTGCCCTTCGGCACGAGCCACTTTGTGCACTGCAGGCGTTCTTCTGAAGTTGATAGTGTGAGCGTGGCCGGGCATAGAGCCGAACCTTGCGTTTTCAGTGGAAGGTTTAAACAAACTTTAGGGTGGGTGCTCGAAAGAGTGCCTTGCAGAGTGTTGCAAGGATGTCAGCACCCAACTTTTCTGTTTGATCAGCAAACAGCCGTTGTGAATTCCATTGACCTGCGTCCAACCGTCAGCGAAGGCGAGCGCGCTGGGGGTGGACTTTTTGATCCACTACGGCTACTCGGCGAGCATGAGTTTGGTTTAGGGCTAACATGCTTCCATTTGCTGAACAATATTTTACCCTGTTGGTTTCAATTTTCCAAGGGAACTGTAGCAACTGGAAGTAACACCTTTTGGAAACTAAATGGTTTTTCCATTTAAACATTAACACCAATTGCAATTGGTCGATCACAACCTTTTGCTCGGGCTTGGAGCACCCCAGTTAAGCCAGCCGGAGGTGCAAGCAGGTAGGCCGGCGCTTTTTGTCAGCTCTGAGGCCACTCCTGCATAGCCGGAGCCTCGGGGAGACAGACACAAAAGCTGACGAATGGCATACCGTTTGGGGTTTATTCCCCAAAATGCTGACAACTGAGGAAACATACAAATCACCAAAGCTGACAAATGGGGAAACGTCCGCGGTTGGACAGCGTGGGGGAAGGAGCCGAAGCGCTCGACACAAGCATGAAGGTTGCATCAATCTAAACGTGCGATGCCCCTTTCGAATATATGTTGGGGCGCGAAGGGAACACCCAGCTTGCTGGTGGAGGGGCCCCAAATTGACACGTTGACTGGTCCTACCTGACCAGCGATTCAAGATGGCCGCTCAGGCGACAAAGAGCTTCTCCGAGACTGGTTTCCTTTTGTTCATTTTTCTTTTTCAGGGATCAAGTTTCTACCCCAGGGTGCTAGCAACACAGGACATGAGACAAGCGACCCGAATTGATCAAATCAACTTAAGTTCCATGGTGCAATTCAGTCCGGCGAGTTTAGCTCCAAAGTATGCTTTTCTGTGCCCAGACGACTTTTGCATGAGTCAACCGCCAATTTCCCCAAAGAGAAGGATCGCCACACGCGCACACAGCCAACACATTCATGGCGTGGCAAGTTGATTAGCGCTGCGCAATGGGTATGCAGGAGATTCCGGGGGATAAACGGAACCTATCAGCAATACTGGAACACTCACAGCTCAACCGCCACCTTTCGACTTTCGGCTTAACCTTGTTGGTTCATGTTGAGTCATGGCCCCAAGAGGAGGACATTATTTGGTTCGCTCCTTTGGGCAACTGAGAATGTCTTGGAATGGGCTTACGACCTAGAGAGAGGTGCTCTTCGCCGCAAATCGGATACCCAAGCTTCTGGAGAATTGACATGCCTACCTGAAACTGTCTTAACATGCTTCTTCACAGCCATGGTTCTCTTTGAAAGAGTGTCGGTTCTACTCAGCTCGTTTTGAGTTCTTGTTGTGCATAGTTGGCTAAATGATCATGCATGATACTCCCAGCATCCTGACTGAATTTAGCTCAAAAGTACCCCACAACCGCACTCCATAGGTTGATCAACGGGTCCTTGACATGGGATGATCATTGGTTGGAAAACCACCAAACAGATATCCATGGTCATTTGGGGGGCCGAAGGGAATATTGATCAACCCCATAGGCCGAATCGTCGAATCGGCTCAAGTGAATCGGAGGTGCCGACTGACCAAACCACAGTGACCACCCTCTACATCCACGTGGAGGCTGGAGAAAGTGGTGCGCATGGTTGAAACCACACAATTGTTACACCCGGGAATCGAATGACCAGTCATCAGTGGTGGCGAAATGGATGTTTCAACCCTCCCCCTAACTTCTCAGGAAGGTTCGGTATGCGGCCGTAGAGGTGTCCTTTCTAGGTTAGTTTGGAGCCAGAAATAGATGGCTTCCACTGGTTTCGGATGGGTCTTACATGTACCAGCGGCATCGATTTGTCCAAGAGGTCGCCTAGGCTTACGGCCATAGCTCTGGTTTCTTTTGAAGCCCTGGACAGCCATTGCGACGTTTCCTGGCTCGGACGGCCTGCAGCCGCATGTTTCTTGTGCTGATACGTGCCGCTTTGGTCCAAATGCCAGGATCTAGAGGCTTTTTCATAGATGTGGATTCTCCGTGAAATTTGGGTTGCACGTTGAGGTGTACCATAGAATGACATCATATGGATCAGACCGTCAGACCCTGACATGTTGAATCCTGATGAAGAGGAAAGACGGGGTAGATTCCTATTCCGGTTCTGAGGACGCGCCCTTGTTTCTATGTTGCGACGACGCAAGTCTGAGACGTTTTGACCCCAACAGAGTTTGCAGGGTCAGCTATATAGAGAAAACATAACATGCATGCCGGCTTTGCGGCAAGCTCACCTGGAGCCTGACACGAAGGCTCTATTATTCTATGATCTAGCCCTGAAATCAGGTTTGAAAGTCTTATAAACCTTGCGTACTGCGGGTGGACAAAGTCCATCTTGCACCACGAAATGAAACCGTGGCTGAAACTGTTGTTTGTCGGTATTTGTATATGGGAGTCATCAGAAACCAGGGTTTCTTAGGTACTGCGAAATGGTTATTGTCCATCCACGGTATGTTTCTTGTGGGTCCAGAACTTGATTTGTTAAATAGGGGTTAAACGGGATGGGCCAAAGGAACATTGGCCCAGGTTCGAATTGCGCCTCACTCCCGGCGGTTCTCAGTGTGAACCCGGTCTTTTGGGTTGGTGAAGTATGAGATTCCGAGATTTAGTGCCTTGTAAGAGAATGAGAGAAGGAAATTCACATTGGGTTTTAAGAGTTTCCTTGAACATTCAGACGAAGTCCCTTCGTAAATATCATGAGTCGGCTCGGTGATGTCAGGGATTTGTGCTGGTCAATCGATCTGGTTGTTGCAGACCCACATGTAGGTCAAAGTTCCAAGAGAAGATCTGGGTACCCCTCTTTGGTGGCTGCAAAAGAACACCCACAAGGAAGCCATGCCTTGTTTGGGGGCTTCCCCTATGAAGACAAGCCCATATATCGGTCAGGTGGAGGTGAATGTGGATCACTTGGTGGACACGGTCCTTCACAATTTTTCGCCTGAGAAGCGCCTGGAGCTCGTTCACGGCTCGGGGTTGGCGGTTGACACTTGGTGCTGGCAGGTTTTTTTTTGCTTGACCGTGGTCTTCAGGTCAAGCTGTCAAAAAAAAACGACCCAAACAAACTCTTGGGGTACCAAAACCAACTTCCCAAGACCATCTCAAAAAGGGTACTGTCCAAGAAACTTTAGCTTCCCAACTCCGCGAGCCACCAACAAATGCAATTTGCTCTTTTGACCGGGGAGGTCGGGGTTTTCCTTACACTGTTGCCAGCCAAATCCGTCGCGGGGGGGGGGGGGGGCGACTTAATTTTCGGGAAGGTGTCAAAGAAACACCCCAACTGGCTACTCGCGGTCTCCCAAATAGCACTCAGTGTTTGTTTTGCATGGGACCGTCCCCAAAAGCAATGGCTACGGTGTTTTTTTGGTTTCCCAGAAACACACCAACCAAAAGGTGGTTCACCCCAGAAAGAAAACACCCATGCTTGTCTACTATCTAGCATAGCATGCTTCGCCAAGAAACTAAGGAAAGTTAAAGAACTCGAGGAATTGATCGACCATTTCTGCTGCTGAAATCTGTTTCCTTGCACCCCTTTTTGTGGGCATTGTTTTCAACTTGTGACTCAACATCACGTCTTTTGGCAATCTATTTGAAATGGCCCCAAAGCTGCTGTTCCATGTGTTTTGTCGTTGGCGGCACGCCATTTTTTGCATCACTGGCGATGGGTAGTCATCAGGAGCGTGTTGAGATTGCAGAAAGCACCTGCAGCAAAGACTTATTGCTGGAGGCCTAATGTGTAAACTGTCAGGCAGCAGCATAGTTGCCCAGACACGCACACGTAGTGCTTGGCGGGTTATGTTCACTTCCATGCTGAAGGAGTGTTTGGGCATGAAATCCTCACCTAACCTCCAATGCACCCTATACAATCCTTTCATCACCTATGAAATCCATGAGTATGTATTGGATCTTCCTTTTGACCATCCTCTAGACCATCTATGACCAGTAAAATCCTCAAAGAGTTTTTCTGTGAGTTTAGGTGGGCTATCAAACTCCCCTTTTTAGCGCCCCTTCTTTGGGCCTTTTTTTTTGGTCACCGAAATGGGTCCAGAGGTTTTTGTCAGCCGTGGCCAGAGGTCTTTGTCAGCCGTGCCAAGGCCTCGCCTTCATGAGCAGCGTGCAGTTCTCCTCTGGCATGATGCAGGCATTTCAGATTTGCGTCTCCAGTTGCTTAAGAATATGGCGGGGGCTCAAATAAATGTACCAAAATTGCCTTTTGGCAAATGGAGCCAAAGACTAAAAGCTGCGCAACCCCAGCTCTTTATTTTTGAGCCACACCCATATGAATTTAGTTCCCCCTGAGCCCGGGCTCTCGCCGTCCCGTGGAGACCACAACAAGGCTATTCCCCGCCTGTTGGTTGTAAAGATAATCTCGTACTGGAAACTATGTTTAATTTTGCCAGGGGACTCAAGCAACTGGAGGTCGTGGCATGTCAAAGCTTAAACGAGAAGTCTCGCTCGCCCAAAGCAAATCCGCTTGACCTTTCATAGTTGCCGCCGCTTGGTCCGTTTTTTAGTCATGGCACCAAAAGGTTTACCTTTTTTTGTTGGTCCTTTGGGCAACTGAGAAGTGGTCAAAAGTGCATCTGACTTGAGGCCAATAACAAGGAGAAGGTGTTCGACACTAAGCATCTACTCCAAAGGGAAGCCTGCGACAAAGAGCAGTTTTTGGCGACCACCATGATGTAAGTTGCATTGCTTTCAGCTGAAGGTGTCATGGAAATGCCTTTGGTTGATGCGGTTGCCACGAGCGGGTTAAGGTCCAACCTGAGCTTACTCGCCACCCCCGGCTCGTGCCTACCACTCTGCATATTGGGCTCACCGAACCGGGGATAGCATAAGCTTGATTTACAGTAGCAGTGGCAGACCACTTTTGGAAGCGTCAGGGACCTGGCAGCAAGTCTTGTTCGATGTGAGAAGTTGAACTTGGTTGGCCGATGTTGGCCGTGCTCACAGTTGGGACGCCCAGGCGTTCCCATGGTTGATCCGCCCACAGAAGCGCCGGCAATCAAGAACGTGCTCGACAAGAGCGAGACACAGGATATGTATTGATGGTGGATGAAATCCTGCACCACTTTGAAACCATGGAAAACCAGACTTGTTGTTCTTTGCGGGAATCATCATTCCAGGGTTCCTTAGGTGGTGCGAAATGGATTTCGTCCATCCACTGCATTATTTACGTCTTGTCAACGCGGCAAAGCGCCCCTCCCCCACAGCCTGGTGTTTAGGCCTCCAGGCGCACGGCGGGTCAACAAATCTGGTTACCGCGGCCACCGTTTCTGCACAAGGAAGTAACACAAATAGTGGCTGACATTACTGAGTTGTCCAATCGTTGAACCACGCAAGATTAGTGACACCGGGTGGCTTTCCTTGGAAGTCCCTCTAAAAGAAGAAGAAGGCAAAACGCAATTGCTACCAACAAAGGACCCATCGTGTGTTTTTTCCAAAAGGTCTATGCGTATCAGAACTTTCGGGTGGGAAGCTTCACCCAAAACGCCTTCGCAGGCCGTGGAGCGCCTGCGAAAGGAAGAGGCGCGGGAAGCCGGGTGGGAGCCTCCCCAAGGAAAACAAAGGAGACCCAACAAGTAGTTTGGCATATCCAGAAAATGCCAGGAAAGGCAACAACGAGAGCGTTGGTTTTTAGGGGAGAAATCCCCCATGGCGGTTTTCCTGTTGGGCTGTCCTTTAAACCAACCCTAAAAGGGGAGAAATTGAGAAGGACAGACCCATACATATATGTATGTATATATATATTAATATATACGCATCAGTCTAGGCATAGCGGGCACGTAAATATATATATATATATATATAGAAATCTATGTTTTGTGTTGGCCGTAAGCAGGAGGAGGCCGCCACCGTTTTGGGACATGCTTGAATGGGGACGCCCAAAGCATAACCGAGGCTCTCCTGTTGTGGACCACTTCACGCAGAGGATATGTCCAAATAGGGCATATCCAGGAGATAATGAATTATTGAACATTGTAGAAGGTGTTGTTTAAAAAGGAATCTAAAGGGGTGTTCTTGGAAACGCATCAAGACGAAGCCAACCATGTTGTGAAAGTAGATGGGCCAGCTTCCCCAGTCAGGTTGTACCATCCCGTTTGCTCACCGACAAGCGGAATGCCGTCTACTGTCCCACTAGAGGCGAGAGATCGCTGCAAGGAGTTGTCTTGCTAGCAACCGAAGTCGATATGCAAACACTTATTCAAAGATTCGATCAGAGGAATGTTCAATGTTCAAAATGACCAGAAAAATATATCAATAGAACTGTGGTTGGGTCTCACGGTCCGACACTTTGGAGGTATTCAATCCTTGGATCCATGGGAATGCTTGGCGGTTGGCGACTCGGCCCGGACCGCGACGAGGCTGACAGTCACTGTTTCGGGTGACAAGCCAAAACTACGGAATGTTGACCCCGGATGAATCAACCTTTTTTATTGGGTGTCCCTGGTTTTAGTGGGGATTCGTCACTTTTGGACTTGAACACTACCCAAAAAGGCCTTCCAAATGACAAATCCTTCTCACCAACCATGGTGTAACAGAAGTGGGAACCACCCCCTCTTACCCACAAACCCAACCCAAAGTGCTGGCGTTGGTGTTGGATGCTCGGCAACACAACGGCCCTCACGCCCACCAACTTCTTTCATCTGGGGCAGCAGCATATTGAAAAGCGTCAACTACCGTAGATCTACTGCAGCAACAAAATATTGGATGCGAAACTACTGTGGATGGACGAAATCCTGCACCACCTCAGAGACCCTGGTTTCGGATGATTCCCCTGCAAGTACCAACAAAGAATGGTTTCCCATGGTTTCCAAGTGGTGCGAAATGGATTTTGTCCATCCACAGTATGTCATCTATGTCGTCCTAAGTTGCCGAGGCAAGCCCTGCCAGCCTCAATTGCTTGGTTTTGCGCCTTTCCGGCACGAAGCCTGAAATCCGCTGACTGGTGGTGAAACCCTATGAATATTGGAATACACCACCTACCAACTGGTGATTTCATGCATCCACAGTAGCAGGATGGTTGCTAAATCTATGTGGCCGCCTCTCTCTCTAACTATGGAGTAGAAGCTTGGCTTATTGGCTGGCAGTGCTCTAAGATGGTGCTACACATTCGTCTGGACAGCTTTTTCGTTTCTGGGCGTCTTAGAACGTGGCAAACTGCCAAAAATGGATCCGGAGAAAGCAACCTCATTTGCTGAGCTCGGGAATCCAATGATATTTGTATGATCCAATCAAGCAAACAGCCAGGAGCCCGGAGTGGCCTTTGTTACGAGTACTGAACATCCGCCTTGCAGCAATGGCTTTCCCTGGTTACCGAAGGAATGGATTTCAACCGATCTGCTACAGTATGTCTTAAACATGAACAGCTATTTCAACCTGCTATTTCAACCGATCCGCTATGCTTAACGTGTGTTGTTGATTTTTTTCAGCGGAATCGAGTCATAGGCTTTCTGAGGCGGTGCGAAATAGCATTTCGTAGCCATCCACAGCATGGTGAAACCCAACCCCAGCCGGGACTCGGGGTGGCTGGTCTTTTTGTAGGAATCGGACCCCCCAGCATGGAGGAAGCTATGGCCGAGACAGGTTTTGACCCTCTAGGTCCCCCAGTGCCCTTTTCTCACCCCTTACTTTGGGGGAGATTCGGTTCCCCTAAAAAGACAAAACTCTCGGGTACGCTTCTTCGAGCCTCTCAAATCTGGAGGACCGCTCCGCTTCCGCGGTCAGCCCGTTCCGCTGGCCCTTGATGCGCGTGCCTCGTCAGGATGGAGCGCGCCCCTCGGCGCCGCAGGTGGGCGGTGGGCTGCTTCCTTTGTCCACTTGCGGTCAGAGGAGTCACGGAAGTTGATGTGGAAGTCATGATTTTCTTGTTTTTTTTTTTTTTTCTTTTAAGAAGATGGGTTGAAAGGGAATCTGGAACTAGGACATATTTATCATGTTTTGCTGGTTGTGAATTCGCAAATGGAAGTTGTTCAACTTGTTTTTGTTGGTGGTCTTCTTCTAAATGCAAGTACCAAAAAGCACGAATTTGGCACCCTGTATCGTCTGAATTCTGGACAACTGGCGGTGAAACAAGCTAAGCCATGCTGAAAACTTTGTATTGCTTATTTGGAAGTGTAGAAATTTGGCCGTGGTGATCGGGGGACCCGCCATACGACGATGAGGAAAACGTCAGCCCTTTGGGTTCACGCATCCCCTGGCGCCGCTGCAGCACTTGTGTTTCTTTGCGTATATGATTTGAAGCATAGGTGGCCTTTGTAGGTTAGTTTGGTTGAACATATATGGCACTGTTTGCAGGCTGGTTCTGTAAAATTATCAGTGGCACCTATGTTACCAAAAGGACACCCATGGTCTGAAAGTGAGTCATATTTGACTACGTAAATATGAGGTTGCTTTATCCGAGAGTACCCTTCAAAGGGGCTGGTTTGAAGGGACATCAAGTCGGAAACCACCCACATTCAAAATACGTATCTTGACACATCCCAGCTACCTATGTAGGAAACCAGCTATTTTCCTTTTGGTGTTGAAAGGGTGGCAAGCCCTTGGTCTACAAAACCAGGTAAATGGATCCACTTGGCATAACATGCGGCGCATCCCGGACTTCATTCCGGTCTCCTGTCCTCCCAGGCCGCTTTGGCTTTATGAGCTTTGTGGGGTACCCTGGGGTCTGAACGGGACACCAAAAGGAAAAACACACCATGTTGGCTGTGTCCCACAAAAATACACACCCATATGCTGTAATTGTTCGCGGAGTAGGAATACTTTGTTCTGTATGGTCAGCGTCCCTATGCGGGACATGGCATCTGAAATGTTCAAGGATCCTTGTCATGGGTGCTGTAAGAACCTGAGCAATTTGCAGCTTGTCTTGTGCTACAAGCAGACCCTGGCCTGCTTGAATTGGTCAAATTCAAGCCATCTCAAGCCTCAGGCACTCACTCCCTGAGTTCCTGGACTGCTTGACTGCTATTGGCTTGGATCTTTAGACTTTAACTTTTTGGAAATAAAGGGGTTTTCCACTAAACCCCCAGAAAGCTAAACCGTTTGCAGGGGGGTCAACAGCAACCAAGACTGCATATGTTGGGTTTGGACCAGAAAACGGTTTGGATGCGCCTTTTGCGGATCTGACCCGTTCTTCCCCTCTTGGCCCTTGTTTTGCTATCTTTTCGTGTTCTTGCAATATCCTGGAGGGGTGGATCCACAGATTCGCCACATCCACACAGCGTCTAGAATTTCCGTGGCCACCAAAAACAGTTTTTTTCTTCTGGCCAATCCATTCAAGTGAGGTCCGGGAGTTGGCCGAAGCTCGACTCAGCCAGGTGAAGCCGTTGGGCGTGGGGGAGACTCTTGGATGCACCTCGCCCCATGCCGGGGACGTGGATGCGGCCGGGGCCCCGCCTTGGCTTCGGATGGAGGAATTCTTCAGGTGCTCAACCCGAAAAAAAAGAGAACAACAAGCCAAAAAAACAACAAAACGGTGGAATGGTTGCAAGAACGAAGTACACCGAACGCAGAAAAGTTGGGATTGGTGGCTTATCCAGTTGATAGGACTTCATCTATGGTGCGTTTGGTGGATGTCAAGTCCACCGAACCGCTTGGAACCCCGAGAATCGGCTGTGAACCCCTCCAAATGGTTGTGGCCTGGTTGCCCAAGAAAACTCACGCCCTGGACGAGACACAACCACGTTCGACGTTTGTGTTTGAGTCAGTGGGCACAGCCCAACAAAGATTTAGCATAAAGGACGCTGATATAATTTGCCAGGAGCCCTGTCCGCTTCCATGATTGTAGGCAGGGAATCTTTGGGGAGACCAACTTTGTTTGTTTTTGTACCGAGCCTCTCAAGCACGGGCCCCAACAAGCTGGGCCCAAATCGTTGAATGTTCCTTTTGATTTGCCAAACGCTGACAAGGTACTCGTACCTGAAGTTTCTCCTGACCGCTGTAACAAAAATGAGACCCACAAGAAAGGGGTCGTGTTGAATTCCCCATGTTTGACCCCGGTTTTTCTTTTTCTTTGGGGGGGTCATCCAACGGTTCCATTTTTTCTCTGTACAACCAACCCAAAGAGGGTACCGAATCCAAAAATGACAGCCCATTCGAGTGACTCCAAGTAAACAAAGCTAGAGGTTGCGCCGAACCCGTGGTACTGAGTACTGCGTTGCGCAGGTGATCAGTTTCTTACACATTAAGTTGTTGTTTATTTATATGGGTGTGTCCCGGAATCCCAAAGACATGATTTCTTCTGCTTCCCCGTTAAAACGACCACCTCACGCAACGGTACTTTTGTATATATAAATAACAAGACAAAAACCGACCCATAGACAATTCGCACCGCATATTGTTCCTATATGTGTTTAGCTGTTTTTAGTTGGTTTAGTGGTTGGGTTCCGAATTTAATCCACTCTTAGTTGGAAAACTGTGAGCAGGGGATCTGAAGGCCTAGTTACATATTGCAGTTGAAACACTTTTGGCGCTGCAAAACCCTGGTTGAGTTGCTGGGAAATTACAGGGCTCCCGACTTGCAATACATAGGGCATCCGATCGTGTTTGTGTTTCGAGCATTTGGTTGCAGACGGCCGCCAACGCGAAACGGGAATTGTTTCCGAGCCTTTGAAAGACCGATGACAATGCCAGGGATCCGACACCTGACTTTGCGGAGAATGGACATGTCGCAAATCCAAGTTCGGGCATTCGGATAGCCTTTCGACATCTACTGCGCGGCTTCATCGTTCGGAACCCTGGGAGGGTGTTTCAGGGGATGACCAAGAAACCAACCCGAATGAATACGCCAGTGGATCGGATGAGGCTTCCTTTCAAGTTGAGAGCCTTTTCGTGTGCCCCAACTTGTTCCAAACTTCAACATGCTGTTGGGTATCTTCCCGGGGGAGGCTTCATTAAACAGACCGCTTCTTTCGGAGGGGGAAGAAAGCCAGTGGCGAGGTCATTTTTGTGTGCGACGGCCGGTTCCACCTGGAGAGTGCCATGATCCAGAACCCGCGCGAGTGCCCGGTGTGGGTGTTGTTGGTCTCCTTCTACAGGAAATTGGGCCAAACTCAGGGTTTTTGGTTTTGGTGGGTATGTGGCGGGTTTGGTGGGGTTTTTTAGCTGGGTCTTTTCAGGTGGGTCTTTGCAATTCCCAGGAGCTGGCTGCTTGCAACAGGACTTCAACATGAAGATCACCCAACATTAAAAGCAGGGATACCAGATAAAATTGGTAATGCCAATAAGAGCATGACAGCGGTAGTCAAGAAAGAAGAAGAACATAATGGGATGGACTTTAAAATAAGGATTTAGAATTGGTGTCCAAAAGCTGAGATGTGTCAGACATGAAGATATACCAGAGATTAATAATCCTAGAGGGTGACAAGTCAACAAAGAAGTGGATAATCGTGGATGTGACTCTAGGATATACCACTTTTGGAGATCCTTGAAAGATATATAGGTACCACATAATTTCCAAGTCCTCCGAGAAATAACTTTAGAGCTCCGGCTCAGCCGACATTGTCCTCTCCCTTTCGCCTGCTTCCTCTCTCTCTTTTCTCCTCCCCCGTGTGTTCCCTCGTCCTCTCCCTCTCTGTCTCTCCGCCCCATCCTCCCCATCCTCTCAATTCTCTCTCTCTCTCTCTCTCTCTCTTTCTCTCTCTCTCTCTCTGTCTCCTTCTCTCTCTCGCTTTCTCTCTCTCTCTCTCCTTCTCTCTTTGTCTCTCTCTCTCTCTCTCTCTATTTCTCTGCTTCTCTGTCTCTTTCTGTCTCACTCTCTCCTTGCCTTGTCTCTCTCTCTCTCTCTTTCCTCTTTCCTCTCTCTTTCCTCTCCTTGCATCTCTCTTTCCTCTCTCTTTCCTCTGTGTCTCTCTCTTTTTCTCTTTCTCTTTTCCCCATCTCTGTCTGTCTCTGTTTCCCTTTCTGTCTCTGTCTCTCTCTCTCTCTCTCTCTCTGTTTCTCTCTCCGTTTTTTTTTGTCTCCGGCAATGTCTCTCCCTCTTTCTCGGTCGCTGTCTCTGTCTCTGTCTCTGTCTCTCCCTCTTTCTCGGTCTCGGTCTCGGTCTCTGTCTCTCCCTTTTTCTTGGTCTCTGTCTCTGTCTGTGTCTCTCTCTCTCTCTCTCTCTCTCTCTCTCTCCTTCGCTCTCTCTCTCTCTCTCTCTCTATGTTTGCATTGTAGCATCATGTCCCCCTGAGTTGCCTCGATTTCCGTGCACTGCCCCTTCATGACTCCTGAATTGTCTTCGTATGACTGGCTTCCCCCTTGATTTCCCCTTCATGTCCCTTTCATGTCTCGTCATTTTTCGAGGATGTCCTCGTCATGTCCCCTTCCATTCCTTTCAATTCCCCCTTCATGACCCTGTCATTTTCTCGGTATGTCCGCTTCATTTTCCATGTATTCATTGCCAGTCATTTCCCTACATCTCCCTTCGTCTCCTTTGGTTTTCTTGTCCTTTGTTTGCTTTGCAGTCCTCCCTCACTCCCCCTGTTTTCATTTCTTTCCCCTTCATGTCCCTTTCAGTTCCCCTTCAGGTCCCTTTCAGTTCCCCATGCTTTCCTGTCATGTCAACTTCCCGTCCCCCGCATGTCCTTGCATTTCCCTTGATTTCCCTCATTTCCCTGCACTTCCTTGCATTTTCCCTTCGCTCCCCGGTATTTAAAAAAAACACACACAGTTGTTTCCCACGTTTTGGCAAAAAGGATGTCAAAAACACAGAGGTTTTCCAGATTTTCGGAAAAGGGGGCAGAAAACCCGAACCAGCAAAGAGCCGGCAGGCAAATTTGAGTTTGGGAACCCTTTTTTTGCTTTCTGAAGACTATACGTGGGGGACTCCCCCCCCCCCCCCGCCAAAACCCTACGTGTCAGACGTCGGGCGGGGGGGGGGTTAAGGGGGGGGTTATCCTCTATCCGAACTCTATCCTCTCTTAAGTATCCGACACGCCTCCGCAACGTCGGCGGACATCATAAGAAAGCCATGCCACGCAACACTAATATTATAGAAGTTCTGGTTTTCTGATTCATTTTAATGCATTTTTGTGATGAGTGTAATTCTATTCGTATAAGGACTGATATTAACGATATTAATGCACCGGAGATTCCAAGGATGAATCCAGATAATGAATAAAAGACTCCTAAGCCTTTATGACTACAGTTTTAAGTAGTGAATGAGATCATATAGTAAAACAATGAAAGCGACATATTTGACATGATATTTGTCTAGATGTTTAATCATTGGCTTGTCTTCGTCTAGCATTACCAATTTCTTTCTTATTTGTAGTTCTGGGGCCACCGGATGGACAAGAGAAAGGACGTGGTGGGAGAATAGAGGATAGGGATGGATGATAAAAGGGACATGATAGCCATACAAGCTTCTCCGTAAACATATGCACCATTATTTAGTTATTCCTTTATGTATGTATTTATTTGTTTGATTCATGTACTTTCATTCATAAGCATGTTTTTTTTTTTAAACGTTGAGCCCTCAAACTACCCTTAAAATCAGAGGTTGCCCCATAATTTTTGGCAATACACAATTTGCGTGGGTAGTTCGAGGGTCCAGGTAATGTGGATGCCTCGAATATTGCAAGTAAACCCACCACACACCTAAGGAATTTACAGGCCATATCTAAGGCATCCGCCGTATCTTGTGACGATCGGGCCTTGGCTTTTTGGCTCGCAGGCACCTACGGGGCAACTTCTTCCGGTACGACCCCGCCTGCCTTACGCTCACGTGCTGCTGGCATTGGGTTGCCGCCTTCTTGCTTTGGGTGAGATTACCTTTAAACTGGGTAGTTCCCAACGTCCCCTTAGCTTTTAGCCACCTAAACCACTAAAAGTTAGAGACTTGTAGCAGGAACAGCCCAGGAAAATGGCAACCCCCTCTAGTTCATCCGGGGGGTTAATCTTGGGTCGGTAGGTTTTTAGGCAGGCCAGTTTAAAGCGATCTTCCTCTTGCTGGGGGATGCAAGGGTGGCAACCTCTTGCGGATACACAACTTCTGCCCACTGACCCTCGACCGGCGCCCGATTCTCCGAGATGCTGTTCGGCCCAGCCGTCCAGTATTCGCTTGCCCCGTAAGGGATGAATATGACTTGCAGTGTTTGTGCGGTGTTTTACCATGAAAGTCTGGGTCGTCTGCGGGTGTGTGAACAAAGGAGGTTTGCTGATACTTGTCAACATGTCAACATGTGGCACGTGTTTTGTTTGGGAATGTGTCAACAAAAAAGATCATGGGAATGTGTCAACCGTACCCCAACAGCCGCGGGAAACCCACCAAACCTCAAGAGGAGAGTACTGCTTGTGGCTCTTGTTTTACGCCAAGCTCTAAAAAGGAAGCTAGCGCGTCAGCCGCCAAGGAAACTGGTCAACCTGACACCTGGCCACACCAACCCCTCGCAAATGGCACAAAGAAGTTGGCAATTGGTCACTGGAACAGAAGCAGCTCTGTGCAGCTCAATATGCTTCCAAGGAGCCAACGCCTCTTCTCTTGTCGTCCTGGTATTCCAGTGGATGACTTCCCACCAAGATGCATGGCCATAAAGACAGAGGGGCTAGTGCGGCTAGTGCGGCTGTCGGGAGCTCTGAGCAGTTGCATGATGTTGCATGGTGCTCTATTGTCAGAGAGCTCTTAACTTGGGAACGCCGCACCGGGTTTGGATTTCAGGCAGTTGGCGGAAACAAAACAGTCCGATCAAGCAGATGTGCCGAGAGGCGCGCGCGAACCAAACAAACACCTCCTCCAAAGTTGCCCTGGAAACACCTCGTTTGCGCGATCCCGTGTTAAGAGCTGCCAAATCTATGGTTTCACGTGAAGGCTTGCTGCCTGCCAGTGCTTTTGGAGGACTTACTTGTTACACAGATCGTTTCAGTGCCCGACTGGGATGTTCTCAAAACAGACCAGGCCACGAGGCAGTCATAAATGCTTCCAAAGGTCGGGGCTTTTCCTGAGGGTGGTAAATAAGTTTGCCAACTTCTCAGGGTTGCTCCAAGTCGTTCCGCGGTTTTATCGCTGGCTAGAAGCTTGGGAATTCGCTTCCTTTGGTCAGGTCTGTCAGGTATCCACCCTGTTTGTGTTGCCAATCCACACAACTTGGAGGATCCTTGACCAGAAATGGCTCCCCCGAAGCAGTTTCCTTTTTTGGGTTTACACATTCTGGGGTGCTAAAAATGCCCCATGTTCAATTTCGCCCAACGGATTCGCCTAACGGACACCGAGAAGGGATGGCTTCTTGTTGTTTTCCAGACATTTTTCGGTCCTCAGGTACTGTTGACCAGTCCCCTACTTGCGCATGTCTTTTTGCAAGGGACCCCCCCTAGAAATATTCTGAAAGCAGTGCTGTGAGCGCTGACCTCTCCAAAATCTGTGGTTGCCCCTTCAAAACCACAAAACAACACTGTGCACTTCGCGCAAGGCGCGAGGGCTTCGCGCACGCGGAGCTGCATAAGAGCCGCAAGGCGGCCATCGCGGCGGCGAAGGACGCGAAGAGCGCCGCTCGGGCTGCGGTGGAAGTCGTCTCCTCCAAAACGATCTGGAAACGATCTGGGTGTGTCATTTGGGTGGCTCGGCTTTGGTGAGGGGAACCCCAAAATCACGGGTTTTTGGGTTTGTGGGGAAGATGGAGGTCTCCTAAAAACTGCGCCCTTGAAGTGCCGTGGCGCGTTTTGGCAGCGCGGTTACTCGTATAGGAGTTGGGAGGTCAGAGGTTTTAGGACCTACTTGGTCGGACTGATGCATCCAAGCTTGATGATCTATCGGATTCCGCTCATGCGCGACATGGGAAAGTCGGTGCCGTGTATTCCGTGGATTGAGCGGTGAGCTCGGCTGGCCATGAATTTGCTTCAAGGGTGTGTGGGAAAAAGGCGATCTTTGCCGACGGAACACCAGCAGAGGGTGAGAAATAGATCCGTTGAACAAATGGGTTCAAGGCTATCTCAAGGCACAGGGTTGGTTTCAGACGCCCTGTGGATTCTTCGAGGCTTTGCTATGTTTCTCTGGTTGGTGTTTTTTGTTCACCACCAAAAAGGCGGGGGATGTTGGAAGCGGGAAGTCGATCCCTGTTCTCCCTTGGATAATGCAGATTTTGCGCCAAAAGACTGCGCAAATCCGCGGTTGGGGCAGACATGTTGTGTATGTTAGGATGGGTTATAAGATATTTAGTTTGCCTTGGTATCAGACATGGAGCTACGAAAATCGGGACCCATCAAAGATATATCCCCCTTGGTGACAAAGGTCAAGACTTGGCTCTTAAAACAAGGAGGGAATGACCCCGAACTGAACTGGGAGTCTCCTCAGAGAAAGAAGCTGCATTTGAGGCTTGGCTAATATGAGCCAGATTCAGATAAAATATGGGCTTGTCTCAATATGGGTGACATCACCTCCTTTAAACCAACCCATTTTTACGGACCCTCAAAAAGTAAACCGACCTGGCCATGTTTTCAAAGTTCACCCTAGTGGGCCAACTGAACGCGGCAGGCATCCGGATGCTTCCGCTTCATTCCCGAAAACCCCCCAACCCCCCCCCCAAATAGGCGATGTCCCGGTCTTCCCTGGTGGCTTTTTCATATGAAAACCCACCGAGAACAGGCCCTCAAGCAATACAGGGTCCACATAAGCATGGGTTGGCGGGTCAATCGAACATGTGGATATGTGCACATGTGCACTGGGTTTTTTTGACCAGGCCCTCAAAAATGGTGGGGGTCCCATTGGCAGCAACCCCAAACGGCTACACAAATAAGAAATAGTCCAAGTGTAACCAGGGGTCCTCATGATATGAATGATGTTCAGTCCTGAACCGGGAGCAAATAATCTCGGGCACTTTAACACCTTTCTGTGTGTGTGTTGTTCTCGAGGTACCCTTTACAGTTTGGCTGAAAAGGAAATCAAAAAGGAATGCCTTCAAATTGTGTGGGTCATTGACACATACCCACCCACGCATACCCACGTCTTTTGCACAGAGTGTCAACTGATTTGCTCAGCGTTGCCCGCAAAGCCTTGGACGTGGTTGTGTTGTTTTGCTCAAACCGGGCCACCTTTGAGGGCCTCTCCAGCTTTTGAGGTTCCCCTTTTTGCTTCCCTCCAAACACAAATCAAAATAGCGTATCCTTCATGAACAGACACTGAAATGGACCTACTTCTAAGATCTGAGGTGCCCCAGATGTCTTTCTTGCCAACTGTGTTCTCTTTGCTTCCTGTAAAGCACAGCACGTCAACAATTCAACCAGTCAATTTCTGATATCGTTCTGCCTGCAGCGGTTACAAATTGGGTTCACACGAGAGCCGAGAGCCGGTTTGGCGGTTTTCTCCTGGCAGCCCGTCAAGTCCGGCGAAGTTCTGAAGGATGTCCACTGGAAACCTTTGGGGTAGGGTCAAAGTCAACCGCCCATGGCAGTCTACCTGCCATGACTCTTTGAGGCTGTGCCTTTTTTGGAATGGGCACGCTCCCTCAGACCATGGAAGCTCCCAGAAGGCCTCTGTAAATGGAACCAAGTCTTCCAAAGGGTCCTGGGAGCTTCCATGTTAGCCCAGGGCTTGAATCTTTTCGGGTTTGGAGCAAATTTCGTGGCAAGCCAAAAGTGTGGTTACTTTCTTGGCCAATCCACTCGAGACGTGAACGCCACGTTGGTGTGTGTTTCAAACCGCCGAGGTGGGTCTCGTCTTGGGCACCCTGGGCCGGCAAGGCAGCGTGGGGGTGCTCGAGGAGATCGAGCGACTCCTGGAGCGACTAGGCGGGGGTGGCTGGGTCCATTGCTTTGCTCCAGCCAAAGGCGGTCCATTTGTACCCAAAATGGCTCACACAAGAGTACTGCAGATGCAAATGGAACACCCTTGGAGGGTACTGGGATGCGTTTTTTGCGGATTTCACCTGTTCTTCCCCCCCGGGTCTTTCTTGTTTTGTAGTCTTTGAGTACTCTTTTAATATCCTAGAGGGATGGATCTACACATTCGCCACATCCAAAATGGTTTCTAGATTTGCGGGTGTGATTTGGATGTAGACCATGCCCAAAGCCAACCTTCTGGCCTTTCAGTTTCCCCCCTTTGTCGATGTTGGTCATGGCCTCAAAGCGATCGCCTTGTGAATGTATTTCTTGGCCCAAGCTTTTAGCTTTGCAGCTAAGTGGAGGGTGGTTTTCCCCAATTTTAGGAGAAACTGGTCACCTCTTTCCCCGCCTTGGGTGGACGAAGATTGGAGCCACCGAAGCAGTCTGCCAAATTGCCCTAATTCAGTGGCACCTTGGTTTCTTTTTTTTTTTAAGGGTGTCCATTTTGAAATCAGCCAAAAAAAACGAGTTGCCCCATGTTTATCCATATTTCCCCATGCCCACTGGGCTTCTGAGTTGTGACTGTTAGGGTTTGGAGGCGTGTCCACCTGTTGCAGGGTTCCCGACTAAATGCTGTATTGGCCATCTTGACCCACCTTTGCCAGCTGCCTGCATGAACTTCTGGCCATTTTCTACGAACAGTTTTAACTTTGACTGCTGGCCAATCTCGACCGGATACTTTGAGGACCCCGAAAGCATCCATCGGACGCATCGCAGATGTCACGTACTTCACCATCCTGCTGTCGGAGATCTCCCCGGAGCGTCTCGCGCTCATGCCGCTCGGATCGATTGACCCTCGAATCGGGGGGTGACTGAATTCGTTAAGGCCACTTAGCACCTTGGGATTGATGTTAAACCCGGATGAATAAACCCCTGTTGATTAATATGGGGGTGTTCCACTAAAGTGATGAATCCAACCACTAACAACCAAGGACACCCCCACCTTCATAAACCTCCGGGGTCCACCTACCGGAAAAAGTAGGCGACGTGTGTGGTTTTCATCACCTTTTCGCCCATTTCAGGTGAGTTCTATCCCTTGGATGGGGTGATACTGTGGATGGACGAAATCCATTTCGCACCACCTAAGAAACCCTGGAATGATCATCCCCCTGTAAATACCGACAAAGAATGGTTTTTGCATGGCTTCAAGGTGGTGGCATGATTTTGTCCATCCACAGGCGAACTAACTTAGGGGCAGCCACCGCCGGTGATGTTCACAAGGCCCAGAATTGGAAGCCCAGCGTCTCGGATCGCGAGGCCCAACGTGGATGCCTGGGTGCAGGTGGCCTGTCCACGTCTCTCCATGGACTGGGGAAGCTCATACTCGAAGCCGATGCCTTTTGGTGTGCACCAAGCGCTTTTTTTCCCCTTGGCAATTGGACTTGGTCCCTGAGAGTCGCTCACTTTTTGAGTTCCTTTTTGTTGTTGTTTTCTGTTGTTTTTTCCCCGTTTTGTTTGTTTGTTTCTTTCGGACTTTAGTCACTTGGTTTGGACCTTTCGAGCCGGACACCACAAATTTGGACTTGCGTCGGCGAAATCTTGACTCATTGCATGAGGGTCTGAAACAGCTAAACTCGCTTGGGTTTTTCTTTCTTCAGGGTATATTTTCTGTGAGGTTTTAAAGGGAAACCAACAGGGAAGCCACTATGTGGGGCTGTGTTCCCGCCCAAAAAGCACACAGACACACGTTGTTGCTAGTGCTTGGTTTTCAAGAAACTCCCCTCCGTTACGACCAACAAAAATCTGCCTGGCTCCCTTGCCGTGGGTTGCGCTTGGAAGAATGTACAACGGATTCCCGTCGGCCTTGTCCCCTTGTGGGAATGCCCCAAAACCAATGAGAGGAATTTACTTCACTGTTCTTGGCATGTTTTTTAGTTTTGTAGTTTTTTGTCTCTGTTCAATTTTTACTGGGGGTCTGCAAAAAACAAAGTTTTTTGCAACCATACCAAGAGTAGATATGTTTAACTAGATTAATCTTGCTGGTGCGAGAGATGCATTGAATGAGAAACGGAATGACCTGAATAAGCCATCCCTTGTGGTTTCCTTTCAGGGGACCCCTGGGTTCATTCCCACATTTCCTACTGAGCACCAGCAAATAATTTCATGTCGGTTTCTTTTATCCCTTAAAATTCAACACTCCCTTTGGCCCGATGCTAAGTGTTCAGAATGCAGGCATCCTTATCCCCATGCTTTCAGTTCCCTGTATAGTGGGGAATCAGGCGAGGCCTTCACATAAACAGCTTGGTCAAGCGCCCTGGTTGGGAACTGGAAGCACTGGGCACAACTTTGGGAAGACCTGATTTTTCACGCCAGTTGTAAGGGCTCGTAAGGAAGCTATGACCGTGGTTCGGTCAAACTTATCCTAACTTGTCTATAGTTAATCCGGGATTGACCTTCGTGACTTATTGCATGTCCAGCAAAAGCCAGGGGACTATTTTTGTTTGACTATGAGTTTGACTCTTTCTCATACAAACTTGGAAGTCTAATTAAAGGGACAGTATTCCAAACGTGGTGTGCATGCTCATGCTTGAGCGAAGGTGTCGAGATCTGATGAGTCGTGGCCAAAGAGGCCAAATGGTTGGCTCTCAAGATGAACCAAGGGGGTTCATAGGGTTCGGGCATCCGCTCTGGGAAGCAAGTGATGGCCCAAAATCGGAAGAAAAAAGCACACTGCAGGGGTTCTTGACCCCATGCAGAAATGGAACTATGTGTTACTTCTATTATTCTCTGGGACACGTCCGACAGCTGGTTTGAGACATTCCCCAACCAGTAGGTACAGCTCTTAGCTGTATCTCTGAAAGGCTGTTGAAGCTAGATATGGCCAGCGGGTTCTGATTCTGTGGCCCGCCAAAGATGTCACTGAGTTTTCTTCAGCTGTCTCAATCCAAAAGGGTCCTAGCATTCATTTGTAGTGGCTTCCCACTAAGGGTTCTGCCAAAGCGGCAATCCATTTTGAGCAGCGCAGCCATGCGGCTGATTCCCAGCAGGTTGCAGCCGCCGCAGAAAGATTGACAAAAGCATGACTTGCGACAACTTGCAATCCTTGTCATTGCTAACAAAACTTAAGTTTAGGACATTCACGGAATCCACTGAATCTAGTGCAACCTGCCTGAGGCTGACCCCCTACGAGGCACACGTGGCCTTCGGAGCCTGCCCCTCAATCTGCGATGCCATACTGGGGGTGGAGGAAATCAGTTCGCACCACCTAGGAAACCAATGGGAAAACCATTGTTTGCTGGTATTTACAGGGGGTAATCGAATCATTCCAAAGTTTCTTGGGTGGGAAAACGGATTCCGTCCACCCACAGTATGACAATGAAGGGGAACATCCCGGGGTCTGACTCATTCGTGGCATGTGACATTTTCACCAGTTCGTAATGGTCCTCAACCTTTTTCAGAGGGAGTATCTCACTTCCTGAGTTCCAGGAAGTGAGGTTTAGACAACCGACAACCATTGTAAAGGTTCCTCTCAGATTTCTCTTACTTTCGGGACCCATGAGCACCCATATGCTCAAGCTTCTCGTCTCCAAAATCGGATCTCCATGCGGGGCAAGCTGGGGCCAGCGCGACGACACAAAATGTTTTCAACGGGCTCCTTGACCAAAACAGCTGGTGATTCACGTCACTGCATGGCAGTCCATGCCTACATTTACCCTCCACTTGGGTAGGTCTTGCTTGGATTGTCCAAGAATTGTCCCCGCGTAGCGGGACCGCGTGGATGGACGGACGATCCCCAGAATGGATCGAGGAGACAGGCACAGAGTCCATGCGCGCACTCCGAGCAGCCGGAAAACGACCCGCGGATCCTGGTTAAAATCCAGCTGTGGACAGGCAATGAGCGTCTTCCAGGAAGACGGCAATGAGCGTCTTGCCCGATTTTCGTCTCCAATTTTCAAGCTCAAGTCAGGCATATGCGCAACTGCGACCGTTTGGGACTCGGCTCGGAGCTTAAGGAAAGCTCCACGCATCGGGCGCGGTGAGCTTGGACTGAAGCCGCCGACCGCTTCCAACTCGTGAGTGCGCACAGCTTCCAACTCCTGGGGGGTTCGTCCCAAAGATCCGTGGCCTTGAAATTCTACGGCCACCTTGCCGTGCCCCAGCCCATCTGGAAAGTAAACCACCTTGAAACAGCCTGTTTGACATGGTCAAGCCGTTTGTTCCACAACACTCACACCCACACGCGCACACACATACACACCTGCACAGGGCAGGGGTACCGCTGCGCTTTCAGATCAACTCTGCTTCCGCAGCTAACATGCTCGCAAAGAACAACGACTGCGCTCACGGCCCTTCTTCTGCACCTCTTTGGTTTCCTTCTCCGACTTCAGTGTCTACCCAAAAATTGTAAAGTCCTTTCTGTGGCCATCACTCTATGGATCCAGAGCGCCCCCAAGAGGTGTTACTTCCACAATGTCTACATGGTAGACGTTGTGGCAGTAAACCCTATCTGAGTGCTCTGGAAAGGCGCAAGGGCTCGCCTGGAAGGACGGCCTGAGTGTTTTCCCGCAGAATCGCCAGAAGTTGGCGGGGAGGCAAAAGTTCGCCCGAAAGAGCCCTCTGAACTGACTATACCGAGACCACCTGAGACCTAGAGGAAAAACAACGCTGAAGCCAATTTGTCCAGATCCCCTCACTGATCCACATGGATCCTGAGACGAATGGAATCAATAACAAGAGAACAAATGTCCTCGGGACATTCAACGAGTTGATCCAGTTCTCTTTTGCCCTCTGGATCAGGGTGGGAAGAGGTTGATTCGCTTTGCGATACCAGGGAACCAGAAGTGCTAACTCCACACAGTGTGTGTCAAAATCGGGGGACCCCCAAAGCGGTGGTTTCGTTTGGCTTCCTTTCAGCCAGCTTCAAGATGGGTTCCCTCCAGAAAACATGGCCCCCGTATGGCATCTGGGCTCACGTCTCTCAAAAGGAGATGGGAGTGCTCAGATTGGCCAATCCTCGTAACTCCCATTGAGTTGGTTTACCGAAACTACGATATAAAAGGGGCAAAGCAGCCCTTCAGCCCTCCCTTTCGCAAAAAATCATGAAGCGCGCGTAGCCAACCTGCTAAGCTCGGGCAGTCAGGCCACACCTTTTCAGCAGGATGGATGAATGGGTCCAGCGCAGCTGCTCAAGTCATTTTGAGACATACACATATAGAGTTTGATGCACTGTATCTGAATTTATGTTTGCACAATTATTTACGTTATAGGGCACCAACGGGGTTGATATTCCATCGCATTCAGCATCCTCGCTCTATCGCCAAATCGCCATGTCGGTGGCCATCGTCACAGGGGCGAACCGCATCCCGGGGATCGGCTACGAGATCGCTCGAGGCTTGGCACGCCGATTGCCCGAAGGGAGCACCGTGGTGATCACCGCCAGGCGCGAAACGCGAAGAAAACCGATGGGGGGGTGTCTCAACATGGATGGCTCGAATTGTATTGAGGGGATTTTCATGCTGATTTGTTTTTTTTGTTGTTCCGAATGTGGGTTTTCCTGCAAATCCCAGGTCCCCTCAAAACAATCTGGATTTGAAACAAGCTCCGGAGCTCCGGAGCTCCAGCAGCTTTCAGGAAAGGTTCCGGAAGGTTCGGGGAGTTCCGAGGCTTATGTTTTAACCAACTGCAACATGTGGGTGTGTTGTTTTTCAAGGGGCACCCCAAAAAGGTGGCTCTCCTTTTGGTTTCCCCTTCAAACACTTCAAACACTTCACAAAGGGGTACCAACTCAAATCAAGAGGAGACCCACTTAGTAGTTTTTTTGTTGTTGGTGGCGCTTGCGCCTGGAAGGCTCTAAGACCTCAAGTATGTGGATTCAGGTTCCAACCCTGTGCATGAGTGTACCTTGTACATGCTCCGCCGCTACAGACTTCAAGAGCACTATCAGCAGTGTGAAAAGTAGTCAACGGTTTGCTGCTTGCCTAGGTATTACCTTAGGTGGCCTAGGCTTGATAACACAGGTTATCAGCCGTAAAGGCTTGTACAAAGATCGCCATGGCATCCGGAGATAGGCCTGCTATTTACAACATATCTGGAGACGTTGGTGACGGTAGTGAAGGTGCAGTTGCATCCAATGGTCCTGTTGACCCTCGCGATCCTCGAAACGTATTCGGGTTCGCGACAAACTACCAAGCCACCCAGAATATTATGCATGTGCATAACGACACGGGTGACGCTGTTAGGGAAGAGGCCAACACGTTACATCGCGTTGCTATGGATGCTGCAAGGGCGGAATATAGCGCTCATTTGGCAGAAACTGTGCATCGCCTGGATGAGGAGAACAGCCGCCGGACCCTTGAGCTGCACGAGCAGTTCGCAGAGTCCCGCGCTTTCTTCAGCGCCCAGGTTAGCCAGATGCGGGGAGCAATTTCTGCCGAAGTAAACGAAGCTGTGTCGCAAAGAACGGCACAGTATAGCGCTTTCGCACAAAGCTTACATGCTGAGACTGTTGTGATGGAGAACTCGGAGAAGGCGGTCGGTGAGCAGAGAGACAGTATTTTGGCGGAGAATCACGCCATGCAGGACACGATCAACGGGCTGAACGACACCGTTGAGCGTCTGAGGAACGATCTCGAAAAGGCGCAGCGTGAAATGGTGCGCGGAGATCCTCAGCCTGCGTCAAGTGTACAGAACGTCAGTTCGGAGTCGTTTTTGGATAAGAGGGGCAGTATCTTTGATGATCCGCGTCTTTTTCCAACGCAGAATGCACAAACTTCTGGAACTATGCCACAGATTATTCCACAGCAGAGTTGGACTGATCCTATTTCTGGTGCAATGCAGTTTGATATCAAAGATCATGCGAGACGGTCTTCGGAGCAAGAGAACAGCCGAAGTCAGCAAAATCAGCCGAACATTGATCGGTTGACTGGTCCCGAGACCACCGAGGCGGAGTTCCGTGCGGCCCTCCTCGGCTTCGTCCGGAATCAGCATGATCGGCCAAAAGCAAAGGAAGCCGATTCGCTGAGGCTGAGTGAGTTTCCCACTCCTGAGACCTATAGAGCCTGGAAAACGGCTACTCGCGAAGAGATTCGGGCTGCTTCAGATCGGCCTGATGCTGCATTCACCTGGGTTAACAAGGTGTACGTCAACCGGGAGGACAAGAAGAATCTCATGTTAGAGCTAGGAGATCCAGAGCAGTTTGAAACGTTGGATACAAAGCTTCTTGCGGCCTTGTCGCGGATTGCTAGGGGCGACCTTAGTCGGCAGATCCTCACCTACAAGGAGCAACAAGCTGCTTTGGACAAAGTTGTCCGTGGACGTCAAGTTCTTCTCATGTTTGAGCAGTATTTCAGAACAAATGAGGAGGCCGGAGCGTTGTATTCCACTGAAGATTTGTTGAAGGTGGTGCTTCATGGCAATGATTTGATGACCTTTATTCAGAATTGGGATTCCGTCATTGCTGGCATGAAGATCGTTCCGGAGCAGCACGTCTTGAAGGACATTTTCTTGCGACAGATTCGTGGATGTCACAAGATCAAGTATGACCTCGATACGTACGAGCGTGCAAAAGATGGGTCGTATGACAAGAGCTACGAGTTTCTTGTTCAAGCCGTTCGTGATGTTTTGACTCGGGAGCGATTGCAGTCAAATCGTGATCGTGTTGCTCGAGCTCACAATCAGAAGGTCGGTGCTCCAGCTCCCAATGCAAATCCTGGGCGTGCAAGAGATCCTTCAGCGGTCAGGTATTGCTATGATTTTCAGAAAGGCAAGTGCACTCGGGATAATTGCATTTACAAGCATGAGAAAGACCCAAGACCCCCGAGCCAAAATCCGAAAGGAAAAGGTCGGGGGCGCTCTGACAGCCAAGCGAGAGACAGGGATCGGTCGGCATCGAGAAAGAGAGCGGAGCTGAAGAAGATCCCCTGCAGGTTTTTCAAAGGCGGTCAGGGGAAATGCACTCGTGGAGACAACTGTGCGTTTTCGCATGAGACTCGGTCTGCTGCACCAGCAACAGATAAGCCGAGCCCAAAGAAAGGAGCCAGCAGAGGTAGGTCTCCCACCCCAAAGGGAAAAGGGAGGAAGCGATCCCAGAGCAAAAAGGGCGAGTCCTCAGCCGCTGTGTGTCTGAGGGTGAAAGAGACCAATGCATGCCTCGCAGCATGCCGCCCAAAGCAAGATTTCTGGGAAGTTGACTCGGTGAACGAGATGGTTATTCGACACCATGTGATGCCTCGAAAAGCGCTTTATGATCCGAAGAGTGCAAAAGACCTTCCGATTTCGCTGGAACGTTTATTGGATCAGCGCATCACCAAAGCCAACATCAATGGCATAGAGCAAGTATTTGGTGATTTCTGGGCGGATCCTGATGAAGGTTTGGAGCAATACTGGACTGGGCAAACAATTTTCATTTGCAGCACAGATGTTTCCAATACCCGCAGATGCGTCAAATTCGCAGACAATGTCGAGATCGTCGAGATCGAGGCCAACGGGCTATGCCTATCATGTGCTCCAAAGCCGAATGACCCTGAGGTTGTGTGGTATGATGGTTGTGCGCCTGGCTCAAATCCCAAGGATCTGATCGATGCTAAAGACAAAGCTTTGATTCTGGAAGGGGTTGTTGACCTGATGCATGCAAACTACAACGCGCCTTGTGGGTTCTATTGCGAATACTATGATGACAATGACCCAATTTATTGTGGTTTATATTGTCCTGGCTGTTGGATTGATGATGATGAAACGAACCTTGACGATGTGCCGGAGTACATTGCTACGCCAGCACCAGCAGGGCTTCGTCAGTGGATTGTCGACACAGGTAGTGAACAAGATCTGGTTGACTCTGAGCGTGCAGTTCCAACACAGGTCAAAGACCTCTATAGGACGCTGTTTTATAAGCTACTATAGGTCGTGTTTCTGCCAGTTGCCTTGGCTGTTTCAAGCCGTGTGCGGACTTAGAGCATGATGCAAACATGTACTCATATCACACGCATATATAACTTACAGGCGTGATCATGCTGATCAAGCCTGTGAGTGTTCCTCCAAATATATACACACACAGACTGTCGCATTTGCAGGTTGTGAAGGGCAATTTGAGGGGTATAGTTTGGCATTGTCATGTGTTTGCTTGGTTTGCTGTGTGCTTGCTGGCCGTTTTTTCAAACTGAGATCATGTTGGCTTTTATGCACGCATGGGCCGAGGGCCGTATAATCAAGAGAGACAAGGCAACAGACTATTAAATATATATATATATATATATATATCAGCAGAACCCGATCGGCGCAGCCAGCGCTTTTCCATGGCGAGCCATGATCCAAACTGCTCGAGAGGGACGTCCTTCATCCTTGGTGTGGAGACAAGGCAGGGGGTCAAAAAAACAATCTCAAAAAGATCCCCCAAAATCAGAAGTGCCGATCGGTTTCCCTAATCACTCTCCCAAAAAACGAAAGTATCGATATCCCGGGCTCCAACAATTGGATCCCGAAGCTATATCCAGCAACCCCAAAAAACAAATCACAATTACCATGTGCGCGGATATGCACAATTTTAAACTTGACTTGCGCGGCCATATTGGCTCCTGCAGACCATGGTGTGCCGGTCGCAAACCCAAAGGCAAGTGCGGGAATGCCTTGCCACACGGGTGGCGCGATGTATAATGAATAGGCTCGAACGCACAGGGCAGCTGCATAGGTGCATGCTGCGTGGGCGTGTGTTCCCACTCGGCTCGTTGCGGAGCAGGGCGGTGGCCCAAGTGTTTGACTGGGCCGCCGCTCCCCGCTACCATGGTCGAGTGTTCACGAAAAGCTTTTGCAAAGCCGTCGTGAACACTTTGCACACCGAGCATGGCGTGACAGCTTCGGAGCCGATGCGTGAGGCTCTGAGGCTGCAAAGAGCTTTGCACAGCGCAAAGCGTAGGGCCCGGCTGGCCATGTCGGCGGTGGACAATGCTGAGACACAGGCAGGCCCCAGCAACTTTGATTGCACTCAATCAGCCACCATGCCCAAATGGCCAGGCGATGGAGGTACTGCAGCGTGGCTGCACATATATATATATATATATATGGTTCCGCGCACATGATTTTCCACAGTATCCACATGCATTTGGCTGGTTATAGCCCCTTACAAAGTTTCACCAACAATGCTGAGGGGCTCGGAGGAGGACAAGCTTCTTGGCGAATTTACGGCATGCGACGGGCTGGTGTCCTAGCTGTTTCTGCTCAATGTTTGACCCAGTCATGTCAAGGGCCTGGTGGGAGGACAAGCTTCTTGGATTTATTGGCGTGTCAGCCCCTCGTGTCATCCAAGGTCCTTGGAGGACAGGCTTCTTGGCGGATTTAGGCAGCAAGCATTCTTGTTTGGTGCCATTTCAAAGCCCAAGGATGCCAAGCCTCAAGTAAAACACATATAGATCAATTGATGTGGTGTTTGAACTGCGTAAATTGTTGGATGCCAGTTTGAAGCCAAGGCTCCAGAGGATCATGCCGAAGGCCCGGCCGAAGTCCTGGTGCCTTGGATGCATGGGGAGCGTTGTCGTGCCATTTAAAGACACACATGGCTTCTTGTCGCAATTGAAAGAAAGAAAATCTGCAATTTGCAGGACCGAGGGTAAGGGCACAAGGGAAGTGACTTCGTTCGCTCTGCGTGCGGGGTCGGACTTGCGTGTGCTAAGGGATCGCGGGTGCTTGCAGTGTCTTGGCCATGACTATTTCTTCCTTCGTGTGTCATACTGAGTTTTGTTCACTGAGGATAGAGGGCAGTCCACGGCGGGAAGAGTCTCTTGTCTGAGTTATGGAATTGTTTGTTTGCAACGCTCAACATGAAAAGCTAAGGGCTGACTCTGATCATGAACAGCCGCATTCTGAGACCCTTGCATGAAGCCCCCCTTTGACCCGCGCGTTGCGCTAAGGAATGATCTGGATGGTGAACACTGGGAAGAAGAGCCGCTTGAAAGCAAACAAACCGTTCATTTGTGCATGTGACGACCGACACATTAAATTTAGGAGTAGCGACACGGAGGAGCCCTGGAGCCTTGGCAAAATATCCCTGCGCTGCATGCTGTTGCGTATTTCTGTCATTGCTGTAAGGGGCAGCGCTGCAAAGAAGGGTGAGACACTTTGCTGCACCCATCAACTTGCAATCCGTCCAGACTGATCGCAAAGGGAACTTAAATTTCAGTTGTCTTTCAAACTCTTTCGCGCTGGCTATGACAAGGGATCCACTGCGAAACAAAACTCAAGCTTGCCCTGATACATTTACTATAAGGATGGATCCTGAAGAGGAATCCTGGCCAGAAGAGACGCTTGGCCTCTTACATTTTCATTTGTCTCCCAAACTTGCTCATGTCCCGTGATCCTAAGGGCTGGCAATGACAAGCAATCCCCTTGGCTTGGTTCCGGTTTTGCTTGCAAATGGAACTTGTCTATGTAAGGATGCTTCGCCAAGAGGCATCAAAGGCATCCTGCTCTGAAGAGTGCCTTGGCTTCTTACACTTCAGCTGTCTCTCAAACTTGTTTTGCTCATAGCATGTGGGCCACCAAGAAACCTTTCCTTTCCTTGATTTTTGCACGCTTCCAAGGATGGATCGTGAAGAGGAACCCTGGCCGGAAGAGACTCTTGGCTTCCAAAATCAAGTTTCTCTTTGTCCTCGGCCTTCCCTGAAAGACATCTGAGGGATGTGTTGCCAGCGAGCTCGGATGAGAACCGTGGTTGCAACTGTGCGTGCTTTTTCGATGGAGTGCTTGTGCGGGTGGTTGGAGGAAAGCAAAAAGAACATCACCTATTTCCCTTTTGGTCGTCCACCATTTCCCATGACACCGGAAGGGTGAAACTGCATCTCTTTGTTGACCCCCCAAAACAAAAAGTGCAAATCCCAGTTTCCAAATTCAAGATGATCGTTTGTTGCAGCTAAGGGCCCACTGCACAGAGGCACCATCGGTGGATGAGACTCTTGACTGCTTTTTTGCTCCCCCCCAAACAAAAAAGGAAGAAGAATAAGATAGAATAAGTACGGCGGTCAAAACTCTATCCGTTTGTCGCAGCTGAGGGGATCCTGAAAGGATGAGACTCTTAATCCCCCCCCCTAGCCAACGGTTGTTGCAGCTGAATCCTTCTGCCATAGGACCATGTGCGTTTTTTTCTGAGGGCCGCTGATGAGAGTTTCTGGAGCTCGGACGAGACCCTTGTCTGCACACTGCCCCTTGCAAATGTTACGCAATGTTCTGCAGCTAAGGATTCTACAGGAATCCTGGAAGGATAAGACCCTTGATCCCTGGTCCCTTGGAAACCTTAGTTGCCCCAGACATGTCACGTTTGCGCAGCTGAGGGACAAGGAAGAATGTTGGAACAACCCGACTCTTGATTAAATCTAGCCCTGACCTTGGCCTGGTCATGTCAACGCAGCTAAGGGCCGCTGACAAACAAGCCTGCGACGAGACTCTTGATTGCACAGCTTCCTTCACCCTCAGCATGTCACGTCAACACAGCTAAGGGAATCCTGGACTACGCATGCTGGCTCCCTCGCAACCCCAACATCGAAAGAGACCCCTGGCTAAATGCAAAAATCCCTTGAAACTCATTGAAAAGTGATTGTGATGGGGAACCCGAACAGGAAGAGATCATTGCCTCCTTACATCTCAACTGTCTTTCATGCTTGTTGGCAATTTCTAAGGGCTGCCTACGACAAGGGGTCCACCACAAAGGAGACTCTTGGCTTAATTACTTTTTGCGAAAAATGAACTTGTCTATGCGCGCAACAAAGGATGCATCGCCGAGAGGCGTCCTGGACTGAAGAGTGCCTTGGCTTCTGAATTTGCAACTGTATTAGACACTGTCTCATGTTGTGCGAGTTCTAAGGGGTGGCTATGAAAAGGGCTCCACCGCGAAGCAGACTCTTGGCTTACACAAACGTCCATTGCAAATGGAACTTGTCTACGCAGTCTTCTAAGGATGGATCATGAAGAGGAACCCTGGCAAGAGACCCTTGGCATCTTACATGTCGAATTTCTTTCAAGCTGGCTCGCACTGTGGTTTCTAAGGCCTGGCTATGAAAAGGGGTCCGCCGTGCCTCTCGGCTCAATTCCAATTTCGTTGCAAATGGAACTTGTCTACGCAGTCTACCGAGGGTGGATCGTGAATTGGAGCCCTGGCAAGAGACCCTTGGCGTCTTATGTGTCGAATTTCTTTCAAGCTGGCTCGCGCTGTAGTTTCTAAGGCCTGGCTTTGAAACGGGGTCCGCTGTGCCTCTTGGCTCAATTCCAATTTCATTGCAAATGGAACTTGTCTATGCAGTCTACCAAGGGTGGATCGTGAAGAGGAACCCTGGCAAGAGATCCTTGGCATATTACATGTCGAATTTCTTTCAAGCTGGCTCGCACTGTAGTTTCTAAGGCCTGGTGATGAAAAGGGGTTTGTCGCGCCTCTTGGCTCAATCTCAATTCCAGTTTCATTGCAAATGGAACTTGTCTATGCACTCTACCAAGGGTGGATCGTGAATTGGAACTCTGGCAAGAGACCCTTGGCATCACATGTCGAATTTCTTTCAAGCTGGCTCGCGCTGTAGTTTCTAAGGCCTGGCCATGAAGACGCGTCCACCACAGAGCAGCCTCTTATCTCAATTTTAGTTTCCCTTGCAAACGCAAATCATCTGCCCACACTACTAAGGACTTCAGAGTGCCTTGGCTTCGTGATTTCTGGCCATGACAAGGGGCCCACACAAACTTTTGGCTTCCAAACTCAAACTCCCCTTGGTTCTCACTTATGTGTTCTACCAAGGACAGAGGAACCCTGGCCGGAAAAGATCCTTGGCTGCCAAGTTCAAGTTTCGCTGAACTTACTTCAGACCTTGTGACATCTAAGGGACGCGTTGCCAGCCAGTTTGAATGCGAACCCTGGTTGCAAACGGGCGGGCTTTTTGGGATGGCATCCTTAATTGCGGGGGTGGTTTGAGGGAAACAAAAAAAACATCATCCATTCTGCAGGTCCACTATTTCAAGACAACGCCAAATCACGCAGCACCTACCAGGTCCCCCCGATGGCCGGTGAAGTGCCGGCAACTGACCAGCACTTGCTTCAAAATGGTTTTGTAGTCACATAGATGTTTTGCCATCATCAAAGTGCAGCGCAAGGTCACTTTTGCTGAAATGTCACTTTAGGATATGAGAGGGGATCCAGTCGAAGCTATGCTGGTGACACGCTCATATCCCAAAAAAAGTGACCGTTCAACGTACATGTGCCGGCAATTGACCACCCTTCGACACCATGACATGCTGTGAAACGCTCCTCAAAAATCCCTCCCAACCTCAAACTTGCCCTCCAAACCTCCCCTTTCCCCTGCAACCCCCCCCCCAAAGGACCCTGGAAGGTCACTTGTATCATTGCACAAATTCACTAAGTACACATGAGTGATACTGAATAGCAAATTGCTTATTTGCCCAAAGTCGATCTGGCAATTGGGGGGGTGCTGGCACAAGCAAACTCATTCCCTTTTCATATCCAAGGCTGCCTTCGTTGGCTGACTTGCCACTTGGCGTGTGCTATCGAAGGGTTGGCAGGGTTCACAGTTATGGGAGCTGAGGCAATGGAGCGCCGACATCGAAGATCTTGAGTTGCAAACTCAGCAGTTTGGAACCAGGGGGGCAAGCAATATCACGAGTCTCGGATTCGCTTTGAGGACCATCAAGAAGCGACAGCTGCGCGATGCAGAGCAGACACGTGGCTTAAGTAAAAAGCACAATTGCAACAAAGCACCGTCCTTTTCCATCAAGACCGAGGGGTGCGCGAAGTGCCTTTTTTTGTGGTGCTGGAAACATACTTTGTCAACCACTTGCTTTTGGCAGTTGGAGAGCAACTGGAAAACGACTGAAAATGCGTCTTGGCAAGTGCCTTTTCTAGGAATGGGCGCTTTGTCAAGTGCCCCTGTGAAAGTTGGAATCGACCCGAAAAGGGAACCGAACATGGTTTTCTTGAGGACCCAAAAGGGAATTTGTTGGACACGACTGAATAGTCTCAAGTGCTCGCTCCTTTTGTAGTTGGAATGTCTTGGAAACAACCGAAATGAAGTTTCTTAAGGGCAACCCAAGCAAGTTGTGTGTTTCCCTTTCCCGTCCCCCATTGCATGCCAAGGCAAGAGAAGCTCGCCAAGGCCCGCCGGATCGAGAAGGAGAAGCGCCTCAGCCGCATGCCCACTCACGCATTTTTTAATTTTGCGGAAAATAAGGCCGATAGAGGAAGAGGACGACCCGTGGATGAACAAGTACTGGCACGAGAAAGACTGGCCAGAGCCTCTTGGCAAAGCTGGTTGGGACTACATGCAGCAACACAATTGGACTCCATGTGTTTTCCTGTGAAACTGCTAAGGAGGGACCCTCAGTCCTGGACTCAGTTGAGTTTATGTCACTCTACAATCGCTTCGCTGCCGAGGCCCATTCTGCCACCGCTACCCGGCAACATGGGCGACTTTTACGTCATGCAAAAAAGGCATCTGGGCTGCATGAGTGCACTTTTGGGGGATGTTTGAGGAACGCCGTCATGCCCTATGCAAAGCAGCAATTGAAAGCAGCAAAGAAAGCCGGCGCCAAAAAGAAAACCTGCAAAGCCGAGGAGCCAAAATCGAATCGATCGGATCATCTGCGCGGTGGACAGGATGAAAAAAAGCAGAAGGCGAAACCGAAGCCGAAGCAGAAGGCGCAGCCAAAGCAGAAGGCGCAGCCGAAGCAGAAGGCGCAGCCGAAGCAGAAGCCTGCTGCAAAGACCGAGAAGAATAAGGTGAAGAACCTCCAGGACAAGTGTCGCTTTCTGCATGTAACCATCTACGCGCGCTGCATGCTGCGAGGACGCCAATCGCTCTGCCTGGAGTCTCGGATGTGGCAAATGCAGATGGGCCAAGTTCGGATGCGGTCAATGCAAGGAACTTAGCTACCGTCAAAGGCGGGCACTTCGCTGGGTCGAGTAGGTGTGTGTGCGTGTTTGGCATGCCGGTGGGTGACAAAGCAGTGCTCAAATCTTAAGAGACTGACTAGTGAACCCGTGAACCCCAACAAGAAAACCGCTGGCATGCCACTGGTGCGCACACGCGTAGGGAATTTACATGTGGCTTGACCCACATGCCGCGGGGTTACATGACATGAGCTGTGAAAGAAAGGCGCTAACTCGAGTTGATCATGCTGCACATGTTCAATTTCCAGTTTGCATGCGTCGTGGAGCTGATCAACTTGCATGTGTGCGCCGCAGCTGCTTTGATCTCTGCATGGTCCGACGCACTAAGCATGATGCATCCATTTTGGTACAGATACACGAGAACACAGCATTTCAATGCAGTTTGAGACACCCACCCTAAGGGGTGACTGCTATGAAGTACTCGGCGCTGGCAGCGGTGCTCACAAGCCTTTTGATTAGTTCCGGCCTTACATAACCCAACTCAGCTGATAAATTCCACCAAACATAAATTATGTTCATATGTTGTTTTATTTCGGATCCCTTTTCCAAAGGGGGCTACGGGACCAGTTGCAAGATGTTGCAAGAGCAACCATTTACAAACACACTTTGCTTCGCTCAGGTTTTGGGGAAGTTTCTGAAGACCAGACCCTGCACTTCTTTGAGCTATGCGCGGGCTGGGGCCTAATTGCTTGACCTATTCAGTACGCTTGGTCCAAACCCACCCTGCTGCAGCATGAGGCCGGCACCGCATCTCGGACGCCCTCAAAGCAAAAGCTTGGAGGACCTTGGCTCATGATGATGCTTGGTTTGCAAACCCAAGGCGTACACATGTTTAGTTGTTGGGCATTATAACTCGCAACAGCCAGCCTAGGCATCATACTCTCGATCTATGAACCTATTGACTAGTGTGGGGCTGTTGGCAGCTCTGGACGCATGCCGACGGGTCATACAGGCGTGGCACAGTTGTGGCTGTGTCTGCTCGCGTGCGTTTTGCTTGCCAGGGGGTCTCCTCTGGGCAGGACTGGTGCCACACTTGATTTGCTTGAACAACTTCAGTGCTTCCCGAAGGACCACCCTGTTCATCATGGGTGTTCCTCAGCAGGGGTTCAACGGGACGTTGCCGGCTTCGTCCAAAGGGCAGCCGGCGAAGAAGCAAGGTGAGGGCTCAGAACCGATTGGTACGGAGACTGTGCTATGTGCGGCTTGCTTGCAATCGTTTTGTCACAGTGACAACCTGCGCTGATCTGATTTGATGCCCATGCAGGCTAGAACTTGCTCACAAGAGAGGGGTGCACTACGCTGTAGAGCAACCCACATCTTCTCTCATGCCAGAATTTCGTTCATTTGAGGCGCTGGCTTGCTTCGTGAGGGCTTTACATGAAAAACATATTTGGGCCTTCCTGGCCTGGCAGAAGTTGCTTCTCCGGCACCGTGCTGTACGTGTGCATATCCAGCTGGGAGCGTTCGGGGCACCAACGCTGCCTCTTGACTGCCACTGTGTCTGATGCGGCCGTTTTCATTCTCCTTCGCCTGGGCATTCTCCTGGGCTGGCCCAAAACCATTTTGCCTCTCTGAGGAAGCCAGTTGTCATCTGGACAACCAGCCCTTTCGTGCTGGAATTGGGGGAGACTGTGACAGCTGAGCGAAGGGAGCAACTGCGCTCCTTGCGCTCCATGTTGAACCTCAGGCTCGCAAAGCGTTATTTGGACAAGGGTGGGGTTCGCCGCGTGGTTCCTTGGACTTTAAATATTCTGTATTTGCATCCCGCAATGTATCTGCAGCTGCAGCATCTAAGGCAGGAACACCATTGTTGCGAAACTCGCAAACATATCCATGGGGACTGGCTTGGAAAGTGCCTTGGTTTCCCTGACGCATATGTATGTGTGCTTGTGTGTCATGCATCATTGGGGGCCAACGAAGCTAAGGTGGCAACGCTTTTTGACAAGCACTTGAAGGCTATGGGGAATCACCGCCTGCTGAGCGATGAGGGGATGGCCTTTGAGGACACAGAGTCTGATTCAAGTGACTCAGCGCTTGGGGAGTTTGACTTGTAGTCAGCTTTTGGGGTGAAAAGGCAATAGAGTTTCTGTGCGTGCCATGTTCACAACAAGGTGGGTCTTTTTTGAGGGTAGCCATTTTTGGGATGTATTTAAAGGGGGACCAATAGGAAAACGCAACTTTTGGGGCCCCCTGAAAAAGACACAACGTTTGGTGTCCCTTAAAAAAGACGCACCGTTTTGCCACGGCCTGTCACGGTTTGTCACAGTTTGTCACGGTTTGTCACAGTTTGGTTTGTCACGGTTTGTCACGGCTTGTCACGGTTTGTCACGGTTTGGTTTGTCACGGTTTGTCACGGTTTGTCACGGTTTGTCACGGTTTGTCACGGCTTGTCACGGTGTGTCACGGTTTGGTTTGTCACAGTTTGTCACGGTTTGTCACGGCTTGTCACGGTTTGTCACGGTTTGTCACGGTTTGTCACGGTTTGTCACTGTTTAGTTTGTCACGTTTGTCATGTCACAGTTTCGGTGTATACATGCAGGTAGGCAGTCACTCACAGTTTGTCAGCTGCATGACGATGGTTTCAGCACCTCACTGTTTCCTGTCAGTCACGGTTTGTGGTTGGGTCACTAGTCTGTCATGGTCTGTCATGGTCTGTCATGGTTTGTCATGGTTTCTGTTGCGGTCAGCTTGTCACGACGGTTAACCACCTCACTGATTCATGGGAATTGCAGTCTGTAACAGTCTGTCACGGTTTGTGGTTGGGTCACAGTCTGTCATCTGTCACGGTTTGTCACGGTTTGTCACGGTTTGTCACGCTTTGTCACAGTTTCGTCACGGTTTGTCACGGTTTGTCACGGCTTGTCATGGTTTGTGACAGTTTCTCACTGTTTGTCACGGCTTGTGTCGGCTTTTTCTATCCAGCTCGCAATTTTTGAGCAAAACCGGGGACCCGTGACAAACCGTGACAGAGCGTGACCAGCATACTATAGGACGCCATTTTCCGTGACAAACCGTGACAGGCAGAGGTCCCAAAATTAGTGCTTTCCTGCAGTCCAATGCCAAAGGCCGGCCAAGACTCCACACGTTGCCGCATCAATCCTTGGTCGGCGTGTCGCAGGTAAATGGGCTTGATGAGGAGGGTTTCTTGGTGGCATGCGCTTGAGGTGTGTGCATTGCTTGGGACATCGTGTGTGGTTTGAATGCGAGGTGACCCCAACGGGGGGAAAGACAAGCGAAAGAGCTTGAAGGGAAATGGGAAGAAAGGAGAAGGGAAAGGAGGGAAGGGAGAAGGAAAGAGCCCGAAAGAAGGAGAAGGGAAGGGCAAAGGACCAAGCCCCACCAAAGAAGAGAAAGGCAAGGGTAAGGGCAAAGGACATAGCCCAAAGGGAAAAGGCAAGAGCCCGAAAGGAGAAGAAGAGAGCTTGAAAGGAGAAGGAAAGAGCCCGAAAGGAGCAACGAGTCCGAAAGGAGAAGGGAAGAGCAAAGGAGAAGGAAAGAGCCCGAAAGGAGGAACGAGCCCGAAAGGAGAAGGGAAGAGCAAAGGAGAAGGAAAGAAAGGAGAAGGGAAGAGCAAAGGAGAAGGGAAGAGCAAAGGAGAAGGAAAGAGCCCGAAAGGAGAAGGAAAGAGCCCGAAGGGAGAAGGAAAGAGCCCGAAAGGAGAAGGGAAGAGCAAAGGAGAAAGAAAGAGCCCGAAAGGAGAAGGGAAGACCAAAGGAGAAGGAAAGAGCTCCAAAGGAGAAGGAAAGAGCTCCAAAGGAGAAGGAAAGAGCTCCAAAGGAGAAGGGAAGACCAAAGGAGAAGGAAAGAGCCAAGGACGGCCATCCTTGCCTGCGCCTGACATGCAGGAGCTCCTAGAAGAGTTAGGCCTCCAGGAGAACCCCAAGGAGCGAAGAAAGCAAGCGAAGCAGGAGGAATATGAGAAGGAGAAAGAGGAATACATGAAGGCCCGAAGGAAGAAAGAAACACAAGAGGAACACGAGGAGGAAGCTCAGGAGGAGGAGGAGGAGGAGGAGGAGAGCACAAAGACCAAAACGAAGAAAGCAAGGCGAGAGGAACAAGAGGAGGAAGCTCAGGAGCAGGAGGAGAGCACAAAAACCAAAAAGAAGAAAACAAGGCGAGAGCAACAACAGGAGGAAGCTCAGGAGGAGGAGGAGGAGGAGAGCACAAAGACGAAAAAGAAGAAAGCAAGGCGAGAGGAACAAGAGGAGGAAGCCCTGGAGGAGGAGATCCCCAAGATCCGAAAGAAAACAAAGCGAGACCTTGAGGTTCAATTGGATGAGGAGGATGAGGAGAACCCCAAGGCCCGAAAGAAGCAAGCGATGCAAAAGGAAGAGGAGCGGAAAGCAAGGCGAAATGAACAAGTGGATGATGAGGATGAGGAGGAGCATAACGCGAAAGCACAAAAAAAGAAAGCGAGGCAAGGAGTTCAGAAGGAAGAGGAGCAGGAGAAGCCCAAGGCCCGAAGGAAGCAAGAAACTGATGAGAAGGAGGAAAGCCCAACCTTAAGGACAAAGCGAAAGCTTTCTTTTAGTGCAGCTTCCAGCCCTGCCAAGACCCAGGAAGACTGGAGCTACGAGCCCTCGTGCGGGCGCTGGGAGAAGCCGCCAACGCGTAAGAAGTCGCACTGGCAGGATGACGAAGATGGGTGGGGCAATGGGCTCTGGGATGACTTCGGTGACTTGCATCAAATCAGTTTGAAATGGGGTGTCATATTTTGGAAGCTCCCTCTTAAATTCCCTTTGTAGCAACCTCACACCTTCAAAAAAGAAAGACGCGATGGCGCCCGCCCCGTTGACGTCAACAAACCCCACACCCGCTCCCCTTGGATTTTGTTTCACAGGGGTCAGACCACCCAAGAAAAGGCGCCTTTTTCTCTTGGATTGCCCCTTTTAGGAACTCAACAAAGGGCGCACTCAAATAAATACAGCCCATAAAAATGCAGACCCATCCTTCCCATCATCCCATATAATTACTCAATGGTTTGCTGTCTTACGCTCAAGGCCTTTTAGTTAGGCGGGTGTTACTGGACTCATGTAGGGTCTCCCTTTTTTGCGGCCAACTGAGGCACCCCAAGGACAACCAAGATGCAAAGCCCTGCAGCCAGCTCTTTGAAAAAGCCCGTCATGAAGCGCTCTCTGACATCAGTGTCCTTCGCAACAGCTTCTTGGCTGCATGCAACATATCAAAAACCGTCTCTTTCATGGTTACTCGCCCGTTGAATTCCGACCTATTTGCATTCTTAGGATGGGGCTGATGAGGAGATCAGCGAAATTGGGATCTCCGAACGAGGGCCGGATGGGAAAATCAGACGGGCTCCTTGGCTTGAACACGCCCATATTCATACCCTCTTTGATTTGCAAAGTGCTAAGGTGAAGGCCCTAACAGAAGAGCAAAAGAGTAAGATAAAAGAGCTGAACAGCTCGGATGAGCTGCCGCACAAGGCCAATCCGCGTATTCATTCTTTCGGGCTTACTGATTAAATGTACTTTGCAGGAGCGCAAAATGTGGTACAGCGCCATGGAAAGGCGACTTGCCAACCCGGTCGGTTTGCCAGAAGGCCTCGTTGCCAAGTACCACAGCTTGGCAGGGGCGAACTCCAAAAAGCTGCTTGCAACAATTTGTAGCCCGCTGCAATTAAGGTTGAAGAGAGGGATCCTGTCCCCACCAAGGTTTAGCTTGCTCAAGGAGTTTATGCTTGATCCAGACATGTGGCTCGGTGGCAGTTTGGGGCTGAAGTCAAAAGCATTGGTTCGGATTCTGACACGCATGCAGTGGGGTTTGAAACTCCAAATGATCCCTTTTGCAGTGGCCAACTTTTCCTGCTTGCCCTTTTACTGCAGGAAGGGGGTCGAGGTTGAGGGCTACTTCGTCGAGCAACATGGCCTTCAGTTGGTGCATCTCCTGTTTTTGCACGCTTCTGGCCAACACATCGCAGCTAAGGGAGAACCGCAATGAGAAACAGAAACTGTGGGAAGAAAAGCCTCTCTACGAGCTGGAGGAGGCATACACAACTGCAGCTGGGAAGTATCTTGATTTAAGTTAAGCTGCACGAGTCGTATCTTGATTGACTTTAGCTGTGTGAATGGGCTATTATTGGACCCCAAGGGCATACCTACAGAAGATTTTGGACAGCCCGGATCCCGGATTGAATTGCCGAGCAGCTGCTGCTCGGTGCTCAGCTCCGAGGCCAGAAAGGAACTCCACACCCACAAGCTCCGACCTTAGATCGATGAAAGCCGATTGATTCTGCAACCCTGCAACCGCACTTAGTTCCCCAACGAGCCAAAGTTCCGGATCTACCGCGTCTTCAAGAAGAACAAAGACTCAAGCCGCTTGGTTTTTGGCAGTGTGATCCGGCCCGTAATGTTGGCAATACAGCATGTGCTTTTGTTGTTTAAATTAAATTGGGGGTGGTTTATGCCAATTGTGAGTTGAAGTTAATGCAAAACACCGAAGCCCCATCATTCCCAGTCATTCCCCGAAACTCAGAGAAAAGCCTTTGAATGGAGGTGCTTCTTTTATTTTATTCCATATATATATATATATATATTTGCGGGAGGGGTCTGTGCAAACACTTGCTATTGGAAAGAGAATGTGGAGCTTCCATGCTAGGGTTCCACGTTTGGGGTTGGGGGTGAACAGGGCATTTTCCCCAAAAACGACCTTTTGCGCAGGAGGTTCCATGTGTTCGTATGTGTCTTTCTTCACATCATTATTCTGGACTCGGACCAAAGCAAGCAGTGTCCCCCATAGCCCTTGTTTCCGTTTGGGGGTACTCTGATTGTCTCGTGTTTCATCCAAGGCTCTGTGCTTGCGGTTGCGGGCAACAAGTCCTCCGCGAAGGGCTTCGTGGACACAACAAGCAAAAAGGGCCGGGAGCAAGCTGAGGAGTTTCTGAACAAGCAAGCTGCCAACGCGAAAAGGCAGCCAGGAAAAGCCACAACGTCTGGGATGCTTGAAGATGATGATGAAGAGAAACCCAAAAAGGGAGGAAAACCCAAAGCGAAGGCAATTTGCGCAGGGATAGGGGGTCTGCATGGTGATTGCAGGAGCTGAAACATGCGTGTGTGCACAGGCGGCGCCGGATAAAGCCAGCGAGCTCAAGGCGAAGTTCAAGAAAGACATGAAAGCGACACTGACTTAGTTGACATCCTACTTTGTTTGGTGAGTGGCTTATTCCATACTCGAATCACCAAGGCTTCGGGCTCATGCCGACAAAGCCCGCAATGCCGCGCAGGATCTCACGGATAGCGGGGTCAAAAACCAGAAGGACAGACTCAATCCCTCAACTTTGATACGCAAAGGCAGTTTGGATTTCCTATGCAACAGGTTTGCTCAACATGCAGGTTAACTCAAACAGTTTGTAATTTCCTAAACGCGTATAGAAATTCGGAACACACTTGCGCGCAAGCAAACCTTGGCAGGAGCTGATCAAAAGCTTGAAGGAGTCCCACGACTGGTTCCAAAGCCTGGCCGCCCGCTTTGAAGACAAGGTCTTCAACGGCACGTCCATCGAGAAGATGGCGGCGCTCAGGGATGAGAAGCAAAAGGAGATCGAGGCACGATTTTGGCAAACGTTTGAGTGCGCGTGCAGGCGGATTTGCGTGCGCATGTGGATGCGGGGCGTGGGTGCGTACTGTCATGTTGTTTTTTTGTGCGTGTGTGTGTGTGTCTGTATGTGTGTGTTTGCATGTGTGTGTGTGTTTTTGCATGTGTGTGTGTGTGTGGGGTGTCTTCTCTTTTTTTGTTTAGCCAAGGATCGCATCGATGAGATCGAGGCTGGCATCAGCGCGGCGCGAGCCTTCAAGAGCAGCCCCGGTCTTAAACAAATCATACACTTGTGTGGGATGATGTCATGTCATTAAGGCCAGAAGAAGAAAGAAAAAAAGGAGCAGGCAAAGCATGAGAAGGCGCAATCTGAGAAAACAGAGGACGAGGAAGATGCATGGTGGGAGGAGGAGGAGGAGGACGAAGAATGGGGGGAGCAGGAAGAGTACGATGAAGAGTAGAGCTGCAATGCCAGCATGTTTGTGCTCTCTTGGGCAGCTTGCTTAGACTGGCGCGAGCCAGGCAAGTGCATTGAACAATTAAAACATGATCGCATCATACATGATGAAGAGATTAGGCCCAGCCGCTGACTGCCCAAGAGTTTGGGTTAACAATGCAAAAAGCATTGTGCATGGGGCCCATTAGATCATGTTGGAACCTCGCTGGATGTGTGCGAGGGTCAAAAGGAGAACAGCCGTGCCGAAAGAGTACCGTCAAAGGGTTCTCAACCACTTCATGCGCAGTGTTGTCCCAAAATTAGGGGAGATCCGAAATGGTTTGTTTGATTTTTGTTTGACATTGAACCAAAGAACATTCCCACCCCCCCTCCCCCCCCGTTGGCCGGTAATTTGCATCCCGGGTGGAGTGCCGGCAATTGACCAGCACTGGCTTAAACATGGTTTTGTAGTCACATAGATGTTTTGCCATCATCAAAGTGCAGTGAAAGGTCAATTTTGTTGAAACATCACTTCAAGATACCAGAGGATCCAGTTGAGGGGTTGGGCTGACATGTATTTCTTGCACATGCAACGCGCGTGGGGGGACACGCTGGTGACACGCTCATATAGCCCAAAAAGTGGTCGTTCAACAGTTCAACGTACGTGCCAGTCATTGGCCATGCCCCCAACACGCCGACCCCCTCCCAACCTCAAACTTGACCTCCAAACCTCAAATTTGCAAGCCTCTCCTTTTCCCTGCAACCCCCCCCCCCAAAGGACCCTGGACGGTCACTTGTATCATTGCACAAATTGCACTAAGTACGCATGAGTGATACTTAATAGCAAATCGATCATTGTTTTGCCCAAAATCGATGTGCTGGTCCTTCATGCAAATATGTTTGCAAAGCCCTGCGAGGCGGTGCGGGAGCCCACCTTCGCCACGGTCTGGCCTGCGATGTCATCGTGGGCCTCGTTGAAGAGCTGTTCCATGACATGGCGGTTGGAGAGGCATGGGTACGTTCATCAAGTCTTGTGTTTTTTTTGTTATGTGCGCTTGTTTCATGTCCCTCTTATATATTATGTTGTATGATGTTTTTTTTCCCGATTCTTGTTTGTTTGTAACTGTTTGAGGCTTTGCTTGAAATATCTGACATTCCAGCGCTTGCCCAAACATGTTGGTCGGTTCCATTGAAACAGTTTAAGCCGTAAAAGGGCCATCATCCATGCACTATATGTTTCCGCCTAAAGAGTTTCGACTCACTGAGGGTTCCTTGCAGTGTTCCACCGTGTGTAGGAAAGGGGCCCTTATAAGTTCCCACACATCTTTGTTTCACGGGCGACGGGCAAACATACTAAGTCTTTGATTGGGGATGAAACTTGGGCGTTTTCTTTTTCTGGTAGCGCCCTTTGCGTTCGAAAGATGTTCGCCCTTTTGTCTTCGGGGTTTCGTTTCGGCCAAGCCTTGTAAGGTGCCCCTGACCAAAATCGTCAGCAAGTTGCAGCGATTGGCAAATCTGCCCCATGAGCTGCTCCCGAAACTCGGACTTAACATTAACTTTCATTGGGGCTGAACATTTCGCATGTGTTTGATCCAAGGGAGCCTCTCATTGAGCTGGCCTACAAATTGGAAACTTGTGCTGGGTGGGGACTTCACCGTGCGTTTGACAAGTGGGTGCTGAAACAAGATTGGCGATTGCCTCTGGAAGCCTTCACCTTTGAAGTGGACCTTGCCCCAGCCCTAATCCGCCTTTGATCTTGAGTGCGATGGAGACGATGATCAGGATCTCCACGCGTTCCTTAGCTGTGAGCCGAGGTGAAAAGCATGTCCAGCCGGCGCACAATGCAACAGGGTGTCCTACTTCCACATGAGTGGTTTTGGGCCCTGTACAACTTTAAGGGCGGCGAGTTGTTTCCGCACTTGCTCCTTGGGGCGCCCGGGGATGCTTGCCAGCATGCGCGACTAACGTGTGCGCATGGCATGTGCTCGAAGAATTAATGCAATTGCTTTGCAAACCTAGGACATCGAGCATTGGTGGTCTAGAAACGCAGACCTTGCAGAATCGCACCCCGAGATTTCCAAGGCAAGTTATGCGCGCACTGGCGCATACTTCGTGCATATAAGTCCAGGCGGCAAACATGATCGCTAGGCATATCCATGATCGAAGCGTCTGTGTTGCAAAATTGTGGTGCACGGTTTGACACTGTTTATAACTTAATTGCGACTCACATGCAGGACTACAGCCAGTGCCACCGCTTTGTGCCTATTCGAATCTATGGTGATGGAGCCGACGCACAACGCCGCTTGCCAATATCACAAAACCCTTGATCACTTGCTGAGCAAGTAAGGATGCCAAAACTTCGAGCTCATGACCCTGCTACCTGTGGTGTCCGGCTTGAACTCAACGCTAGACACGCGGCTTGTGCTCCCTGGCCGCACTCAGCATGTTTTTCGAAACAAACGTTGTGAAGGCTACATTCACTCAGTCGACTTGCCCGAGCTCTAGGATGTCCGTCAGATCCACCTATCATACCAATGAACTTTGCCGAGAAATGATTCTGGAAACAATTGTTTGGTCACTGCAGGCCCTGAGCGCCCTAGCTACGCTTTGCAAGCATATTGCAACTCGTAATTTGTCCTGCAAACTTCTCAACATGTTGAGGCAAAGGGCGGTTTCCTGACAGAGATCCGTGGGGCCAACTGTTCAGCCCTACCTACTGTCCGCGAAGATATAAGCAATCTGGCAAAGAAATCGCCAACGGCTGGCGGGCAGCATTTGATGGGGTTCAGGCTGATGCCGAGTTCATGGTCAAAATCTTCAAGCTGAAAAGACATTTGGCTTGCACACATCGATCTGACCCGCACACATTTGGCTTGCGCCCTTTTTGATGTAGTTGAGGATCATACCTTCACCGGCAAGCTTGCCACTTATGTGCAGCAACCCAGCAACAAGTGTGGCATTATTTTGAGTGATCGTACGTTGCATGGCCTTTCCCCGTTAAGTTTCCCCAACATCTTGCTGGGTGGCCTTTCCCGAATTGAGGCAGTGGTGAACCCGTTGCCGTCCGAGCCGCAGAGCTTGGTGTACACTGCGTGGGGTCCCATGGCTGCTCATCGTGGCACGCCGCTTGGCGATGTGTTTTTGGGGTCATGTTTGATTCATTGGGGTGCTCAAAGGCTGCAGGAAACAAATTCCTTTGTTCAGGTTTGATTTTGTCCCAAACGCTGAATGGAAACAGTTTCCTTAGTTGTGAAGAAAACAAAACCCTTAAGTTTGGTTTGGGGTCCGTATTCTAAGGGGTGGTTTTTGGAATGGAAACACTTTCCTTGGTTGGGTGTTCAAAAGGCTGAAGAAAATAAAACCCTTAAGGGGTCTGTCAGCGTTCAATATAAGGGGTGGTTTTTTGAATGGGCACAATTTCCTTAGTTTGGGGTTGGGTGTTCAAAAGGCTGACCCTTAAGTTTATTTGGGGTCTGTTGGGTTTTGAACTGTTGCCCTCAACACGTACTGCTATCCCTCGAGGCTCTTGTCGACCGATGAGTTCATCGCTGTGCATGGCCCGAGCCCGCTGACACAAGTTGATGGCTTTTCATGCTGGCGCAACTTGGCATGCTTTTTGAGGGGGAGGGGTTTTGACATAAATCAATGGCACATATATAGCGCTCCTATCACACACACGAAACATGAAATGTTCATGCGCAACCCCTTCCAAGGGGTCCCGGGTGTTCTTTTTTTTGCTTGCCCCCCTCATACAGTTGCATGTTGAAACAACTTATAATCCCCTATAAGAAAGCAACATGTTGTATACGAGGAATTTGGCCGGACCTGCTTCACATCATGGACTTGCAGGTCCTTACAGACATTTATGCCTCTGCCTTGATGACATGGACTGACAACCAGGACATGTGGCCTGGTCGCTCCCGAGATGCCCGTCTAGAGCATGCGTACCCTGACTATGCAGCGTGGTGTGTGGATACCGGACTCCCTGCCAGTAAATGTTTAGCATCGTTGTGCATGTGTCTCCCATCAAGCGTAAGCGTCTATTTTGCATACCCATGCAATTGATTCGAATGTAAGGAGTGCACTCCTCATGCCGCGCAAGAAGATCCATGTTTGTGACCAAAACATTGCGGCCATCGGACCACGACTACCCTGACGTTGGGCAAAAGCACTTGTCGGGTGCTGCCAGCCGAATGATGGTCAACTGGTTCGCCCTGTGCTCCGAACATGCCCCAGATACTGAAATCAACGTGTGTCTTGTTGGCATTATTGAATTCCAGAGCATGCGTATATGAGAAGCTGCATTGTTCGGCTTGCTGCAACTTAGGCTGCTGAGAGATGTGCTTGCATCCTTGCAAGAATTCTTTGTGGTTTTGGCGTCAAACGGCCAATTCCTTGAGAGCCTTTCGAGCCCGCACCCCGAAGAGGTGCTGCGGAAGTGTTATTACACATACCGCTCAAAATATAATGAGCTCGCTCTTGCTGGAATTCGCCACGGCCTAGTTCGGTGGCCAGTGCGGCCAAAAAACCATCAAGTTGAACACATGGTTCTTGATTTTGCGCCTCGGCGCAATCCGAGGCACGTGCAGTGCATGTTGGATGAAGACATGATGCGCTTCATGAAGCGCATTGTGGTTCGAACACATCCACATGTGTTTGGCACCCGGGTACTTATGCAGTATCTGGTGGCCGTGTCGCTCCGATGGGTGAAGGGCGCGAAGTGAAAAATGCGTTTGCAGCTGGCCGCATTGGGTGTTTTCTGCCCCGTCCAAGTATGCTTCAAGGGTCGCAGCAATATGTTGCACATATAATATACGATGAATAGCATGTTGTTTAAGTTCAGGAAACATAAAGCACGTCGCGCGTCTGATATATCATATATGCTACACACTATCATGCATGCAGCTTATCATGTCTCCAAGAACGGAAATGGACTATAGAGGTCTTGCTTGCATAGGTCGTCCTATAAGGGTCGTTGACCTGTGTTGGTTACACTTCAAAAGAAGATAAATCCTGCATTGACTCCAATCAATCTTTCAACAGCAAATGGATCAATTTGTGCAGACAAGATTGCGGACTTCTCCATTGATCAGTTGAACGAGGTCGTCACTCCGTATGTTTTGCCGAGCACACCAGCTGTACTCTCTGTTGGTCAAAGATGTTTGGAAAAGGGGTACGATTTCGTATGGAGAAAGAACAGTGCTCCGTACTTTGTGCGACCTGACGGGAAAGCGGTAATATTGAAGCTCGATGGGCGAGTTCCTTATGTTGACGATCAGTGCGAGGTCATAGCTTCTGAATCAGCTATGCCTGTTGCTCTTGCTGCGTCCGATCAGAAGATCGGGGGCGTTGAAGCGCCTTCATCTTCAAGCGGAGGGCAACCTCCGCCGGATGCTGCATCGTTTCCATTGCGCCCTGATGAAGCTGAACCGCTGGAACCGGAGTTTGATCCGGAGTTGGAGGACAACCCTGAGGTTGCGAAAGCTCCAAAACCGATGTCGAAGCGTTCAAAAGAAATGATGATGCGTGAGGCCAAAAGCGAAGAGCATCTTTTCACTCACAGGCCCAAGAATCCCTTTTGCGAAACGTGTGTGCGATCAAAGATGCAAGCACCTCAGGCTCGTCGCAGACATGGATCTTCTTCGGTGGATGCAAAAGCATTTGGAGATCATGTGACTGCTGACCACGTCATTTCAAATGATGAGACGTACGGGTTCAAGGGCGAGTGGAATGCTTTGGTCGTGAAAGATGTGTTCACGCAGTTCCGGTATTTTTACCCTTCAGCAAGGCAAGATGCTGACAGTTGCGTTCGTGCATTTCAACATTTCACGAAGCCAGATGATCATGTTGGGATTTTCTATTCTGACAATTCTGGCGAAATTGCAGCTGCAGTAAAGAGTATGGGTTGGAGACACGTGCTGAGCCAGCCATATGTCAGTCAATCTTCCGGGGTGATCGAGCGCGAGATTCGTACAATTCTGGAGGGAGCAAGAGCAAATCTGTTTCAAAGTGGTTTGCCGGTTGAGCTTTGGCCTTTGGCAGCTCAACATCATGCATTTGCTCTCAATGTTACAATTCCAGATGACAAGGATAAGTCGCCGTGGGCTTTGCGTTTTGGTGATGAGTTTCCTGACACGAAGATTCCATTTGGTGCAAAATTGTCGTATTGGATCAATCGTCAGCGCGTCGATTCGAAGCAGTCCAAGTTTCTGCCAACTTCGGATGTCGGCATTTTTGTTGGCTATCATGTGCAACCTGGCTTTACCTACACGCATGAAATTTTGGTATTGCCGCTCAAGAATTTGCCGGACAAGTTGCGGACGGGTGACATTAATCCCCTCCGCGTCAAGCAGTATGAGTTCAGTCTGCTTGATGAGACGTTTGTTTTTCCCGCAAAGCAAGCTATTGCCGACGACAAACCGTGTTCTCCGGATGAATTGGAATATGAGCCGGAGTCACATTTGCAGCCTGGCGAAGCAGCTGTGCCGGAGGAGGTTTTGATGGAAGATCCTCCCGCACCTGCCGAGGGACTTGCTGATCACGATCCTGATCACATGCCGGATGGGTCGGCAGTTCCACCTGGGTTTCAATGGGATGGTTTTCGTTTGGTGAGAGCCCGAAAGTCAAGTCGTCCACCTGGTATTCCATCAGATATGTGGAAACTTGCCTCTCCCAAAGAACGCGCTCGTGTTGCTGAGGAGTATCGCAAAGAGCTCGCGATGAAGAAGGAGGCAAAGCCAGCTGCTGCAGACGTAGCTGCCACGGCCGTCTGGGTTCAGCCCAATCACGCTGTTCATGGTCAGGGGGGCACAGTCACTAAGCTCCCGTCGCCGGCAGCCGTTGCATCAGCTATTCCCGAAATGCTTGCTCCTGCGATGCCTGTCACAGTCAACGAAAAAGGAAAGACTGTTCATGAGCATCGAGCGTGTGTCACTGCAGTTATTGAAGAGCATATCAAAGACAACCGTGAGGATTTGGTCAATGCTTTGTTGATGACTGCAGCAGTTGCAAGGCTTATTCCGCGCTCGGAAGTTGCAAACACTCCTGAGGCAAAGAAGGCTTTGGATGTCGAATGGGAGAAGCTCAGAAGCAAAGGTACCTGGGACGAGTCGCGGGTAAAAGAATGCAAGACAGTCATTGCTGAAGCTAAGGCGAAGGGGGAAAAGGCCCACATAGCCCGTATCTTTGAGGCGTGTTACCTCAAGGGAAGCGAGCTTGCTGTGGGCGACCCCAGCCGAAAGTATAAAGGTAGAACTGTTTTCGAAGGAAACCGTGTTGTTGATGAGAACTATGAGCAAGCGATGTTTGCTGAACTTGGTTCTTCCCCTGCGAGCATGGAAGCAGGCAAGATTGTTGACCTGTACGGTTCTCAGCCTGGATTTGGTAAGCAGCAGGGGGATGCAAAGCAGGCATACACGCAGGCATTGTTCGAAGGAATCACTACATGGGTGAGACTTCCACGAGACCGTTGGCCCAAAGAATGGATTGGCAAGTACAATGATCCACTGTCACCTTTGATTTTGGCATTGTATGGTCACATTGACAGCGGTGGCTTGTGGGAGAACCATTTCGAAACTGGTCTTCGAAAGAACAAGTGGAGGCCATTGTTGAAAGGCATTTGGCAAAGCGTATTCTTCCATGATGAGCTCAAGCTTTTGTTGGTTGTTTACGTAGATGACCTCAAGCTGGCTGGCCCAACTGCTAATTTGGCAAAAGGGTGGAAGAACATCGAGTCTGCAATCGAGATCGACACGCCGGAGTCGCTCGGAAGGTATTTTGGCTGCGAACATGTGGAGCAGAATCAGGTGACATTGACAAAAGAACATCACCCATTTGCTCATGTGTTCGAAAAGCAGAGCGCAAGTCCTGCCGTCCCTCACAGAACGGAAGATTATTGGGAGCATTTCCCTGAGGAAAAGATTTGGGTTCGACACCATCTTTATCCTAGAAGGAAAAGGTATGCCCCCGAGAACTTTGAGGGACTGCTGGATCTCCGCGTGACCTGTGTCGCAAAAGGCAACACATATGAGTATCTCGAGGACTCGTGGAAAGCACAAGCCGATGCCAAGGAGAAGAATTGGTGGACCGGCTGCACAGTTTTCAGCTATGCCGACCAGGTGGGAGGACACGCAGCCGCGGCAGCAATGAGAAACAAAACTGCTGCGAAGAAACAGTCAAAGAAGTCCAAGTTCAAGGAGCTCATTGACATGGATCACCCAAAAGACGGTTGCATGAAGACACCCGTCAACATCGTCCATTATGACATGGCCGATTTCTTGGATTCATGCGTTGAGTCTTATTGTGAGCTTGCGAAGACTTCTCGTGCTACCCTCAAGAATGTTTCGACCCCGTTTCATGAAATGAGGACAGCACTTCCGCGTGAGAGCGAGAAAGAACCAACTGGTAAGTTGCAACCCATAGCAAGCCGGGTTTTGATGAAGATTCTTTTTGCTGCAAGAATGGCGAGATATGATCTTCTTCGAGCAACTCAGTCACTTGCTTCGCGCGTTACAAAATGGTCCAAAGACTGTGATGAGGGATTGCATCGTTTGGTTGCTTACATCAATTCGACCCTCAATCACAGGATGTCATGTTTTATTGGGGACAGTTTGCTGGATTGCCGACTGTGGGTTTTCGGAGATGCTGACTATGCAGGTGAGTTCGACTCGAGGTCAACTACTGGCTGTGTGGCGGTCATCGTCGGCCCTAACACGTATTACCCCATCAATGCGTTTTCGAAGAAGCAGACAAGTACTGCTATGTCGTCAACTGAAGCTGAAGTTGTTGCTGCTAATCACTCCGTGCGAACACAAGGTTTACCAACGCTTTCACTCATGAGTGTGCTGTGGGAATTGCTTGATGCACCCAAGGAAAAGCAGCCAGCTGGTGGCAACGCCAAGCCGATTCCGTTTCCAGGCCGGGGCAACTCCGGTCAGGGGGGCAATCCCGTGTTGGTTTATGTCGACCCCGAGTTGGACGAGATTCGGTATGGTGGTTTTGAGCAGCATGAAAGGACGATAGCACCTCTTCGCGGATTGAATGTTCATTTGAATGAGAAGTTTAAAGTTGCGTTTTGCGAAGACAACCAAGCAACGATTCACATCATTCAGACTGGAAATTCCGCACAGCTTCGTCATGCTGACAGAACTCAAAGAACTTCTTTGGCGTGGCTTCGAGAACAATTCACGAAAGGTTTCTTCAATCTCGTCAATGTCAATACTGTGTATCAGGTTGCGGACATCTTGACCAAGCCGTTTACGAGCAAAGCAAAATGGGATCACGCGTGCAATGTTATTGGAGTACGGTGGGTGCAGTTGGATGGAAACATTACAATCAAACCAGCCCCCACTAGCGAGGCGCAAGCTTCCGCCGTTTCCACGCATGAAACCTATGATCGGTTCTTGTGCGAATTTTGCTGTTCAGATGATTCCAAGCTCGGCGACAAATCAAGATTACCAGCATTCGGTTGCAAGGTGCTTAGAGTAACTGAGCGTCAGAATGCGTTGGTTGCTGATACATTGAAATGGGTATTTGACGAGGTGCAACTTTTCAGGAAGAATGTCAAGTCCAAAACACCGCCCTGTGTGATGCTTCATGCTTCACTCCCGTGTACGGGTGGGTGCCCCTGGAACAATATCAATGGTCAGACTCAAGAAGGTCAAGCCAAGATCCAGGAGCACAAGGCGTTGTTTCGCAAACTGCTGAAGCGTTTGGACAAACTTATCACTATGCTTCGACAGCTTGACATTGTGCTTGTGATCAACATGGAACTTCCTAAGCTTTGCAGTTATTGGAAGAACTATTTCGTGCATGATTTCCTCATGAAATATGAGATGGTCAAGTACAATTGCGATGGTTGCATGTTTGGTGTCCTGGACAAGGATGGAAATTTGTTGCAAAAGTCATGGACTATTGCTTCTTCCTGTCAATCGTTGGCCAAACTGCAACAGTATAAGTGCACAAAGGATCATCAGCATGGACAGTCCAGGGGGGCGGCCCTCAAACGTGCTGAATCTTACACGTATGAAATGACTGACCTGATCCATGGATGTTTTTCTGAGTTTGCTGACAGCATGAAACAGGTTGTCACCGATAGCTCGGCTCAGAGACCAACAAAACGTGCACTTGTTGCTCTTAAGCTTCCCTCACCGGTAGCCGCAATGGCTGCTTACAATCTCGGGGAGTATGAGGAGGGCAACTTGGAGTACTGGCGAGGTGTGATGACGAGCTTCACGTCGAACACCTTGTTCCAGGAGACGAGGCCTGAGGATCGCAAGACAATGGAGCAGATCCTCGGAGCACAGGCCACCCTTCAGAGTTCATGCGCTATGTGGGCGGCTGACTACGCGCCGGAGCTCATGGATACGCTCTGCGCCGTCAACGACAAAGGTCTTGGCCGCATCACGCCCGGGGCAACCTGTGGCCGGAATAGCGTATACCTCGTTGTGAGTGACTCCAGCCTCGCCCTCATCAGCGGTGGCAAGAAGAACCGCAAGAGGGCGGACTTGGCGCAGGACATGAACTACAACCGCAGCACTGGTTGTAGCCACTGTGAGGTGAGAATGTGTTGGGGAAAGGACCTCACATTTCTCACGTGGACAGTGAAGAGCGCCATGAAGGACTTGAAGAAGCGCCCTGAGTTTAAGGACCACGACTTCTACGTGACGGTGTACTGGTCCGGGAACGAGCTCGTTGGCAGTGGTGGGATCTGCGATGAGCCCGAATGGCCATACCGTTGCGGAGACGGTCACTGGCCCGAGCTGTTCAACAAGTGCGCCAAGGCGATCGATGTGCTTGAGGAGTGCAGGAGTTGGTGGGGCATTGCAAACATCACGATCTTGGCCAACACCGAGGGTTCGTACTATATGCTCCCGCCCATCTACAACCAGTTCATGGAAAAGTTGTTGGATGAGTCGCTCAACAAGCACAAGCTCCTTCGCAAGAAGGAGTCGACGTTCTTGGTATCTCGGCAGGACCGGCTTGACAACTATCACATGATGGACTCCATCGAGAACCGGAAGACGACGGTGGAGTGGCTGTGGTCGTTGTACAACGTCATGAAGTGTGTCGCTGTCGTTGAGTCCCACAAAGAAGATTTCAACAACGTGAGGTTGTACCTTGAATATTCTCATGACGCCGAAGCTGGACTCAATCCCAACACTTTGGCCGAGTATGAGGCGAACAGGAAGCTCACTCTTGAGTCATGGGAAAGCCTTCAACGTCCGATCAAGCTCGCGAAGGGCCGCATCCTCGAAAAGATCGAGGAAGTCGAAATCAAGGAGGAGATCGACTACGATGACGATGATGCACTCCCGCAAGGGAGTGCCGCTGAGGCCGCGCTTGGCGTCAAGGCCGCTCCGGCTACACCCAAGTTCACCGCGAAAGCATCGCCTAAGGTACAGGCGAAACCATCAACTGCTGCGGTGGCATCGGATGTGCGGGGGGCAACCCCTGCCGGAAGCGCGTTGCCAGGCAAGCCCGGCGGAACCGTCATCTTCCGCGGCCAGGAGTATGAGGCGAGGATTCTCCCGGGCACGATCCTGAAGGTGCCCAACTTCATGAAGGGAGAAACGTCCTCTACCGATCGGTGCACAACCATATCTGGTATGCTTCGTGGCAGGTTTCAAGAACAGAGGCCACTCGACTTCGATGAGAACTATTTTGTCGACGTCCATCAGCTATGTGACAAATTCAACAGAAAGACCCGCAGCAATATCGGGTACAAAACACTGTTGAAGATTTTTGCACTCGATCCGAAATGCAGATACACCGTCCTCGCGATCAAGCACCCTTCGGCTGCCGAGAACAACCAGGAGTGGGTTGTCATCAAGGTTCGTGCCAGTCAGGGACACGCCAGCAGCGTTGATGCTGATGGCGACATCAGCCGGAACCAGTATGCACTTGCGAAGGCCGTCTATGGGAAGTTTCTCCCGGAGGACGCTCGCAAGGTTGGACTGCAACTTTCACCGGTTGATGATGGCCCCGGCAAACTATACCATCGCACGAGCAAGAACGCAGCCGAGAACATCGTCAGGACAGGTTTGGTCCCGGGTGGCGTTGGTGCCACGGAGAGTGGCCGCTCTCAAAGCCACTTTTCCATCCACCCGGTAGAGAGCTCATCGTATAATGCTGGAGTCCGAGCAACGATGCCCATTGAGCTGGTGATCGACTTCAAGTATGCGATTGAGCTCGGAGTGGTGTTTTTCCTTTCCGAGTCTGATGTCATGCTGACCAACGACATCGTTCCCAATGACTCCATTCTGTACTACACAGACGCGAAGACCGGAGAAGTGCTTTGGAGGAACGCCCTTCGTCTTGAGGCATTGGAGAATCAAACGACTGTCGATATGCTCGCCGCAAGGCGAGCCGTCACTGTGACTGCAGACGAGGCCTTTCAGACCGATGCGGAGGGGAACAGGGCCACAAATCCTGAAGAAGAGCAGACGAATGAGGATACGGCCGCTTCCTGCCCGGGGCAACCCGCGGCCGACACCTCAGTTGTCCGTTTCAAGACCTTTGCGATGCCCGTCCACTACACGGACTGCAGCCTCTGCGGCGAGGGCAGATCAAGTGTCAGCGCTGTGGACGGAGCACCAAGGAGAACAACGACGTTCAGCTCTTCAGAGCCGCAAAGCGGAGAACGCAGATGCTTGAGGAGGTGAGCCACCGCGTCGGCAAGACGGTGGACCAGCTCCTCATCAACGATTTCAAGGGCTACGCTGATGTTGCAAAGAGAGGAGCAACGTCCTTTGAAGCCAAGCAGATCGAGGCTTCGAAGAACTACGACAGCAGGGCCCGCAAGCTTGGATACGACAATGTGGTGGATCGGTTTGACAAAGACGCGACCTTCGCCCTTCGCATGGTGGAGCAAGGGCACAACCGCGACAGCCTCTACCAGATGTCTATCTATAGGTTTTGTGTCCTCCCCGAATTTCCACGGAGTTATGATCAACGACTTCTCGGGGTTGGGCCACGCTATGGAAAACGAGGTCTCCAGTATGTGAGGACCGTCTACGTCACCGGCGGCAAGGTCGGGGACTATGATGCCAGCCTGCTTGAGTTTCCATGGCTATTCTCGTACAACGGGAAAATGCTGAGTCTTCATCAATTCGTCGACCAGGTCAACATCCTCCCGGGGATGCGCAATCTTGTCACCTTTGGCGGGAAGTTCCCTACGCTCCGGGCAACCGGAGCCGTGGACCTCGAAGCTGAAGTCAAGGAGATTTGCGGCCAGGCGGAGGACGATGCGAAGAAGCTCGCACGGCGCAGCCAAAGGCAAAGCGCCGAGGACCGCGCCCGCGGACCTGTGCAAGCTGCTCAGCCCGCCTCCAGCTCCGCTGCCAGAAGCCGAAGCTGGAGAGATTGGGGCAGTCAGGACTGGAGCAGTCAGGACTGGAGCAGCTGGCAGTGGTCGACCTGGAGTTCGCGCGGCTGGTCTACTAGCGGAAGGTGGTGAATGCAATCCTCATCACAACGGAGCCCTTCTGAGAGAGAGTAGCAATTTGCATGCACGACGGATGTGTAATGTCCATTTTCAACGTGCAATGGATGTGCGTATGGAATCAAAGCGGGTTGCAAAACCTGCCGACATTTTCGTTGTTGCTCAATCTCAAATGAGGGGGGTGTGGATTCAGGTTCCAACCCTGTGCATGAGTGTACCTTGTACATGCTCCGCCGCTACAGACTTCAAGAGCACTATCAGCAGTGTGAAAAGTAGTCAACGGTTTGCTGCTTGCCTAGGTATTACCTTAGGTGGCCTAGGCTTGATAACACAAAGTACGAACGGGATGGGAGGAAGGGCATCGCAAGAATTCGTCAATCATTATCATCGGGTTGGTTGACAAGCGCCGGACCCACCTAAACATTTATCCTACTGTGGGTGGACGAAATCCACAAAGCGCACCACTTGCGATGAACACCCTGAATATATATATATATATACATATCAGGGTTGATTATCCACCATCCAGGGTACGGGGTTCTTTGGGTTGTCATTTGTTCAGCAGAGTCATCTATCCCAAGTGACTGGCGCGGATTTCGTCCACAGGATTGTCTTGGAAACAATACGGATCCTTCCTACAGGAAGATCCTTTGAGTCAGTTCCTTTTGTTCCTTCAATCCCATCCCCCCAAGATTCTACGCTTGCTTCCAAATGGAGCTAAACCCGCGGTGTTGCCATACGCCCCTTTTTTGTTGCCAACTGAGCACTGTTGTCGTTCACTCACTCCCTCAGCTCCTGGACTTTAGTCCCTTTTGGGGCTTGGACTATTTGGTGATAAACAAAACAATTGGACCTGTTTCGTACCATCCACTCAGGCAGTGAGTCTAAGGGTACCCTTTCCACCTTGAACTAATGGGAAACCAAAAGAACAACCGCCATTTTTGAGGTCCCCTATTTTGACACACACCCAAACGACAGACCCCTGCGCCCCCCTCCCACTCCCAGAGCACAATTCTTGGGCTGGCTGAGCTGGTCAGGTCTCCAGAGATGGGTAAGCAGGCCGTTGAAACCCTGGCGGTGGAGATGGGAGATCGGGCAAAGATCCAGCGTCTTGGCCGCCAAATGGGTGATTGTGAGGGTACCTGTTAATAGCTTGGTTTAAAAGGAACACCAACAGTTAAACCCACCATGTTTTTGTTGGTTGCCACGTATGTTGCCACATATTTGAATGTGTTTCTCCAAAGGAAACAATACAGTGGATGTCTATTGGGCACCCAGTGTTTGGCCCGAAAGTTCAAGTCTTCCCAGGGGCTAGCGAGGGTGGGGCAAGCTTGGTTTGAACCCTGGTCACCCTCAAAGGGAGTCCAACAGCAGGCTGTTTGGACAAGCGCTCGCCTAAACCTGTTGAGAGGGAAACCGCAGCGAGCTCCAGGTTTCATCAGCTGGACATCGGCGATGCCAAATCCGTGGAAGCCCTGGCCCAGTACGCCTCCTCCTTGGGCGGCATCGACGTGCTGGTGAACAACGCGGGCTTGGCCTTCCCCATGAACGACCCCACGCCCTTTCCGGAGACTTGGCCGATTCGCCCTGGCGATTGGGAGGATTTGCTGCAAGTTTTTTTTTTCACAGCGACGACGGAAGCTGACTTTGCTGGGAGTAGAATCTCTGTAGATGGTTTCACTTCGTGGAACTGAACAGCCAGAAAGCAGAAGTCACGGAGTGGCGAGGTGTAGCCATGCTCTTCAACATTAATATGCTGACTTGTTTATTATATTATTTCATTCACTGGTTTCAACTTGTAAGGCATAGGAATCTAGGAAATCCTGCAGTGGATCTAGGATTACATGACACATATTATGTTGTAGCACATGTTCAGTGTGCTTTTTATTTAGGAGCTGTACTTGCTATCTTCTCTAGAATTATCTTCAATGGAGAATAGATTGTTGGCACTAAGAATTGACTGCTTTCATCCTTATGTACACACACACTCTCTCTCTCTCTCTCTCTCTCTCTCTCTCTCTCTCTCTCTCTCTCTCTCTCTCTCTCTCTCTCTCTCTCTCTCTCTCTTTATTCATTGCAATTTCATATCCATCCTTTCCACATTCTGTTCATTCTCCCCACAGATCAAAAAGGTGTTGTTGTTTTTCTTTTTTGGGGGGGTAGCATATAGATATAATATATATATATATATTTATTTATCATATTGACCATTTTCTGTGGGGGACGAGGAACACAAAAGGTGCCACTAAAGAACTCAGCCTCGTAGAAACCGACCCTGTCGACAAAACGGAAGTCAGACAGATTGAGCTTGAAACCTGAAGAAGCCTACTTGGCAGATGTGGTTTTGCTAGATCAGACAAGCAGGAAAACCGGGAACAAAAAGGAGGGAAAAAAAAACAGGAAACAAAAAACACAAAAACAACAACATACTCCTGTGGGAGACTGTCTGCCAGCTACCTTTCCCTCAGGGAGTATGGTATTTCGTGTTTTTGTTTTCTCGGTTTTTCGGTATTTTCGGTTTCCAGCTACCTTTCCCTCAGAGAGTCAGGTTTTGCGATTTTTCTTTTTTTTTGAGGGTTTGCCAAAGCATGAAACGTCCAGAGTAATTGCCCTTGAAACTGCCTTTTTTTCCGTTTTTTTCAGACCCCCAAAAAAGGCAAATTCACCGGAAATACCAGTGAATTCTGCGAACTGGGTTTTGGGGGGGCTACCATATATATATATATATGCTCAGGAGCAGGCGAGGCAGACCGTCAACGTGAACTACTACGGCACCAAGCGCATGTTGACTCGGCTGAAAGTCAATTTGTACTCACCTTACCCGTAATTGGTGGCCTGGTTTGGTGGTCTGGACCCTAGGTGTTCCTCATTTGGTTGGGAAAGGAACTGGGCTTCAAATCCTCAAATTACCAATCCAAAGTACCTGACTTACCTTTCCCTGAGAAAACATTGGATGTGTCAAAAGTTTCCATGTTGGTTTCCCCTTGAACCAGCCTGAAAAGGGTGTCCTGCCAAGACACAGAGCGACATGAAACCTGAAAGAGGGCCCTTGTTTGTATGATTTCTCTCGTTCTCAGATAGTTGTTCTTTTTCCCGCGAATTGCCTTCCAGCACGGTCTTAGAGCCCAGGCTAACCATCCTCCGGCCCCACTTGAAGCCCAAGTCGCGCTCAGTGGGCGTCTCCTCTGCTACAGGCCAGGCTCCCTCGCGCACGATGCGCGCGTGAAACCGAAGTGGTTTTGGAAGACCATGGAAGACCCCAATCGAGCGAAGCAGGGCTCCCTCTTGTTAGGGGTGTCCCTTTTTTCTCGTGCATTTTTGCTTGGATGTTAGGACTTGAGCTTTTTGCCAACATCATGGGGTTTTCCGGTTAAACCACCAAGAAGCTAAACTTTTAGCAGGGCTTCGCAGATTTCGCCACCGAGCCTTGGTTTGAATGGTCGGACCTCCTGGAATGGGATTCGGCGTTCCTCTTGGATTTCCCTTCGCCATCCGAAGAGGGGTGGCTTCATCGCTGTTTGGTGGCCAATCTCAAGCCATTTTTTTTTTCAGGGCGATGTGTACGGAAGAAGTCTAGGGAGCCGCAAATGGGCTCGTGAGTGTTCAAGTGTTTCTCAGACACTGTCTGCTTCGCTGCATCAAACTCCAAGCCACTTTCCCAGAGTAGTACTAGACGTGCCTTCTAAGGATGTACTTAGAGGCCAAAAGGGGTCAACGTAAATACATTCGCACAAGGGAATTACTGGACCCTTAAGGAGACACAACACATTGGACTTGCCGCGTCAATCTTCCCACCCCAACTCCTCAGCATCCAGGGCATCCACACTGAACATGAGTATGTGTGTGCATGTGCGTTTGTGTGTGAGTGTTTGTTTTCGGAGTGGTCTGGACTCTTGTGACCCCCATGACCTCTTTGGGATGAAACCTCAGTCCTTTTTATGGGGAAGACTAGAAAAATGGAATTGAGAAAACCCCCCCCCCACTCCCTTAGGGAGGATATTGGGACCCATGTTATTTGGCCCGCCTGATTGGTGACTCGCACCGCTCCTGTCATACCAAGCCGAGTGGGAAGCTGATCTTAAGCGGATGCCCGAGCTGCCACGAACCCGCAAAGCGCATGTGTGGTACAGACAGCAAGAGTGCCGAAAAAGCGCAAGGGGTGCAACAAATACCTGAACAAGTCGCAAAAAAATGCTGAGCGACTGTTAAAAGTGCTGAAAGAGTTCTACGTGCCGAAAACAGTGCTGGACATGTGTAGAATGACTGCTGGAAAGCGCCGAACGACTGCCAGCAAGTGCGGAACGAGTCCTACAAAGGCTTCTTTTGGTGGTACCCTTTTTTGCGGTTGGAAACAAGGGAACCAATGGGAAACCACCATTTTGGGGGGGCCCCTAAAAAACACACAGGCACACACACACACGCAATGGAAATTTTGCAGGGGTCGAACTCCCCCTCCAATTCCACTAGGGGGTGGGGATCTGGACATGTTTATCCCGGACTCATAAACCTCCAGTGGGAATTCAGACCACTTTTGCCGGGGCCGACACCCTAAACATATAGAGGTGAGACAGATGCTTGTAGTGCCCATCCAACAAGTGGAGGATTTTGCTGCATGGGCAAGCTATTTGCACACAGCAGGCCAAATTGGGGAGTTGCTGAATTTCCGGGGTCAACATTACATTGGTCCCGCAAAAGGGCACACTTCGTGGAGACCCCACCCTCCGATTCAGGGCCCTCAGACAGCCAGGTTTTGAGACCCCCAAACTCCGGGGTGTCCAATGGAGGGGTCTGGGTCTTCCATTGAAAGCACAAGGAGCCTCTGGATACTTTCATGCCTCAGGGATGTCGGGTCTATGGGACCAATTGCGTTTTGGAGATCCCTCATACGGGTGTGTCTTCTTGTTGAGGGCACCCGTTTTTGTAAATTTTATAGGGAAGCCAACAAGAAAACCGGCAATTTGCTGGGAAGGCCAGTTCCTAAAAAACGAGAAACCCAGGTAGTTCTACTACCTGGTTTCACTGGGTGTGTGGTAAGGGCTATAATCCACTTCGGCAGGTCAGTTGGGCTCCAGCTGGTCCGATGCACTCAAGCAGCGCCTATTGTCGGAGACATTGAGCCTCAGATCTCTAGCGTTCCTGCTTTCTGTTTTTTGTCTTTTACCTCAGGCCATTTGCTTTTGATTCTCTGGATCCAGGAAAGGTCCCCTGCAAGTCAGGGGGGGATGTATATTTGTCTCAAATGTGATTGTTTGATCCTCTGAATAGGCCTGATTGCATTGCCCAGCGTGAATGGAACCTTTGGGCTTACTCTTTCAAAGGCGGTTTCATCTCGAGGCTTCCCAGGCGATCCCCTGGGTAGTTTCAGGCTTGGCTTCGTCTTTTTCAGGGGACCCGCCAAAGTGGCGTTGTTCCTTGTTGTTTCCCTTTTAAGCCTCCCAAAAAGGGGTACCCTCGAGAAGAAAGACACCCAAATAAAGATCCTCTCGGTGAATCGGTTGAAACTATTCAAAACGGTTCCTATTTGAGACTCCCAACTCCCAGAATATCTCTTGGTACCCTTTTATAGTACTTTACAGGCTAAAAGGGGTTATTTGATTCATCATCCTCACACAAATACTTCCCTGCAGATGAACATCCTGATCTGATGAACAGGAAACCTCCAAGGACAATAAAGACACTCATGTGTAGAGGATGTTCATGTCGCAGTTGCTTTTGAGCATCATTTGTCGGCCACTGAAAGCTTCCTTTGGGATCTTGAAATGAAAAGGGGAATGTCAGGATCCCTGATCAGTTGGCGAGCCCTAGCAACCCGCACACAGAGTTGGGATTGGAGGATGGGACGGGACTCGCAGGAGCACTTGTGGCTTCTTCCATTCTGGTGAGTTGTTGGTTTTTGTCCCTTAAACAGGTGGTTGTCCTCTTGGTTCAACTTCTGTTGGTTTGGATAGGCAAGTATTTGTGATAATAGTGACACTGCACATCTTGTGTTTAGTGGCACTGAACACGTGAATGCAGGTGATGTTTATTGACTTTTACAAGTTGTTTCCTGTCATCACCCAGATTTATGCCAAAGGGTATTTTGTGTTGATAGGTGTATGCGTTTCAGACGTCGAAGCGTGCAACCAAAGTTCACGTTACCCTTACTTGGTGGTTTGGATTGGTGGCTTGTGGATTTGAACCCCTGGTTCTTGTAGAGGGTAGAAGCGCCAAGCTTGCTTTAAGGCTTTGGACACATGTAACTACCTAACAGTACCTGTTGATTTCCTCGTGGAGACATGGAAGGCCCAAAAACAGGGGTCTTAGGACCACCTTGGGCCGAGCAAGTCGCAAACAAGGGGGTAATATGCTGTTTGAAGCAAAGTACTTATTTCCAATCATGAACCTTCTTGTTTAAACAAAACACACACTGTACCTATACATGTGTCTTTAAAAGGATCTATGACATCATGTTGTTGGGCAAAGAAAGCAAGAGCGAATGGAAGTGGAATTGCTTGCTGCAAGAAGAGTCACGGACAACACTATGGGTTGCTTAAAATATGTTCTTGTTCAATCAGCACAGACTGTATCTCTATATGTTGATTTAAAAGGATTTCTATTTTTTGCTTGAAGGACGCGGTGTTTCACACAAATTTGTGTTTTGTGCTTAAAAGACTCGGTTTTTCACACAAATTTGTGTCTTTTTGCTTAAAAGACTATAAAACGAGCCGTCCTAGGACCCGAAAACATCGCAGCCCAGGAGCCTCCAGGAGTTGGACGCCATCGCCGAGGAGTTCGTGGCTGCGGCGGCCGATGGCCGGCACCAGGAGAAAACGCCCGGGAGTAGATGGGGGGCTCGTCTTTTTTGGAGTTGGTACCGCGTTTGGGTGGATGTTACAAACATTTTACAGCGCAACCAAGTGAAGCCAACCATTTTGGGGCTGGGGTGGCTCGACTTGTTTTTTTCCGGCTCGGCGCCTTGTCTTTTGGGTGGTTTTGAAGGGCAACCAAGAGGAAAGAGCCACGATCTTGGGCTCGTTGGGCCTTCCACTCAAGTTCAAGGTTCAAGGCTTCCTGTATAGTTGCCCTTTTGCTAGTTATATATATATATATATCACTATTGGGTATGGGGTCAAAACCACACAACCAGGAATTGGACCGCAGGCTTTAGTCCTTGGACACATTTAGGGTTCCAATTTTTGGTACAGATTTTTAGCCCACGGCCAGTTGGTACCGCGCTTTTTGGTGGTTTTGAAGGGCAACCAAGTGAAACGAACCATTTGGGGGGATCCCTACAAAAAGAAGTGGAGGCCTGCGTTTTTTCACATACTATTTTTTTTGTTGTCCAGACATATTTTTTCAACAGCAAACACAGCGAATCTCCCGCAAATTCAGAACAAAACGGTTGGGCGTTGTAGATTCCAGGAAAAAGTGTAGACTGCCCGGGGGGGGTGGGGGGAAAACACGGAATCAGTTTCCTAAGTTCGTCCCCCTGAAGATTAATTTGATTCTCTTGCTTAGACCTGAACATTAACAAATTGAGATGTGCATCTTAACAACTCGCACGCTTAGTTAACTCGCACGCTTAGTTAGTGTTCGCTGCTTGAGCATTAGTATGAGTAGCACCATATCACAAGCCTCTGGTGCTACTGATGATGCAAGCTTGGAAGTGGTTGCCAAAAAGACGTGTTAGCTAATAGCTACACTATTCTCTGCAACTAGCACCCACATTGATTGCTGCTATGCTTTCACCTTTCATGAGCCAGCACATGTGGCAACATTGGGCTTGGTTGCTCTGGGGCTATGGTTCCAAAAAGGCAAATTCTGTGCACTTTGCTTGTGGGCCGATTTGCGCTTAGTATTCCCATCCTTGTGCATCATGCTCTCGATGGCAATTGAGTAGGGTCATAGTTTGGGCCAAAATGCAGCAGTGTCATCAGGCTGCCAGCTTGCTACGGGTTCACATGGAGAGTTTAGCCGCACCAGAAATGGAGTGAAATATGTGTGTTTCATCAAACATGCCTTCATGTAGCGCAGGCATTGCTCTGTTCCATTGCTTGTTGAGGTCTTTTGCGGTTGACCATAGGAGATTTTGTTTATCAGAAACTGATTGATGACCTATTCTCTTAGCCCCTCCCATACGATTTGTTGGTGTGAGCCTACCACAACTCCAGCGGGCAGCCGCGCGTTGGGTGCTACCTGCTTTCTCGGAGGACAGTAGGGCTGTGAAAGCCCTCTAGCTCCCATGCAAACTAGTTGCGCGCAAGAGTTGATATACGTAGCAGATGAGAAAATACTTGTCCAATTTGCACTCTCCTTGGGGCAGTCATCTGTGTGAGTGGCTTCTTTTCCTTGCGTACAATGCAGCCAGTAGCATCAAGAAGCAACTATGAAATGCAGCGGGGTGCCTTGTCAGATCCTTGTTTGCTAGAAGCAGCATCTTGGATTTCTACTTTACATGACTGTAGCTCGCAAGGGGTTGGTGAGATGAAGTCATGGTCTTTCCCTTACTTCTTTGTGCCTTTTACTTGCTACAGGCTCATGGGTTTTTACACTACCCCCCAACACTCCCACTGGGACAAGAAAATGGCACGTGCCCAATGTCGAAATAGTCCACGAATAAGGCTTATTTAAGCCTTATTTCCAATACATACAAAACAAGGCTTAATCAAGTGGTGAAAAGCAAATAGACCCTAAATAAGGGTTCTTTGGCAACAGCTGTGTTGCACAGTTGTTTGCAAGCTGACCTGATGAAGTCTATTTTTCTGAATCTAGCGCAGCTGATTAGCTCATGATGTCAGAACACAGTTTCTTCGAACCTCACAGGCTGTGATTGCCATTTTCTTTGCTTCTGATGGCTGCCAGGCAAGGTGGCAGGCTACAACAACGGTTACTCTATGGCGCGGAGCAAAAACCACCCGAGCTGCCGGAGTCGAAAAATAAGATCAAAATAAGCTCTAAATAAGGATTTTTGTTGTCCCGTGAGCCAAAAAAAGCTATGAAATAGACGCGGAGTTGAAAAATAAGGTCAACAAAATAAGCTCTATAAGGATTTGGCTGCGCTCGTGAGCAAAAAAACACATTGGAAGCTATGAGCTGGACGCGGATTTGAAAAATAATGTCAAAATAAGCTCTTGGCTGTCCCCGTGAGCAAAAAACCCCCGGAAGCCACCAAATGGACAGGTCGAGTTTGTCTGACCACAAAAAATATTTTTCGGGTCTTACAGGCCGACCAGTGAGGCAGGCCCCAAACCTTAAATAAGCCTTATTTCTCGCAGCTTGCCTGCAAGACTGGATTGGTCCAAAATGCAAGTCTCACAGCCTATTTCAGTGGGGGGAGTGTTGGGTGGGGCAGTGTAAAACCCCATGACAGGCTCCAAGCTGCTATCCTCAGGATTGACCTTTCCCATTGGCCATGGGTGTTTTGCCACATGACAAGCTAAATTAACTACAGATTCCTGGTCCTATGACTAGGAGATGAGGAAATGCGGGTGGGTGGCGTTGCTTTCTACATCATCAAGGATGTATACATTGGCAACTTACATTGGTCTCTGGGCCCGAATGTGTACCAGCTCAGCAATGGTGCACAATCAGTCCGACCCTTGAAGCGTTTGGACTTGGACTTGATATTGCCTTCGTAACGACGAAGCAAAATCTCACGCCCGCGCGGGGCCGGAGACTCCGGAAATCGCAGAGATCACAGCGGCATCGAGCGAGACGCACACGGCGATGATCATCGATCTGGATTCCAGTCGAGCTGCAGCTTCTGTCGTCACCGAATTGGACTTTGCAATCGATTCGCCCAAATCAGAGTCGATGGCACCACGGCGGTCTGAAGGTCCCTCAGATCAAAAGTGGCCGCGGCGGCGAACAGCTCCAGCGAGCAGATCGAAGGTGGCGCAGATGCAGGTGCCATCACCGAGCATGGACTACACGGCTGTCAGCCCAGGCCATCAGTGCCTGAGAGCGCAGCAACAACGTGTGTGGCTTGTGAGATAGTTTGCTGGTGCCCTGCCTGCCACAGAGTCTGCAGGCAGTTGCGGCCTAGATGATGCCCAGGCCCGGAAGAAAAAAAACGATATCGCCATTGCCGCATTGAGATTTACAGGGTTTTCGCGGGGGGAAGAGATCTCCAACTTAACTTGCACCCTCCATAATTCACCAACACACTTTCTGCTAAGTAGATCTCCTGTGGTCAACCCTTAAGCCTTACACTTCGTGTTCATAGAACAACCGTGGAACACTGAAATGCTCTGCGCAACGTGAAAAGCAGTGTTATTTCATGAAAGCACAGATTTCACTGAACAACGCAGGCCTCCACAGCGTGCCACACTCAAAAGAGGATGAGTAGATACGGTGGCTAGACTTTGTATTTAGGGCTCCCTAATTATATAGTTGCCCTTTTGCAAGTTTTACACACACATGTATATATATATATATTTATATGTAAGTGTATTTCACTAAATGGTTTTATTTAGGGTTCCATTTTGGGTACAGATTTTGAACCACGGCCAGTTAGTGCCTCGTTTTTTTGGTGGTTTTGAAGGGCAACCAAGTGAAACCAGCCATTTTGGGGCTCCGATTCCGAAAAAAGACACTTAGGTGTGTTCCAGTGTTGGGTGGCTTAACTCTTTTTGCCGCTGGGTCCCTTGTCTTTTTGGTGGTTTTGAAGGGAAACAACTGCTTTTGGCCTTCCTTTCAGACGCTCAACATGGGTACCAACTCAAAAAACGCGGAACCATAACGGTGGTTTGTTCCAGTGTTTGGTGAAAACATCATCCTTGGTGCGAAATGGGTTCACCACAGGTGATGTGGCCTTCGGTTTCCTCTAATTAGGCGGCATCTCATTTTTGTTTGTCCTTCCAAACGATATTGAGAGGTGGACACCTAAAATTGTAGTTTTCCCGTTGATCCCTTCGCTAAAAATCTCTACCTGCGGATGCGCCAGCCAATGACTCCCTTTTTGGCCTGTACAGAACATCCGAAGGCGCCCCAAATAGTTTTGTTTTGTTGTTTCCCGTGTTGGCTTTAAACGGGAATCTACCATCACCGGGACTTAAGCGTAACGGGAACTCATAGTTCGCAGGAGCTCGGCTTTCCCGGGTCAGCCTATGGCACTTCGAAGGCGCTGGGTGGCGTCGGCTTTCTGCTTTCATGGGCACGCCCCCTAAAACAAACAAGTACCCCCACAGAAGTCGGGTAAGTGAAGAAATTCGAGGGGTTCTCAAAAGCACGTTCTTCAAGAGATGCATTTGTCAAGCTTGAGGTTCTGAGCCCGGACATACCGCTTCTCAGTGCCCAGAGATGATGTTGGTTGGCTTTTGTTGGTGGGTTTTTTGGGGGTCCGTCTGCTTTGATCTTCCACATCGCCTTGGTTTTCTTTGGAGTGGCCAGAAATCAAGCTGCTTCACTTGTTTATGGCCGGCTGCCAAAATGTTTTACTTTGTTCGAGGGATGTCCATTTTCTGTGGTTTTCAGTCAGCATCAGTCAGCCAGCAACCAGCCACACTTTGAGCAGCTTGCCCTTGGGCATTGACCAAGAGTCAACAATCGCTGGGCCTGGTCAGTACGGGTGAACCCTTTGTAGAATGGGGCACGTTCCCTAGGTCCCCCTATAGTGCCCTTTTACCGTTCCCCTAAAATAGACTACAGAAAAAGGGTACCCTTATTCTAACCTCTCTACTGGAGGACCTAGTTCTGTTCATCAAGTAGAGCACTCCTGGGTCAAAATATTACTTTGGCTTTGTGTCCGTCACATGTTTCTACGGTCACCTGCAACTCGCGGCCATCACTTGTTTTGTGAGTAGCAGTCAGTCAGCACATGTTCCATTTGGCGATTTCCTGAAACCATTTTCTGAGAAGCCCAACATGTGCGAAGTGTATTGGGTATGCTAACGGATTTTTACGCCTTACGGTGCCAATCTCAAGTAACCTTTAATTGGTGGTTTGGATTTGTTGGGGGGTTTTCACCCAATTTGTTCTTGTAGACAAATCAATGCACACGTTTCCAGCTGATTCTTTTTTCAGCATTTCAGAGCACAGCCCAAACCTGGCGTGAAGCATATCTGGGGTTCCTCTATTTTCTGCGGTTCCCCTATTTCGATACATTTCCATTTGAAAGACAAGTGGGTTGCTACCATTTGCTGAATATATGTGTTCCTCTTGTTTAAAAGGGGAACAACTTGAGATATGATATTGTTTCCAGGGGGCAACAACGTATTCCTGAAGGGGTTTTGTACATCTCCTTTCACATCCGCACTTGGAGAATCTTGTCTGAACTTTCTCAGTAAACTGGGCCTTGGGATGTAAAGCGGGATGTGGAAAAGCTGGACAAATGGAGGGTTGTGATTCCTCAAGTCCTGAGTTCCTGGACTTTAGTCACTTTTGGGGGCTGGACCATTTTAGTGTTTCTTTTTTTTTTTAATGGACATTTTGGACTGTTTGGCTCACTTTAACGACCATTTTAGTGGAACATATAAACAAAGTTTGGGCGGTTCGGCGATCTCGGGCAGCCACGAGAGAAAGAAGCGCAGGCCTTGATGACCCAGCTGCACCGGGTCCTCGCGAACACGAGCTCTCCCCCGGCTCTGCTCTGCTACTTTGGCGATTTTTTTGCCAAGGGATGTTCGGACTTTTACTTTTTTAAACCCAAGCAGTGGGTTTTCTTTTTTAAACCACTAAAAGTGAGTTCAATTTTTAGCAGGGCTTCGCAGATTTCGCAACCGAGGCTCGGTGTGCCCGGGGCTGTGCCGGACCTACATGGCCACAGGATCGAGAGAAATGGATCTTCGTTTTTTTCTCTTTTGTTTTCGCGTGGCGGGCGCTCGTGGTCCATAGTTGGCCGTTTCCACTTGGGGGATAAAAGCACGTAAGCAGCCAGCCGGGTGTAGAAACCCTTTTCAAGGGAGGCTGGTCATTCAGTGCAAAAGGCATCCCCTGACCACTGTGGCTGGCCTCTTTTGGAGTTGCCCCGCTCCATGCTTATGTTGTGAAGGGAAACCAACAGGAACACCGAAATCCAATTTGGACGGGCTAAATCCTAAGAAAGACACCCAGGATTTGCCTCTAGCTTGAATCTCGGAGGGGATATCCAAAGTTGCTTAGGGAGCCTTGAGGGAGCTACCAGGAGTTCTTGTTGGGGACACGTGAGTTGTAAAACAATTGTCATCTTGGGATGTTTCATCTTAGGGAGCGCTTGAATCCTTGATTTCGGAAGTGGGCATGTGTTACTTTATGTTTTCCATTAGTTTGCTCACTGTGTATATGCGCACCTCAGATTCTAATATTTGAGGGGTTGATTCCCATTGCCATTCGGGATGCATAGACACCCATTTTGAGACATGCAGAAAGCCAGTCTAGGAGTGAAGTCCGCTTCCACTATGTTCAACCATTGCTTTTTGTTTGTTTAGCATGTTTCCCCAGTTTGCTTCCCAGCCCCTGGCCATGGGAACAGGCTCCATTTACCTCGCCAACGACCTCTTGACCTAGCTCCCCCCTTTTGATCAATGTTTCGTCGTTTTCGATGTTTCGATGGATTTTGAGGTTTTGTTTTTAGGGGTTTTGAGGTGTTTCGTTCCGTTCCCAAAGCTTCACCTTGTATTTCAGGGGGTGTTGGGCAAAAGCGAGGGTTTCCTTCATTTCCTCGCATGGACACCACCCAACCTCCCGCAGGCCGCGGCACCTTCATGAGCAACGTGCTGTGGTTGGCCTCCTTCGTCGTCGGCAACTCCGCGGAGGGGGGCGCCGACACACCGCTGTATCTTTGCACAGAGCTGCCAGAGGCAATGGGGTTCTGATTTTTTCCCGAGGGGCGCTTTTTTTTGGTGTGTGTGTATGTTTTTTTGTTCCGAGGTGCGTGTTTCTTCAGCGGATCGTTTCTTTGGTTATCCCTCACTTTGTGGTTTGGGGATTCGACGCCCTGGTAAACGGGAATCCACCCCTTACCACAAAAAAGACTCCAAACCAAACCACCAATTGGGGACAAAGACTTTTTAGGTTGGTTTCAATAAAATTGTAAACATTTGACAAGATCAACAAGCAACAACCAGCTGTAACTAGAAGTTCATTCACGGCGTGAATCAACCAGCGGCACTTCTCTGTGACGAAGAGAACAGCCGCGTTGTGCAAGTTACCCTCCCACAAGTCAACATGAAACCTGACGGGCGGGTTCTGGAAGACCATTTTCCCTTTAAAGGGACTGTCCACCGATCAGAGCCATAGCAAATGGAATGAGGCTTTAGTTTGGTCCTTAATGGGTTCATGGCTACCCTATTCATGGCTCTGAATCAGGATTTGTGTGTGTGTGTGTCATTTCTTGCGGGTGACTTAGCGCTACTTTCTATGATGCCACCACAGGCTCCAAAGTGGCAAAGTAGTCAAAGACATGCCCCCTTTAGGATCACAAGGTTGGGCGGGAAACTGCAGGCAGTTTCCAACAACCAAACAAGTTCCTAGGCGATTGTGAAGTTCAACTCCGGACACTTGTGGGCATGGGTTCAAAGCGAAGCCAAAGGGAAGTCACTGAAGAAATTGCCGCATCACACGGATCCATGCATTTCGATTGGCTCGCAACTTGAAGATAAACACACACACACACACACACAACGCACGCACGCCCGCCCGCCCGCCCGCCCGCTCGCCCGCCCGCCCGCCCGCCCGCGCGCCGCGCGCGCGCACGCGCAGACGCGCACACGCGCACACGCGCACACGCAGGCACGCACGCACGCACGCACGCACGCACGCACGCACCCACCGACACACACACACACACACACACACACACACACACCACGTAGGCACGCACGCACGCACGCACGCACGCACGCACGCACGCACACACATGGCTATGACTTCCAGATAGGTTGGTCCCTCTACAATGGTGGGACATCAAATTCATGTAACTGATGTCCGCCAAGGAGCCTAGCCTAATTTGCTGTTTGGGTCACCGAACGATGGTTTCCAGAGGTCAGCCCCGATTGTTTGGCCACACTGATGTGGGTATGTGTCACAAGTGTTCAACATTACTCCAAGCATCAAGTTGGTGCTGTCCTAAGATTCCAAGCTTGTTTTGAGCCATCTTTACGTTGGAGGACTTTCTTTGCCATTTAACCAAAGACACCAAAAAGGGCTCCTGAATTCTGATAGATATCCATGTGGCCCATATGGCTATCTCAAGATGCTGGACTCATGTGTGTTTGTGTTTTTTTGGTCTTCCTTCAACGCAACGAAGGAAAGGGTGCTCAAAAAAGAAGAAGCCACACTTGACTCATATGTTGCTTTGTTTGCTTGTGTGTCTGTCTGTCTGTTTGTTTGTTTGTTGCTTTCTTTCTTTCTTTCTTTCTTTCTTTATTTCTTTCTTTCTTTCTTTCTTTTTTCATTTATTTTTTTCTTTCTTTCTTTGTTTCTTTGTTTCAGCTTCCGTTTTGTTGGTGGTTTGGAGAGGTTTCCCATCTACCCTCTACAAGAATGAGGGGACACCTGATTGCTTGTTGTCCCTGCAAGGCAGAGTGGCCATCGGTACATGGCCGATTTCTGCAGAACCGGCAGGTAAAGAACTACTGAGCGAGATGCAAAAGAGCGAAGTGAGGGGCATCTTTTTGGGAGGCCAGAAGGGAGAAATTATGTGGAGGAAGTCCGAAAATCACACCACCGTTGAGCACCCCTGGAATGGTTTGATTCCCTTAATCCAAGAAACAAGTGTTTCAACCATGATTTCAATTTGAGGCAGGATTTCGTCCATCCGCGGGACACCGAATGCCGCTTTCCCAGGGTAGACGAAATATTGGGCTGAGTCAGGTACTATGATTTGGGTCTGTCGTTTTCGAGGGTGCCCTCTTAAAAAGGGAGGGGTTTTAATGGGAAACCAACAGAAGAAACGTTGCGCCAAATTTTGGAGGGGTCAAACCTGAAAAAGACGAGCCACTTTCAGCGTACCCCAGTGGGCCTGCGGATGGACGAAATCCATTTCGCCTCGCCATTCAGAAACGGAATGGTTCCCCTGTTAATACCAATGGTTTCAACCATTGTTTCATTTCGTGGTGCGAAAAGCGAATTTCGCAACCATCTCCAGTACCAACGGATCCCTTTTCAATTGATGCCCGAAAGGTGAAGCGCCGGAACTCGACCAGAACCCCGCAGGTTCTAACCCCACAGGAAAGGTGTATCCCATGGGGGGTGTCTTTTTTTTTCCGGCAAAAGGCCAACACATGTTGCGGTTGCAACTACGGCTTCATTTAGTGCTGCGAAATGAATCTGTCCACTGTAGAGTAGAAGAAGAAGAAGATCTTTGTGAGTGCATCCGCCGCATAGCCGACGTCGCACCAGCGGAGGACCGCAGCGGCAGCAGCCGCAGCAGTCCTCAGGGCGGAGGGTACCTGCGGTCCCAGAGGGCGAGCTGACACCTGACAAGGTGCCGTCTCACCTGCGCAGTAACATCCTCAGAGACATCCCAAACTTTCCACCCAAACCGGGCCAAAAAGGGATTCCTGGGTTTCTGGGGACGGGGTCCAGACTCAGGGTCATCACACTCCCAGCAAATGTGATTCCACGTTCCAAGACGGCGACACGCACCCCAAACACAGTGCAGGGACGCTTCAGCAGGAGGGTTGCGAACCGCCCGCCAAGTAGCCGGAGAGAAAGTGGCGGCCAACGCCACCGTAGCCGCCGCTCCCGAAGTAGCAGCCCACACTCGGGTGCTTTCCCAAGCCACACGAGTGAAGCCGGGGCCACCCACCCAATGGGCACCCAAACCCCGGACCTCATGCCTGCCAGACCGAAGCCACTGCTGAGCACACCAAGCCCTCCACCCGACACGCACCGAGTGCTGCAGCCTCTCAGCCCTGTCAGGGCTGGCCCGAGCCGGAGGCCTGAGGTCCAGCTCAGTGTCTGCATCGGCATGCCGCCAGTGCCAAGGCCGAAGCCGGTGCCAACCACGGCCAACAAGCCAAGCGTCCAAAGTGGCCGAGGGCGACCCTCGACGCGTAGACCACGGCAGCATCTGCCTCATTGAGCCTTTAGCAAGAGCCCCAACAAGTCTGGTACACCAGATGCAATCCAAGTGGACATTCGCCCCAAACAAGAGAGCTCTCACCCAAGGGGAAGAGTACCTCACACGGTGAGCATGCCGAAACACAGCCGTGAACAGTTTCTTCGAGAGTTGCAGGGTAGGGGACCTGCCAACCCAACCGAAGTTAGCCTTAGTCATAGCAAAGACCTTAGCAGCCGCCAGAAACTGTCTAAGGCCCATGCCGACGCAAGACAGAAGTGCCAGAGTAGTCCTAGCGCGCTGGCCTCTCTTCAGCTCTTCAGGTGTCAGGGCCCTAGGTGTCCCATACGTGCAGGCCCCCAAAGTCTGCACGACCCTGACCACACGGTCAGGAGGGAAGACTTGCCGCAGCCTGTCCCTTTGCTTAGCCGTGACTCCCGTGACCCATGTCTTCAGGTTGTTTTCGACAAGGCCCGCCTCGGCACTCCAAGCTTGCCACCTCTGCCAAGTATCAACGAGTTGGGCCGGGCTTGCGGAAACAGCCGTACGGTCATCAACATAGACCTTAGTGTACGGGAGCTGGGCTGGGACCGCCTGCGCCTGCGCCATCCGCCTGCGGACAACCCTCAGCCCCGCCTGCACCCACAGAGTCATTATCAGAGGACCCATAGGGTCACCTTGCGGCTGTCCCAGGCCCTGAAGGGGTTCTTCCCTGCAGTGATTCTTCCACTGCACAAAGCGCTGCTGGTTGCCCCACGCACTGCCAAGAAGGGCCATTATGCCAGGCGACCACCGCATCCGCCGAAGGATTTGGAGGGAGACCTCCACATCCAACGTGTCGAAGGCTTTGGTAAAGTCCATAGCCAGGAGATGCTTCCTCTCCGCGAATTCATGCATGATGCCGGCCAGAGTGAGGTAGCAATCTTCACCCGTGATGGCTCCGATTTCCTCGGACAAGTTTTCCCTCCGCCACTGCTTGAACTGGACAGAGTTGTAGAAGGTGCCGGCGAACAGCCGCCACCAACAGGAGGTGATGGTGATTGGCCTCACATCTCCGACCCCCACAGACGAGTTGTCCACCCGGCGGCCCGGCTTGGGTATGCACACCATCCTGCTTTGCTGCATCTGAAGTGGCACACGGCCTTCATTGGCCCATCCTCTGATGAGGTCCGCGAAGAGTTCGAAGGCTCCGTCCGGCAGGTGCCGCAGCTCAGACGAATGCCAGCCATCAGCCCCGCCAGCACCAGTGGCCTTTCTGGCTCGGGCGCCCAGTTCCTCCCCAGTGGGGAGAGGGAGCACAGCTTCTTGCTGGGGCACTTCAACCCCTTCCATCACCGCCGCGTTGCGCACGTGGAAGGCTGGTCTCTGGATATCAAGGTCCCTCCAGAAGGCCTGCCAGTACCGTGCTATTGAGTCAGCTGCTTGAGCAGCCGTTTCCGCGTGCCTGCCTGTCTCATCAAGGAGGCTCTCTGCGGCAGGGTCAGCCTTTGCCTTAAGCCATCGACTGAGTGCCGCGGTGTCAGTGGAGACCTTAGTCCGCCAGTCACGCAAGCGCCTACCCTTCTCTCTTTCTTTCTCGGCGTGGAGCAAGTTCTGCAAGGTCCTAGCTTCAGCCCTAGCTTGCCCAGCCGTGAGGTTCCCGCACCTCTGCCTTAACGCCTGCAAGTTCAGCACCATCTGACTACTAGCAGTACCTTCGGCTACTTTGTCGGCGCACTGCGCCAAGTCGTACAGGCGAGCAATCTGCCTGCGCATCTTGCGGTGCCTCATGACACCATGCTCCTGCCTCGGCCCGCGGCAAGTTTGAGACTCAATGGAGACCCGTGCCACCCGACCCTTAGGCTCCACCCTCCTCCCCGCCCTTCTGCGGTGGCCGAGACCTATAAGAGCGGAGCGAAAGGAATCCTGAAGGCAAGCCTGGAAGTCATCCCAAGCCTGCTGAACATCCAAGCTCTGGCCAGCGTCTATTTCCGCCCTCAAGGCCCGCACTTTGGGTTCCTGGCTCCAAGCTTCGGACAGGGCTTGTCGCCACACCTCAGTTGGGACGTCCTCAGGCCTGCTCAGGTCAGCCGTTCTGGGCAACACACCGACTTTAGCCTCAAGCCGAGGTGTGGAGAGCTCGAAGGTGAGACACTTATGGTCGCTGAGCTTCCAAGGAGCAAACTGGATCACAGACATGCATCGCGTGCGATTGGACGCCGCCCAATCGACCTCCCTATTGCCTCCCCACCTCGTAGGCTGACCCGACGCCCAGAGCCTCCCATCGAAGGCACTGACGAGGTCAGCAACAGCCGAATCGCTGGGAGTCTCGTTGAGATCCCCAGCCAACACCCAGGGATGCGACCTCTGCAGCCGAAGCTGCACGAACGCATCCTGAGTCATCTGCGCCCCTTCACTAGGGCCATCTTCTCTGGGGTGAACGTACAAGTTCATGAAAAGCCACCCCGCGATGAAGGTTGCCAGGAATTCGGCACTACCCATGCTTTGACCTAGAGCAGGCCGTTGGGGCAGAGCCCTGTTGACGAGCGTCAGGACGCCCCCGCTTCTCTGACCAGTAGGGCCCTGGTGATACATGCAATAGCCACATCCTCGCTTTTTGACATAGCGAGCGAAACCAGCCACCTCGGTAGGGGCCAGTGAGGCTTCTTGAAGCAGCACCACATCTGGCCTGTCCTGGTCAAGTACCTGATTGGCCACCCTCCATGCGGCTGTATTTTCTTGGCAATTGAAGGAGTAAACCTTTATAGTTTCAAATGGTCCAGGATGTCTTGCTTCCCCAACCCTCTGAGCAGCATACCCACAAAGCCGCCCAACGCCGGCCTGAGCCTTGGTCAGTGGCTTCCCACGCCGCGAAGCGGCCTTAGCACTGGGCGTCTTGCTAGGTCCACAGCGAGGAGGGACCTTGGCCCGTGCCTTAGCTTTGGCCTTGACCCTAGAGGCATTAGCTAAACCTCTAGGCACTGCGCACCATGGTGTGCCTGCCTTCGGCAACTTCCGCTTCTTCTTGGTTTTCTGCTCCTTCCACCGCTTTGAGCTCTCAGTTTCCACATCGGTCTTGAAGAACTCATCGATGTACTCCTTGGTGCGGCCAACCGCGGCCAAGAAGTTCGCCGCGTGTACTGGCTCAGCCGTTTGCAAGTGTTTCCACCAGCTTCTCTTCTTGCTCATAGTCCAACCGTTGGTCTGAAGCCGCTGGATGCGCTCAGCGCAAGGGAGAAGTTCGTGAGGCTGAGGGGTCTTGCCAAGACACGGCAGTAGTAGGCATTGCCTCTTTGGCCGTTATCAATCCGCTCCTGGGGCACGACCTGAACGATGTCATGCGTGCCAAACTTAGAAGCTCGTACCTGCTCATGCTTGGCAACATTAGCTTTGGCGGTGCCACCTTTTGGCTTGCCCTTTACCGACATATAGAACATCTGCCGGAGCGTGAGCCCGTGTGCAGAGGCATGTTTGCGCTTTGCCCTTTTCATCGCCTGAGAGGCCAACGCCGGCAGACCCGCCTGGCACCCTTTGACTGGGCAACTCCAAGCCCTCTGTTCCTCGGGAAGAAGGGGGCTAGCATCAACTTCCAGGGGAGCCTCCGCTTGAATAAGAGCCAGGTCGAGGTCAGGATGTCTGGATTGCCAATGGTACTTCTTGGACGCAGAAAGGGAAAAGCCAAGCACACGAATTTCGGCCTGGCAGACAGGGCAAACCCAAGGCTCAACGCACGGGGTTTCCTCCTCAACAACTTCAGCATTCTGCTTTCCAGGGGAGGCCTCCCCACCCAAGCTGGCCCAATGCTGGTCAGCTCCCTCAGGCGGGAGGCTCAACCTCCCAGCACCAACAACGCTTCCAAGATTGTGGAAACCTTTCTGTTTCCCAACCAAGCGCAGCCTCTTAGGAGGGGGCTCCCAAAACTCAAGAACGTCCTTGGCGTTCCCAGTTGTGGGGGGGGCAGGAGAAACCAAGGTTTCATCGGGCCTTTCCTTGTCTTGCGCAGAGACAGCCACCCATGCCTCAGCCTGGGGGCCAGGCGTGCTAGCAGGCAGGCTAAGGGCAAGGCCGGCTAGACTTCTAGTCGGGGTGCTAGGCGGCAAGCTGAGGAGCCCGCGTGGCGTGCTAGGGGGCAGGCTAAGCGCCCCGCGCGGGACACAGCTACCCTCTGGAAGACTGATCTCCTCAAAGGCAAGCGCTGGCTCCGGACCGGCGCCGCGCAGAAGGTGGTATGGCCTGTCACCCGTGGCCTGAAGCCACAGGTCAGGACACACATCCCCCTCGTCTCCATGTTGCACCATTGCCTTATAGTGCCCATCCCGAAGAGCTAGCACAACTGGTCTGGGAGCCTTAGCGCCCCGTCCAGCAATACCATCTCTTAGGAAGGGAGCAAGCACGTACCTCTGCCAGCTTTTCTGAGAAGCAGCCCAAGCCCAAACAACCAGGGGGGCACCCAACCTGGCAGCCAAGGCCTGCAGCATGAGCCCGTCGGCTCATCACAGTGCTGCGATTTTGCTACTTGGGCTTGCTGACGAACTCTGCCGTCGCCCAATTCTCCCCTGTCAACCCACTGCTTACGCGGGGCCGACACTCGTTCAGTAGCGGGCTCTTTACGGGCCCGGCTGGTCTCGCGCGCAACAGTGATACACGTGAACTCATCAGCATATGAGAAGGGGCCAGCGCCAGCTCCCTTGGGAGGGGTGGCAGTCACGACCCAAGAAGGTCGAGCTCCCTTGGACCGACCCTTTTTCCGAGCAAGCACCTGGGCCCCACCCCATCCCTGGTCAGCCAAAAACTCAGACACATCATCCTGAGCCCAGCTCTTAGGAACTTCATGCAGAACCCAATGAGCTTTGGAGTCAGGCTGGGGGAAATCTTCCTGGTTGGCACCGACTAATCCCAAATCACGGCCGCCACCTTGCCTAAAAGCAATGGGACATTTCTTGTCAGCGCTTTGCGCAGCCACATATCGGAAGTATTTCTCGTCATCCGCTTTTTCGGGTCTGGGGATCCAAACAACAGGGGGCTGCGCCTTAGTTTTGTCAAACACCAAGGTGTAAATGGCTCGCTTCCCACTGTTTCGCACAATCTTTTCAGCAAGTGCCCAATAAGGCACGGGCCCCCTGCTGAGTGCGTGACCTTTTGCCAGTGACCACCTGTTAAGACAGATGCCTGACATTGAGCTTCTCTGGCAAGTTCACCAATGATGGTAGCAGGGTCATCCTGTTTTCCAGGTCCAAGGACAAACTTCCTGTAACCAGCCGGAGTCAAGACTCGCAAGGTACACAAGGGGACCTTTTTCTGAGGCAGGGTTTTAACAGTAGTGGGGGGCTTGAGCTTCGGGCCATGGACCGCACTCATCTGTTGCAGCTTCAGTCGTACCCGCTCCGGCGGGCCACGTCTGTCGCGACTGCCAGACCACCATACCGCAATAGCAGGAGCAAGTGCGTTCTGGGGGTCAGGAGTTGCAAGGGTGATAGGACCTTGGAATTCATAAGCAGCCATCAAAGCAGCCACATCTTCACAAGTATCAGCCCGATTGGAGATAATGAGGTTCCCAGGCACCGTCTCATTGTCTTGAAGACACTGTTTGAAACGGGACAAAGAAACCACTTTCGGGGATTCAGTCCACTCGTCAGGGCAGATTCGGGTGGCAAACTGGGCAGGGCCACAAGTCCGAGGGCCGTTGCCATCCTTGGGACTCTTTGCGGCACAAGCCTGTCAGTTGCCTTTCCCCCGTGCCTCAGCAGATTGGGCCCGTGCGGGGCTACCTTCGGCTTTTACGCTCCGGCCACTGGCTGGCTCACGCGTCTTACCTGCTAAGGTCTCCACAGGCTCATTCCAAGTGACCTTCCGCACCTGAGTTGCCGCCTTAGTTGTTGTCGCAGGCGCCTGACAGACAGCTTGTAGCTTATCCATGAGGCGGCCGGCAACTTTATCGTCACTCCATTCATATGTAGCAGCAGATTGCAGGATCTGCATGAGCTGGTGAACAAGAGGGCTTCTCCTCTGAGTCTCCGATCCTTGTTCCTGGGCACCTGTTTTAGGCAGTTTCCTGGCCTGAAAACTGTGCAACACCCCAAGCAACTGGCTAGCAAGAGACCTATCTGAAGCAGACGCATCTTCGTTGCTCCAACTCTCTTCACGCCTTCTCTTGGATGCCCTGGCCGCAGCAGGCCCGGGGTTTTTGGCTTCACCAACTTGCTCGCTGAGCCAGGGATTCCAATCCTCTTGCCGGGCGGACCCATACAGGGCAACCCCTCCTTGCTCAGCCCTTGATTCACACCTCTGATTTCTACAATCAAAGCGCATTTTACCCAAACGCCAGTATCTCAATCGCTGGCTCCGAAGGGTTCTCGCAAGCCTTCGTTGCTTCAGCCTTGCCTGTCGGACCCGCCGCTTACCAACGATTCGGCAAGCGAGGATCCACTGGCAAGTCGTGTACTGAACTGCGCTCCCACCAGTCCACCGTTTCTTTGTCTTGCGCCTAGCCTGCTTTGTTCTCTTGCCATGCAACCCATCAGGCGGAACCACCAGCCATACACTGGTGAGCCTATCCCCGCAGGCAAGAAGACACACGCAAACAACGCACAAGCACCAAGAGCCACCCAGAAACACCCAAAGGGACGGAATCTCCAAGGGTTCCCAAGCAAAATTTTCCAAGCTGCAACCGAGGCCCAAGCACTGACGGGCAATGCTGAGACCGCTGCAGTTCATATCTCTAGATTTGATGGGCAGCCCCACCAAGGTTTCAAGCACAGAGCCATCCCGACTCCACGCAAAGGCATCGTGCACACAATTACTCATGGAAACATCCACAAGATTCCCAGTGAAACCAAACCCACCCAAATGGGGTTCCAGAACACCAAATCGAATTTGTCCCGACTCCTGGCCCGAGAAGGTCTCCTCAGCAGCGCTGCACTTACCGGCCCAAAGGCTGCATTGCCAGCTGCCGCTCATGTTTTTCTCCCCGCTAATCTGGCTAGGGAGGCCAGCATGGGCCATGTTTAGTGCATCCGAGGAGCAGGTAGCCGAGGTACACGTAAACAGGGCACAGCAAATGGCAAGCAAAAGCGGGGGGGGCAATGGGAGGGACAGAGGCCGACCCGCACACCACCGCTCTTGTGGCCATTTTGTCTTCTTTTCAGATGTGTCACTTGGGTAGGCTGCCGCAAGCCAGTAACACATCTCTCCTTATTACAAAACTGTTGAGCGGATCTTTTCGTTTCTTGACTGTCATTCATGTCACCAACAAGTGACTTGTCTAGCAACTTCCGCTCTGCCGCTGTGCCACCAGCAGCAGCCCGCTCTCGCCACCAGGAGGCAGTTGCTCGAGAGCGTCCACTGTAGAGTAGAAGAAGAAGATCTTTGTGAGTGCATCCGCCGCATAGCCGACGTCGCACCAACGGAGGACCGCAGCGGCAGCAGCCGCAGCAATCCTCAGGGTGGAGGGTACCTGCTGTCCCAGAGGGCGAGCTGACACCTGACAAGGTGCCGTCTCACCTGCGCAGTAACATCCTCAGAGACATCCCAAACTTTCCACCCAAATCGGGCCAAAAAGGGATTCCTGGGTTTCGGGGGACGGGGTCCAGACTCAGGGTCATCACACTCCCAGCAAATGTGATTCCACGTTCCAAGACGGCGACACGCACCCCAAAAGCAGTGCAGGGATGCTTCAGCAGGAGGGTTGCGAACCGCCCGCCAAGTAGCCGGAGAGAAAGTGGCGGCCAACGCCACCGTAGCCGCCGCTCCCGAAGTAGCAGCCCACACACGGGTGCTTTCCCAAGCCACACGAGTGAAGCCGGGGCCACCCACCCAATGGGCACCCAAACCCCGGACCTCATGCCTGCCAGACCGAAGCCACTGCCGAGCACACCAAGCCCTCCACCCGACACGCGCCGAGTGCTGCAACCTCTCAGCCCTCTCAGGGCTGGCCCGAGCCGGAGGCCTGAGGTCCAGCTCAGTGTCTGCATCGGCATGCCGCCAGTGCCAAGGCCGAAGCCGGTGCCAACCACGGCCAACAAGCCAAGCATCCAACGTGGCCGAGGGCGACCCTCGACGCGTAGACCACGGCAGCATCTGCCTCGTTGAGCCTTTAGCCAGGGCCCCAACAAGTCTGGTGCACCAGGTGCAATCCAAGTGGACGTTCGCCCCAAACAAGAGAGCTCTCACCCAAGGGGAAGAGTATCTCACACGGTGAGCATGCCGAAACACAGCCGTGAACAGTTTCTTCGAGAGTTGCGGGGGTAGGGGACCTGCCAACCCAACCGAAGTTGGCCTTAGTCATAGCAAAGACCTTAGCAGCCGCCAGAAACTGTCTAAGGCCCATGCCGACGCAAGACAGAAGTGCCAGAGTAGTCCTAGCGCTCTGGCCTCTCTTCAGCTCCTCAGGTGTCAGGGCCCTAGGTGTCCCATACGTGCAGGCCCCCAAAGTCTGCACGACCCTGACCACACGGTCAGGAGGGAAGACTTGCCGCAGCCTGTCCCTTTGCTTAGCCGTGACTCCCGTGACCCATGTCTTCAGGTTGTTTTCGACAAGGCCCGCCTCGGCACTCCAAGCTTGCCATCTCTGCCAAGTATCAACGAGCTGGGCAGGGCTTGTGGAAACAGCCGTGCGGTCATCAATATAGACCTTAGTGTACGGGAGCTGGGCTGGGACCGCCTGCGCCTGCGCCATCCGCCTGCGGACAACCTTCAGCCCCGCCTGCACCCACAGAGTCATTATCAGAGGACCCATAGGGTCACCTTGCGGCTGTCCCAGGCCCTGAAGGGGTTCTGCTCTGCAGTGATTCTTCCACTGCACAAAGCGCTGCTGGTTGCCCCACGCACTGCCAAGAAGGGCCACTATGCCAGGCGACCACCGCATCCGCCGAAGGATTTGGAGGGAGACCTCCACATCCAACGTGTCGAAGGCTTTGGTAAAGTCCATAGCCAGGAGATGCTTCCTCTCTGCGAATTCATGCATGATGCCGGCCAGAGTGAGGTAGCAATCTTCACTCGTGATGGCTCCGATTTCCTCGGACAAGTTTTCCCTCCGCCACTGCTTGAACTGGACAGAGTTGTAGAAGGTGCCGGCGAACAGCCGCCACCAACAGGAGGTGATGGTGATCGGCCTCACATCTCCGACCCCCACAGACGAGTTGTCCACCCGGCGGCCCGGCTTGGGTATGCACACCATCCTGCTTTGCTGCATCTGAAGTGGCACACGGCCTTCATTGGCCCATCCTCTGATGAGGTCCGCGAAGAGTTCGAAGGCGCCCTCTGGCAGGTGCCGCAGCTCAGAAGAATGCCAGCCATCAGCCCCGCCAGCACCAGTGGCCTTTCTGGCTCGGGCGCCCAGTTCCTCCCCAGTGGGGAGAGGGAGCACAGCTTCTTGCTGGGGCACTTCAACCCCTTCCATCACCGCCGCGTTGCGCACGTGGAAGGCTGGTCTCTGGATATCAAGGTCCCTCCAGAAGGCCTGCCAGTACCGTGCTATTGAGTCAGCCGCCTGAGCAGCCGTTTCCGTGTACCTGCCTGTCTCATCAAGGAGGCTCTCTGCGGCAGGGTCAGCCTTTGCCTTAAGCCATCGCCAATGGTTTGATGTGGCAATGCTTTCCATTGCAACTGAGCAACCATTTCCAAGTAAGACAAGCTGGAAGGGGGCTCCTGTTGGTTGGTTTTAGCTGGACACCAGAAGGCAACCAGCCGTTTGGGCGGGATTCCGCCATTTTGGCACAAACCCATGTTTGATGTCCGATGGGAGCTGTGTATGAATGTATTATCGCTCACTCCTTTGGTAGGCTACGTAGAGTGATACTGTGCAAAGGCTGTAGTGAGTTCCCCGTTCTTCCAGGAATCTGTTTTTTGAGAAAAGGGGAGCCCCGAAATGCATGGACATGTGTGTGGAATTCAAAAAGAGCGATGGGTGAACATGAAACCCAAGAAAATCGGGTGAAGATTGAAAGGAACAAGGGGTGGAAGTTGGAAATCACCCACTCACTTTCAGAGTTGTTGGACTTTAGTTTCTTTTGGGCTTGGACGAAAACCAAGAAGTTTGGATTTTGTTTGGCCAATCCACTCAGAATTTGAGCCCAAGCCCCAAAAGGTGGGTTCGCAAGGGCCGGAAGAACTTTGGGCTTAGGCTTTGGAGTACAAAGACGCCCGGGACCTCAACACCTCGAAAGCCGGGGGTCGATGGCTTTGACTTGATGGATTCCCGGGAAGATCAATCCGTGGATCGGTTAAAACCGGTAGAAACCATCCAATCCCGTGGTGGTGGGGAGGGGGAACGATCTTTGGGGTTTGGGGTTTGGGGTTAGCGCCAGTTCATGTGCAGCCCCAAACAGTGGAGGGGCCCGGGCCAAACAAATCTGTCAAATTGCAAACCCTGGCTGTGCTGGGCTCATGGCCACATCTGAAGCGAAAGCCGAGTATTTCGGTCCGATTGTTTGGGTCTTTCCGCTTTGGGCGACAAAAAACGTACGGCGCTTTGGGAGGGGGGTCGAGCTATTGTACAGACAGAATGACCTCCGCTTTGCAACAAGACTTTGGACCAAATTATAGCATCAGATGTGATGTCATGCCCGATGTGGTCAGACATATGTTGCATCATGGATCATGGTGTGAGGGGGAGAGCTTTTAGTGCAGCCATGGCCATGGTACCGACAATCTGCAGCTCACAAAGAAATTTCAATTTATACACGAGTCGGCGCGGAGGGGGGGGGGAGGACCATGGGACCATGTCTTTTTCAATCAACCAGTCCTTCGAGCTCCATGGCCTTTGGACAAATCAGGGGTCCTGGCTTCTGTTACCTCTACACTCACTTGGAAACCAGAAAACCAAACTCTGGCTGGACAAGGTCTGCGGGTGTGTTTCGAGAGGAGCCGATTCTTTTTGAGAGATGATGGTTTCATGTTGTCCTGCCGTCTCACTGGACAACTGCCTACGTGTGGGGTCTCTTCCATTTTTTTTTACAATTTAGGGGTAGACAGAAACAAGTATGGAGCTGAATCTGAACATATTCCTTGGTGTAACCCAGATGTGGGCCCCGTTTGACTAGAAAAAGATGTCGCTTTGCGGCATGCTAAACCACTTGGCAACTGGCACCAAACAACCGCTGATGGAAATGTATCTCTAGTGTTTTGAAGGGCATTTTGCCGAGCGTGTCAAGGAGCGGAGAAGTGGCCCATCGGGGGGCACACGTCTTCCTTCTGCTTGCGGGCTCAAAAATTCGCCCAACACAAGAATGCCTTTTGTTCCATAGAAACTGCACGCATTCCTGTACTCTTATTTAAGGCACCGGCTGAAGAATTGATCACATATTCTCCGATCATGACTTGGTTTAAGGGATGAGCAGACGATCAATGCAATCACCAGCTCCTTGGGCCATTGGGTATGGCTGCTGGGCCCTGGTTGCCGTGCCAATTTAGGTGTACCCCATGGACTACTACTCCAACAAGGGGGGGCCCTGGGCCAACTACGGCACCCACAACGGCCACGGAGGTGTGGATGGCGCGCTCGCCACCAGGTTATCAGGGGCTCTGCGGGAACAGACGCGCATCATTTTTTTGGTTGAGGCTCGGCACCCCTTTCTTGGTGGTTTTAAAGGGAAACCGACAGAAAACCAACCATTTTGGGGGGGTCCCACAAAAATACACACCCATATACAGGAATGAACGAATCTACGGATGTTTGATTTGGAGCTAAGCTACAGGAAAACCAATGGTTTCGAGGATCAAGGGACATTTGTAGTACCTGTTTTCCAAAACCTCATATATTCTATAAGGTGCTTGGACCCTTAGAGATGCTTAGTGTGTCGCCTGGCAGGGTTGCCTTGGGAATGCTTCAGGGACAGGGCTGGCTTTGGTTTATGTGCGGGACTTATCTGTGGCAGGCGCACTTTTGATGTCTTTGGTCAGGCTTGCCTGGCGAGCAGTTGGTCGTGAATCCTTGCTCTTTGCTTGGGTGCTTGTAGGGTGCTACAGAACAGCTACTTTGTAACTTCCTCCGAAATGGATCCCCAAGGGACGGAAGATGCTGATGTCTCGGCCCTTTTGAACCCGCAGAAATAGGCGACCACTTCTGAGCGTGGCATAGTGCTCGGCAGAGTTGATGTCACAAGACGTGTTTGTTTAACACCAAGTTATTCATGATGAATTGGCAGACTCAACTTACTTTTTCAGGCTTCACGTTTTTGGGTTTCCATGTTTTCCCTTTTTTGCTTACCAGCAAACAGCAGAAGTCTAAGTCTGGTCAAGATGGACCGCTTGCTTTGGGGCTTCTGTTGTTGGTTGGTGAAGAATTCTAATCTGTCTCATCCAGTCCAATGCAACCCTGCATGATGCTTGGTTCACCGGAGCCAATCAATGGAAAGAAGGACTAACAGGAACACTCACAGGTCCCTTTCAGAATTCACCCAAAGAGAATGGGTGGCTCGTTTTTGTTTTGAGGCTCGGAATCCCTTTTTGGGAAAAGGACCGCCGAAGCCATTTGTTTGGCCGGATTCACAAAAACTGACACCAGCAAACCATGATGGAGCTCTAGACATGATTCCTGGTTTTTGGGGTTGCAGCTTACTCCGCAGACGAGACAGGAGTATCGCGCAGTCAGCGGGCCCCAAATCAACAGGGGTCCCTCAAAAAGGGGTTCCTTTGATGCCTGAAGGTTTCATTGTTTCGGAGGGCTCCATTTCAGGGGTTCCTGAAACGTGTGCCCACTTGGTGGTTCCCAGCCATCCGCTTGGTTTCTAGGTGTGTAGTTGGCCTGGTGGTTGGGCTTCCACTTCCCACAAGTGAACAACTTTTAGCAGGGGATCAGATGCAAGGCCAGCCCAGGCAAGTGAAGCATTCAGCCAAGTCACTTGCGCCTTCCCTCGCAAGGCAGCGTCGGGCAGAAGTGCGGAGGCTCAGGGCTATGAGACGAGCCAAGGAGCCATGGTCAGCAGAACAGATCTTGAACGATATTGGGTTGCATCGTTGACCTTAAGCTTTTGTCCAAGATTATCGATTATGACTCGCATGCGTTTGTGTTCTTCTGGTTTACTTTGATTCCACAAAAGGGAGCGTGTACAGGCTGATGAGCAGGCTGACGCATTTGCTTCATCTTCTTCATTTGCTGACTTGCTTTTCTCCACAAAAGCTCAGCTTTCCACTAACTCACGGTTTGGATCGGTTGTTTGTTGGTTAGGGGCAGTTTCCCATTTTCTTCCTACAAGAACGGGCCCAAATGACCCCTGGGCCACCGGGTGAACCGTCTCTTTGCGTATCTCCGCGGAGTGGTTTGTGCGGTTGGCCCGCCCGGCTATGGCAAAACACAGCAGTGCGGCTGGGTGGCTCGTCTTTTTTGGACATTGGACCGGGCCCCGCACCAACGAAGAAATGTGGCTTTCCTATGCTTCCCTCTTGGGTTCCCCTTCAAGCCACCAAAACACAAGGGTACCTTGAGGGCTGTTCAACCTCCCTTCCGTTTATGTGATACCAGTGCCATCGAAACTGTTGCGGAAGACGTGTGCGCCAAATCAGTTTGAACGCCTGAAGTTGGACATAGCGTGCAGGGTGGAAGAGATGGGCTATGGCAAGCTTGACGAATCAAGAACCAAGCCGCTCAGAACCTATCAGAGGCTGAGGGTCGGCGAGTGGGTTGAGCTGAACGAATGTCTGTCGAAAGACCCAAAGAACAGCGTCATTCGGAGGCGCTCTCAATGTGATGCATGTGGCAGCAACAGCAAAATTGGGGTGAAGCCAGGGCTATAAGCCCCTGCCAGCATTGATTTGCGGCCTCAGAACGTGTACCCCTCTGGCTTTGAACCGAGCCGCAAACAAAGGCACACTCCAATGGGGAACACCCCGGAATGGTCGCCTACTTGAGTGTGTTGCTTTTTTGGACTCGGACCCCCAACCTTTGTGTCGTTTCCTGTTGGTGTCCCCTTGAAACCATCCAACACCGGGCACCCTTCGCCTCAAAAAACGAGACCGCGTCATGAGGTTCCGGCACCTGAGCCTCAAGGGCCGGCGACGCCTGAACGCACCGCGGCCGCAGAGATTTGTCGCACGACGCATTCGTTCGTTTGAGAGAGGGGGCATTGAAGGAGGCGGTATGAGTCTAGGAGCGCTAGGAGTGTTTGTTGTTTCTCTTTGTTGTGTTTGCTTTGTGGGTTGAATGTGTTTGCTTTGTGCTTTGCACTGCGCTTTGCAACACAAAAGCAACAACTGAACCCAAGTATGTGATTTAGAGAGACCCACAACAACTTGATGTAGTGCACCTACAGAACTCGAGTGCCGCTTCCAGGGTGGTTCACAGCCTGAAAGCGGGGATCAAATAAATTAAGCTTGTCCGCCGCCACAGGTCATCGTTTTGAACTTAAGCGCACATGTTTGTTTGTTCTTGTCAGACAGTGCAGGCGTGCGGTTTGCAAAACAATACAAACAACGGCCTCATATTAATATCCCGGATCTTCAACGCTGAATTTTAACTTCGAATTTTGGAAGGACTGTGTTTAACCAACAAGTGCTATGATGACCCTAATACTGCGTTATTTGCATCCCAACGACTTGTTCTCTGATTTTTTAGCTTGATCATGACTTTGGAGCCGTCATTTGTATCTGCAGCAGGTTTTCCGGCAAGGCTCCCTGATTTGAGGGACACGAGCTTTTTTGGTTTGAGGATGGTTCCTTAATTCATCGTTGTAGGGCATCCCCCTCAGGGTCTCTCAAATTTAGTCGAAAACTGGCAGGCCGAAGTTGGGGCTGCTTGACCCAAAGACTTTGTTGCTGACCTAGCAGCGCCAGTATTAAGTGTGCTAGGGCCAATATACTTTTTTGGTGGAGTCCAATCTGCAGCCCCAAAAACAGCACGCGTGAGATTTCGTGAAATACCCGTGAAACTTGCGTGATATGCGTTATTTACCCGTCAGCTGCCATGTTTACCTGTGAAGTTTTCCTCACCAACACTTAGGCGCCAATCTTGCGTTTTGCGAAAGCAGCGATCGCAGCCCGAGCAGTTGGAAACGTTCAGTTTAATTTTCAACACCTAAGCACGGAATGCAGCTTCCTGAGTGGCAATAAGGGGTTTGCCTTCTTGAGGCATGGCTGATTCTTGACTTCAAGCTTGGATTGGAGTATATTTCATAGATGCTTGACTTCTCAAGGGCCTAGTTTGGACCTTGCAATCCCATGAGTATAGTTGGTTTAAAGGCAACATCAAACTTGGCCTCTGAAAGGTTCCATTCACCTAGGGTCTGATGTGTTTGAGGGAAACATGTGCGGATCCCATTGCGAACCTTGCTTGGAGTATGAGTAGTAAACATTGTGTTTAAACTGATGGCATGTTTACATGGGTAGTCTGATGAAGTACTATAGTAAACATCAAAGTGGGAATTTGATGGGGCAAGCTCACCCATACTGATGGACGAATTCCGCTTCGCACCAGTTGGGATGGATACATCTGTAGAACTTCGGGACAGTTCACCTGACTGCCGGAGGATTTTGTCAGCAGACTGAAGTGAGTGTCAACCAGCGCTATCATCCTTGCATAAACACATCTCTGCAGGTTGAGCTATCATTCAGAGTTGGGCTTTTGAGGATATACCAACTGACCATGGGTTTTGGCGAAGGTACTGGGGCTCTACTGGACGTTTTTGTGCCGCCTGATAGGTGGAGTACGACTGACGGGACGGAACCGTGCGGTCATGCCGCTGCAAAAGATCCGCAACAGTCAGTCAAGACAGGTGAGGTGTCGCGATGTGTTTACCAATGTTGCAAGTACAAGGGAGAGCTCACTTCCTGAGTAACCAGCAGGTTGTTGTAGCGGTCTTTGTGTCGGAGATCTTTTGCTAAGGTTTGTTCTTCTGCCTTTGAAGCATTCGTTTGTGTAGCTCAAGAGTCCGGCAACTGGAGGCGTGGTATTCTCGTCGAGAGAGATTTATATGATTGTGGCTTGTTTCGGGGACGCCCAAATGGTGGGTTTCCTTTAGTTTCCCTTTCAAACCACAACAAAGAGTACCCACAAAAAAAAGCACCCATGACACATAATATGAGTGGTTCTTAGTTCCTTTGTTTTCGCAGATGTTGGCTTCCTTGTAGTGCACTCCTGGAGTGTTGAATAGAAGTCAAACGCTGGAGTTGATGGAGCTTTGCGGTCACTAAATGTAACTGGGGTTGGTTTGCGAGTCTCACTCTTCCCCTGGACCCAAGTGTTTGACTTGTTTGTGAGTGTCGCCGTTCACCTGGCCTCGTCATAGCCATCAGTGAAAGCCACAAGTGCATTTGGCTGCACATGTTCGCAATATCAAAGGTACCGTTTTTTTTTGTTTTAGAATGCCATGGGAAACTAGCGAAACATATTTCTACATCTCACTTGCCCAAAGCCGACCTTGCGACCTTCCTTTCGGTTTCCATTTTGGTCCGTCCTTAGTACAGGTGCCAACTGGTTACCCTTATATATTTCTGTGTCCGGGCAACTGAGAAATTGACGACCCCTTCTTTGGTTTGGGCTTACCACTCAAAGGGGCTTGCCATCTCTCAGCATTTTTTTTCCGAATTTGACATTCGTGTTGTCCTTTGACTTCGATCGCCACCCCCAGCCTTTTTGTCTCATCGTCTCTCTCTCCCCTCTGCTTCCTTTTCCCGAAGAAAAGGCTTGAAACACCAGACCTGGACCAGAAAGGGGGAAACAGCATTTCAACCCGAGAAGTTGAACAAAGGTGTGTTGTGTGTTGTTTGTTCAGTCAGATTTCAAGTTTCCGCCACAGGACATTCCATGTGTCATCCGCCCATCCGCTTTGGCTCCAGGCCATAGCCTCATTTGGACACATGATTTGAGGATGTCCTGAACATGGGAAAAGGACTCCTTGGATTTTGTTTCTTTTGAAGGGAAGCCAGCGGAACCAATTGCGAACATGATCGGACAAACCACACCAAACCATGACAGACTTGATTGCTCTGGCCGTGGTGTTGTGCTTAGGCAGAAGTTGTCCTCCTGCCTCTTGCAGCAGCTTTCACTCACTTCCCCACTTTCTTTGCTTCAACTGATTTGGGGGGACCATCTTAGTGGTAAATGACAAGTTCATTGGGCCAATTGGCTCAGGAAGTGAAGCATGTGGAGTCTCCGACTAGGCAGTCTCAAGCCCCACCCCCAGACCAGGCTTTTGTGGTTTTGTTTTGAGTCAGAACCAACAACAAAATAATTGTCGCATCTCGGTTCGTAGCCCTGCCCTTACCGTGTTAGCCGTTTTCTTTGGTGTCTAGTGGGGATTTTCATATAACCCACTAAAAGTTAAACTTTTAGCAAGGGATCTAAGGACAGCTCAGGCAGATGAAGTGGAACACTTCCATTGCCAAGCATCCTAGATCTAGCATCCAACACGACGCCCCAATTGTCACAGCTCACTGCAGTAATCTGGCACGGGCGTCAAAGAACTTGGCGCCTATCGCAGCGGCCGCTCAAGATGCAACCAGCCTGGCGCACAGAGGTTACTAGGTTGAAGTGGGGTTCTGGGGTCCTTAATAACCAAAATGTGTCATAAACAAAAGCGTATGGTGTTTGTGTCATTCCGGCCACTTGTATTAGTTTTGGAGGGGCAGAGGCTCAAGTTGATTGCTAGCCCAAAAGCAGTGCGGCATTCTATCTTATCATGCCAACATGAATGTGTTGCATGAACTTGTACGCTTGATAGCAACGGCGTTTATGGATGTTTCCTAAAATTGGGGAGCGGGCAGTCTTTTGGCTGCTGTTCTTCGCCTTCAATGCTGTTTCTTGACTTCAGAGACTTCCGGAAACACTCCAATCTCCAACACGCGCACGCTGACACGGGGTTCAAGCTGCATTCGCAGCCTCAAACATTCTTTGAAGTTCTTTATGTTTTTCGGGGATCTTCCCAGGAGATTCGGAGTTTTGGAGAGAGGCATCTTCAACTGGCCAACGCAACTCATCATATGATATTTTCCACTGAATTGGAAAAGCTACCCATGGTCATTTGGGATCCGACCGGAATATTGATCCAGGAATCTTGATCCACCCCCGTGTACTTTCCACCAGCTGCCTCGGCGTTTTCGACAACCATGACGGTCCACGGGCTCTAGTGGGTGACAAGCCAGGTTTGGGGATTCAAGGGTGGCTGAACACACTTGTGGTGATGCTGTTCTGTTGCTTTCTGTGTCACATACAAGGAGTTGTTTCATATGGCCATAAATTTAAAGAAGGAACCACCTGGAAAGTGGTTGGTGGACATAACACCCCCCCCCCTAAATGATGGCCACCACAAGGGCCCTAACTAAGATGCATGCCCATATGTCAAAGAACTATGCGTGGTTACGTGACCTCAGGTGTTCCGGGACTCTCTTCCTATCATGTACTCGACTGTCCCTGGGGCGACTTTGCCCAGGCCAAGCGGGTGAGGCTCGGCGGGATCTCTGAGCTCTATGACTGTCCATGAGCGCCCAAAACCCTTGGCATTTTTGTACATGGTTCGACTGAATGGTTTCATGGAGCCTATGGAAAGGCCTATATATGTATATATGGTGCCGTGTTCCGTGTTGCTACCCCCCCACCCGCATATGGGATGGTCCCCCAAGAGCCCCCCGCCCCCAGGCCCGAGACCCCGAGCCCCCGGATCCTGGCACCTACGGTCCCACCCCCACCCCGACCCCCTGAACTCGCACCCAGAAACCCCGGCACCCCCACCCCCAGGACAAGCAAACCCGCAACTAACCATAAACCAACCCTAAACTATCCCTAAACCAACCCTAAATACACCCTAAACCAAACCCTAAACCGTAGACCTCTAAACCTAAACCAACCCTAAATCAACATAAACCAACCCTAACCCTAAACCAACCCTAAACTAACCCCAAATACACCCTAAACCAATCCCTAAACAATAAACCCTAAACCTAAACCAACCCTAAACCTAAATACACCCTAAACCAAACCCTAAACCGTACACCTCTAAACCTAAACCAACCCTAAATCAACATAAACCAACCCTAAACTAACCCTAAACCAACCCTAAACTAACCCCAAATACACCCTAAACCAATCCCTAAACAATAAACCCTAAACCTAAACCAACCCTAAACCAACCCTAAATACACCCTAAACCAAACCCTAAACCGTACACCTCTAAACCTAAACCAACCCTAAACAATCCCTAAATCAACATAAATCAACCTAAATCAACCCTAAATCAACCCTGAACCAACCCTAAATACACCCTAAATATACCCTAAACCAATTCTAAACCAACCCTAAACCACCACAACCCAACCACAGGACCACAACCACAGGGGGGGGGGGTACTTGGCTGACCCATGACCATTGGGGGGGGAAGGGGGGGGGCTGGCAACGCTGTACCATATATACGTAGCCTTTGAACCATTTCAGTAGAACCAAAAGCCGAGTTGTTTTGGCTGCTGCTCACATGGCTTAGCCAAGATGCAAGCAACTGGCCGTTGGCAACCACTCCCATGCAGATTAATCTGTAGAGGAATCTTCCTTTGTG